>JANIJH010000224.1:55084982-55104778 GCA_024520975.1 Erythroxylum areolatum | reverse complement strand
AACTCACCACCTAACTCTTTAATGCTATCACATACTAATTAATGTCAACTCAATTAATGCTAACATAACTTACTCAAATAATCTAATCATGCTTAATTTTAAAAAAAATTGGGGCTAACAAAGGATAACATCTCTTTAGGTGATCTTAGTACGTACAAGAGGTCTCACAACTATACTTGTAGCCTATAGATTATAAAGAAAGAAATTAAAAAATTTTTAGGGAGATGAAGAGTGGAAGTGTAGTAGAGCCTGACGAGATACCGATAGAGGTGTGGAAGAGCGTAGGAAAAGAGGGTTTTGCTTAACTAGCTAAGCTTTTTAATGTGATCCTTAAGTTTACCAAAATGTCAAATGAGTAGAAACTTAGTATGCTAATTGCGCTATACAAAAACAAAGGTGACATCCAAAGCTATAACAACTATCTATACTGTCTTGATGTGTATCGAGTTCTGTTTACCATATTTGTTTTTCCTGCTCATTGAGTACATAATGTACTCACCCCTCCGCTTTCCAGCCATGCAGGTTAATTTGGTGAGTTTGAGACTTTGAATGTATCGCGCGATTTTTTGATATTTTTGAGGCATTACCGCACGTGATAGTCTCTGTTTTGTACTTTTGTTATATAGTGACTAATGAATTGTTTTTATTAAGTTGGTTATCTTGATATGCTTTATGATTTTGTAAATTAACTTTTGACTGTCTTGTGATTTGTAAATGATCTTATGTATAAACCTTTTTTACTGTTACTGAGATTGCTCTTAAGTGGACTTAAAAGTCCAGAAGTTGTGGTAGAATTTTAACGTGAATATAGAAATGTGTTTAAAACTATTTGTAGGTGTTTTAATTAAGTTTGGGATTTTAAAAATACAGTCATTGTGCTGCCCAAATGTTTTCAAAAGGGTATTCAGTGGTTAAAGGTACCGCGAGTATCCTTAACCTGGGTATGCAACGGTTGTCAAGTGTCTGATGTGATTCTGGATCGTGACAATTAAATTGGTATCAGAACATGGTTTTTACATTTTTAAAAGTGTTATTACCATTTTCAAATAGTTCATGAGCCTTAGGAGTAGAATTCAGGTGTTGAAAGCCTTTGGTCGAGAAGTTGAGTCTCGGATCGTTAAGTTGACGTCCTTAATGGTCAGATGATTTCGACCTCAACGGGAGTACTTGTCGACATTCCTTAAGGTATTTGGGATATCGAATAAGCTAGGCTTAGTTCGATCTATTTTATTAAACAATGTTTTTTTCTTTGATTTTATAAAGATAGCATTACCCTCGTCTGTTTGATCAGTCAAGTAAGAATTTCGAGGACGAAATTTCTTAAGGGGGGGAGTTGTAATATCCTGCTTCCTAAAATTGTTAAGAGATTAAACTGTTAGATTGAGTCACATGAGTTATTTCATTTAAGAATTTACGAGGTGCATTTCATTTACCTGTATAATATTCGTATACACATATGAATCATGATTTAGAAAACATTGCAAGATAATATATACACTCAATTGACATGTTCCGAGGCATGAAATGTTTTTATTGATCGTGATGTAATTGTGCGTTGATTTTGTCTTGAATTTTGTTTTGATGCATTATAATTAGTGAATTAGGAATTTATCATTACAATTGAGTAATTGATAAGGTGATATGTGCATCTAATCTAAGAAAAATGTTAAAGAGCAAAACAAATTGATACATGAGAATTTAGGTTGATTAGGCTTATGAAATGGTGACATATGGCATTGGGAATAAGTGTCAAATGGCTCAGTTAAATGGATTACAAGTGGCTTGAGTATAATTTTGACACGTGACTCTTTAAGTTTGTAACAAATGACACTTTAGACTTGTGACATGTAGAGCAATAGAACGGTGACATGTGTAGCTTTACAATTAGTGACATTTGCAGCCTTATAATTGGTAACATTTATAACCTTACAAGTAGTGACATTTGTAATAAATAGTATATAAGAGAATAAAATAAATTTAATTAATTAAAAATAATTTATTTTTAAATTTTGTCCAATATATTATAATTATTATTATACGTCCTTATCTATTCAATTACTTGGGTTCTAAGGGGACGCTAATTATTTTAAATGCAATTACAGTTATCAACGTTGTCCAGCTACTTCAAATTTTAAAAAATTTCCTTCTTTTTTTGAGTCAGGGAGGAAACAAGAAAGAAGTGTAATTCTATTATCAAGACAATAGGGTGACATTATTAATTTATATCAATTTTAGCGGTAACGAGGCGGGCCAATCTTGGAGGCTCTGCTCTGATGAGTAGCGGAGCGAAAGCGCACACACATAAGTGACGTGGTTTTGTCGAAACACCAAGGAATATTGGTCCTGCGGAGGATGCACGAGCCTGAGTGCGTTAAATCAAATGCAGAAAACAAACCAAATTAGTGGCGTAGGCCCCCCTGTTTTTCTGAACTTTCCACAAATTAATGAGCTTCGTATAGTATGACGTAGCTACTCTACTGGTTGTTTCGCCCTGAGCTTGCGACCTCCTACTCTCTACCTACTACCTATTAATCAATTAATATATAGAAATACCAATCCATGGCAACTTTTCGTCAATCTTATATTTCAAGTGTCTGCACTGCACATACATATTTTATAACAAGAGCCTGTAAAACCTAATTACGAAACATTTTCTTTATATATATATATGTGGTAAATTAGAAGCAGAGATTATTATTAACAGGACTTAATTTCCATGAAAACCTCTTATTTCCTCCATGACCCATATATTTTGTTTCCCTTAAAAGCATAGGCAGGAACGATAAAAACTGAAATCCCTAAAAAATTGTTTTGCCTTTTCTCTTTTGCATTTTTATTGAACAGCTAGTTAGGAAATATTATAACAGTTACGTTCCTCATTGAAGAGAAACATAAGGAGAATGAAAAAGGAAATCCTCGTGACCAACCTCTGGCTCTAACCAAGAAACATAGACTATTACTGAGGACCCAACGTCGTACCAACAATCATACAACTCGTTCAACGGTGACCCTACCTTCTTAACACACTCAATAATTTTGCATATCCTCCAACTTCTTCTCGCTAGGGTTTGTTCTCCAACCTACAAAGTAATCCCTTTTCCAAACATACATGTATTGATGACCTCCATCACGTAAAGCTAGCCACAGAGCCTATGATCCAACAGAGCCCGTGCTTTCCCATGGTTTGACTTAGATTGGTCCCATGGTGGACCATTCTACACGCCATCTCGCTCCTAGCTACAAGTTTCAAAACCCATCTTAAAAATCATTACTTCTCTTAGTTACAAGCCAGAGTCGGTAGTTTCTTCAAAACCACCCGATTTTTGAGGATGCTAATTGACCTCAGAAAATGAAAAGAAACGTATTTGGTAATTTGTAAAACGCCACAATATGCTTTTCAGGCTGGGTCCAGAGAAGGGCTCGTTTACATATAAATCTCATGAAAGGTACGTATGGCAAAAACTGCAGAAATGAAGTTTCACCGTGACGCACCCACAAGTCACTCTAACGGGGAGGGCGTGATGTTTGATAAGATGCGCAGTGGGTGCGTAGTTTAGTGTAACAAGCAAGAGCGAAAATTTTCAGGGAAACGGCGGAGAAAGCTTTTTTGGCTCTTAGGAGTTAGGACCACCTGCTTTTAACGACAACAATTAAAGATAGAGTGAGGTCCTGCTTTTGCCCACTCTCACTTTCATGGAGCGTGTTTCTTCATTCTTCATTCTCTTTTATTGGTAATATATCATTTTTGTTGGTAATATGTCATATGTGGGTTTGATTGTTTATAAAAATTACTGTTCAGTTCATAATTTCAACCATTATTCTTTTTATATTTATCAATTATTATCATTTTCATTTGAAGAAGATAACCGGTGATGGAGATGTCAAGTCACGAAATACAGAATTGGCATGGAAACAAACTTCTCAGTTCTCGCGACAACAAATTCAATAAATAGAAAACATAAGAATGGCATGGCAGAAATTATACATTGAGATAAGTCGGCTGTCCCACGTTTTGGGGAAGAAGGAGATTCTATTTTTTGAAAGTCTGGGAAAACAATTTTTAGTATATCTCATTAAATAATAGTTTCAACATCTTCTAATTAAAATAGAAAGGAGCAACAACTTCCCACGTTTTAAATTAAAAGAATTCGTATTCATTGCAACAGGTTGAAAAGTTTGGATTCTTTATTATCATTTAAGAACAATGGTAATGAGTAATAAATGTATATTTGCTTCGTGATGTATGTAAATTTGATTGTTGGTGCTGACTTAAAATGGTTATAGTTTAAATAATGATATCAAGTGTGGTATTCTCTTTGAAATCTGTTTCTGGGAAGGACTAAGATTGTAATATGGATTAATTAGTAGCAGCAAAGTCATTATTCAGTGAGTAAAACGTAGCCCAATTCGGCTGTTTTACGTTGATTAAAACTAAATCGACCTGTGAAGCAAAAGCAAGTTTTTAAAATATAAAAAAATGACCTTGTTAGGTGAAACAGGAACGAGAGATATATTTGATGAGATAAACCAAAAATAAGATAGTCATAATACTAATCATAGCTCTCATTTAGGTAAAATGAAATCAAACTCTACTTTCCCTAGAAATTATTGAAATCAAAATAAAAAGATATGTATTAATACTTGAATTTTTGAAATAAAAATTGATACTAATTGACTATCTAGGGTGAAATTAGGAAGAGCAAATAAAATGCTTTTGAAAATGATAAACACGATAATTATGTAAATATAATAGTATCTTTAGGTTTATGATTTTGTATTTCTATACTACTTCGTATTAGTTTAACTTGTAATTAAGAAAGTGCTGGGAGTTTGACAAGATAAAGTGAAAGTTCATCCTTTTAACTTATTAGAGTTTTGATGCATTTATCTTGATTATATGCTCTCACTTTTGCTTATATGTTTCTAGAACACATTATAAGTACTTAGGATATGATTGTGGGCTTGTTAGTTTTTTCTAGACAACCTTAAGAACGTGAGGAGACAACATCGTGGGTCTACTAATTTTGCATATTTATACGACATATCAGGGCCGGTCCTAACGTTTTGTAGGTCTTAGGCAAATTTAAAAGGGTCCTATTTTTCCTTTTTCTTTATTTATGATAATCAAAAGTGGGCTCTTATAAAGAATAAAATAGGTAAAATGGGGGTCCTTTTGTTGCTCTTTACAAAGAACAAGACCTTTATAAAGAACAAAATGAAATAAAATGGGGTCCTTTTGTTACCTCTTTTATTTTTCATAAAATTGGGTCCTGAGTAGGTGTCATGCCTGCCCTTGCCCAGGGCTGGCTCTGCTACATATGTCCATTAGCCCATAATTCCCATAACCAAGTTCTCAAATTACGTTGCCAAACCTTAAAGGAGAAATCTATGTCACTGAAACAATTACAATCCTACTCTTAGCTAGTATCTCATCTCCTCTTTCTAAGTAGCATATCACTTAAAATATTGAACAATCCCTGCAGCTTTGTGGATTTCTGCATCAAATTAGACACTTAAGCAAATTCTTTAATTGTTTTAGCCTAAACTTTAAACTTGAAATGACTTTGAACAAATCACTTAAAGGAGCTCATAGGTGACAAAAATGTTTCTTATTCATGTCCTTGATGGATGAAAGCACTTCTAGCTTTAGGCAGGTTTGAGGGAGGTTAATCTAGATTTTAGTAAAAGAAAAAATTTGGATGCTATCTTTAACTCATACACCTAAACCTTGATGGATTTTAAGAATTCCCTTCCAAAAAAAGATGAGACGTTAGATAAAAAACTTTTGATAGAGACTAGAATTAATAATCAATAGAATTACAGGTTTTTATCTAAAGAAAATACTATTATTTACATATAGTCTGAAACTAACCATTTAATGTGAACTTTTGCAAGGATGGATCTCAATATGCTTTTATTTGCGGCTCAAAATAGCTATGACACATTAAAGAAGAGAAAAATGGATGAGGTCTCAAGGAAATCTATAGATCTATAAGGAAACTCATGTAGATCATGTGGTTGCCATTTGTCTATATGTATATCAAGTGAAACATTCCTTAAAGCCACTGCAATCGACCTCCAAATCTGCTTAATGTACTTCATTTTCTCAGTTTGCTGCCTCCAAATACAAAGGAAAAAACTTCACACCTGAGATTGAAGTATTAATTTTCAAATAGAATATCAAGGTGGATGATCTATCTTTGGTTAGTATAGAGTTAGAATCAAAGTTTACAAGGTCATTGTATTGCCCGAGAATAGTAGGTTACTAGAGAATAGCTAAATAGAGATTGTTTGTTGTCAAGCTTAAGTAAACATTATAAAGGTAAAATTTACTCAAAATTCTTTACAAATTCAAACCTAATATTCTTATGTTATTTTAAATTCTTTATTAATTTGAAATGAGAAAGCTATCATCCATGAGCAATATGAGGATGGCTAGACAGTAAGAAAATTTTATAAATGAGCTAAATCATAAGCGTGCTAAAGAGGCAGGGGAGATGAACAAGTATATTGAATCCTTTGATACCAAGATTTAGAGTCTAAATATAGATTACAAAAGACTTGACTTGAGAAATTACAATAAAATCAAGTAATTCATTAGAAATAAGTAAAATGTTGACATACATTGCTGATTTCCTAAAAAGTAAGTCATTTAATACTTATAACCACAATAACGTGGCCATTTTACTTATCAAGTTTAATCAATGTAACGAAATGATTAAGTTGAAACATCCACACTTACACAATCGATAATTTGAAGTAAGATATTTATTTTCCTTAGAATTTGTCCTAAGCCTAAGATTGAGAATGATGAGCACACTAACATTTCAAAGGAATAGGTAACAATTATGACTATGAGGCATTAAAAAGTTAGATACCTCATGCTTCTAGACAATCCTGTTTAATTTAAAGCAAGCTTTCCTCTTGCTTCCAAACTTTCCAATGTGTTTTCTCTCTTTAGGTTCAAACTTCTTTAACAAAAGTTTTATCTTTTGTTTTCTTCATATTGAATAGCTTGACTCTTTGTTGATAAGTGATATTCCTAAATGTTATTTTCTTTTTTCTTTCCTCAATCAACTCACACCATTTTAAAGATACTTGTAATTATTTTCTTTAATAAATCTGGACATTTTTAGATTTACAAATATTAAATCAATAGGGACAAGTTCCTCCCCTCTAAATGTTAAATTAAAAGATTATTTTTCTATGGATCCCTTTGAGTTAAGTTTTTATGCCTAAAAATATTATATAGCTTCTCAAAATAATAGCTTTTACTGTGACTTACCCTCATTTTCAATCTTTGTATTATCCTATAATTGACACTTTTGCTAGACCAATAGATATTAGATGTGCTACTGAAGAAACTTTTTACTTAATTCTTATAGATCTGTAAAAACTCTACTTATGCTTTCATATAACTATTTAAAAAAGAACTTTTTATCTACATATAATATGGTTCCGATGAATTTTCTAGCACCTTCAATGTGAATTATGTGAATGATTTTGCCTTATCCTATTTTGTGAAATAATTAACTGCCACGAAAAGAAAAGTTATATTTTTCATATCAAGAGGGAAGTGACTTAATCTGTCTTTCCCTTACTAAGAAAATAGTGTTGAAAATTAGCATGTAATTTATAATTGCGCGATGATGGTAAGGATTGTGGCTTTGACAACAATTATTGGTATTTACATAGTCTATAAAATCTTTCCTCAATATTTGTCAAAAATATTAAACCCTTAATATTTTATGTGGTAGACTAACTACTCCTTGATGTGCTTAATAGGATCCTTAATGGATTTCTCTCAAGATTTGGTGTGTTTATATTAAACTAACTCAATACAAAAAAGGCATCATAAAGGATTTCTTGTATAATTTCCCCACATTATGATATATCTTGCATATCTACATAATATCTTTTGAGCCTACTCCTTATTATGAGTTAGCTCCCTTTTTTCAATGTAACTGATAGTTGGGAATCTATTCTTACTCACCCTATGTCAATTGACCCAAAATTGCTTTCTTAAGCATAGGCTTATTCTCTTTTCTGAGAACACTCCAAATGTCCAAACTTCTCTGGCTCCCTCTTTAACAAATTAGTCTACCAACTATTCTTCTTTTAAATCTTAACTTAAAATTAATGTTAATCCTATTAGTACAAGTTTTAAGAACTCCTTGTATCTTTGCATCTCATCTTTTCTAACTTTATAACACTCATTCAACTAATTGACAACCAATTAAGACTCTAATTTATTCAGGATATTAGAGTTTTGCAGTTCTTTCATCAATCAAATTACGCATATGATAGCTTTATATTTTGCTTTATTATTAATTTTCTTGAAATTATGGTTTCGTTGATCTTTGAACTATATATTGAAGGATTATTATACATATATTCCTACTTTATTCCCACCGTATCTTATAGCTTTGTACATATATATAACCCACAATAGAGGTCATTGACTTACATCTTCATCACCTAGATCCTTCGAGAATGTACATTTCATAATGAAATTTACCATCACTTGAGATTTCATAGAGTTCCTTGGCATATATCAATAAATCTCCTAAATCAACTGATACTCTTATTATCCTTTTAGAAATTTCAAGCTTGTATAACATATATCATAGTGGCAAGTATGCTAATAATATAGGCCTAAAAGTGATGTTGAAACTTTCTTGCTTTTGTCATGGGAGTTAGCATGAGTTTCTTTATAAGTGTATATTTTATCTATAAACCTTAAAAGATCTTGCACATATAATATATATGTATTTGGTGCTTAAGGCTTTTCACAAGAATGAAAACCATCAACTTGTTTGAAGTTACCAAGTAAAGTACAACTCTCTTTATCAATTAGTGTAGCTAGAAATGGAAAAATTCTCAGATAACTTTTTATCTCCTCAAAAGATTCCATGCATTCTTCATTCAATTCAAAATTCTTTTGCCATCATCATTTGTAAAGTATATATATTTGGTTGTAGAATTGGATAGAAACCACGATGGGATAATGATTATTATTAAAAGTTATTACACAACAGTCATATTAATTTTCGTTAAAAAAATCTTCATGACTTTGTGCTGATTGATCTCTATTCCCCTCTAGTTAACTATAAAAAGCAAAAACTTGTTATTTGAGATGCCAAATATGCAAATTTCAAGTTTGAGTTTCATATTGTGCTCCCCAATCATCTTAAAACATTCACACAGTTCTATAATATTAATAAATCCTTATTTTGGTCTTTATTATCATACTGTCAATGTATGAATCCATGTTTCTTACTAAATGTCTTTATAAAATTGAATTGATAAGCCTTTCTTATACTAAAATTGTGTTTTTGAACCTAAAAGACATTACCTTATAGCAATATGTCCCATTATGAGTCATGAATGGAGTCTTCTCATGATATGGCTTGTGCATTAGAATCTATAGTATCTTGAATAAACATCTACAAAGCTCAAATACTTGTAGCCTAATGTCATATCCACAAGCTAGTCAATTTTAAGGAGCGATAACTTTTTTAAGTTTTTAAACATTCTCCATTTTCCATTAGACTTCTTTACCATAATTACATTGGTTAACCATTAGGTTAGTCAACTGATATAATAAATCCTACATTAAGAAGCTTGATAAACTATTTTTATTTTATAAATAATCTCTCCTTATATTTTATAGGTTTAAAGGTAAGAACCATATTGACCTTATAAGTGATTATAAAAAGGACCAAGCAAATGCTCGAATAGAAACTATTTCATTTCTTCCCTCTCATCCCAATTCATTTCTTTACCCAATCTTAAGAATGCATGCATCTCCTAGTCACTAATTTGGATGCAAACCACTTCTTCTACAAGTTCAATTGTCATCAATCTCTTAATGTTAATACATCTAAGTCTCTAGCATCTAATTGCTTTATCTTTTGCTTTCCTTTTGGAGGCATTGCATAACACTATCATTATATGTTTTGATTTCTATCCACCTCTCCATTATGTTTTGTTGAAAACTTTGTTGTTAACTAGTAAAGGTAAAGAATCACCCTTTTTACGTGCCTAAAAAGGACATTTTAAGATTTAAGTATGTAAATGGTATGAAACCTTATTTTTTTTCCCTTTTAAGAATGCTCTACCATTATTATCAATAGACTAATATTGTATTTTGGGTGAACTTGATCTACCTCCAAATTAGATCAAACGTATGAAATTAAGCTTAAGTTATTGGTTTTGGAAACCTATCCCATTGAATGTATTGTAAAAAAAATGTCAAAGATACTTTCTATTATCTATTAATACCCTTTCGACTTTATGATTTGATATTTTCTTCTTAACCTTCATAATCCTTATAAATATTTCTTATATCTATTATCTTTTCATCCTTAAACTTTATTTAATTTGGATACTTTCTTTTTGTACTTGATATCGAGACAACTAGGAATTTATAAGTTGCATAAGTTTATGGAATTTCTCAGTTAATTTCTACTAGCTTTTGAGTCTCCTACTATAATTAAATTGATTGTTCTCATTATTAGAGTGCTTCTCCTCTTAGATTCTTAACCATAGGAAAGGTCCCTCCTTATATATATTTCACTTTGCATATTAGGAATTTTCCTTTCCCTGTATCTTCTAGTTTAAGTTCTATATTAAAATTATTACAGATGGACATTATGGAGTAAGGCTTCAACTCTTCTTTAAATTAATGCATTCCTTGGTGTCATAGCCTTAATCTTCTCTATAGAATATGCAATATTGCTTTGACCTAGTGGCATCAATTTTAGGGATTAGCAAAGTCTTTGTCCTAAATATAGTTTAAGATTTGGTTGAAACTTGTATTTAGGATTAGCAATTGCTATTCAACTCCTCCTGTCTTGCTTATATTATTTTTCTTCACATATTCTCATCTTTTGACTTCATTTTGTAAAGATTTTACATATCATTTAGGCAAGTTTTCACACTCTTATAAATCATTACACCTCCTCAATCTCTTTTATTTCTTATAATGATTTGGCCTTATCTATTTAAATAGATCTCTACCTCCAGGGCATCCATCCTTTATCTCCCAATGCTAACTATGGAAGTGAAGTTTCTTTGGACTAGTAAAAAAGGGCTAATGCCATTTGGAGAACTTAGAATTAGACTAGGTGTGGGACGGCTATCCACTACTGCTAAAAAGGCAATAACATTCCAAGGTCTTACCTATCGTCTTGGGAGATTCCTATGGCATCTTATCATCCATATGTGGGACAGTACATGACAACCCGCAAAACGACATATCAATTAAGAGAGGGACCTAGGGCCAAACTCAAACTTTCATCTTGGAGCTAGAGCATACATTTTTTCAGCTTTGCCAGATTAAACCGTGTTTTCGAATTCAACAGGTTCACTCAAGTTAACTAGATATCAGACTAGTATTGAACTTTTTTCTAAAACAATTTCAAGCTTCTAGGTCTGACTCGACCTAAAGCTTGAGTTTACATAGTTAGAAAACCTTAAGGTCCTTTTATCTTCATCTCTAACTCTCTATATTCGTTTTCACTTTTAACAACCTTCATCCTTGTTTCTTCTATTTCTCTTCTCCTCTATTTTATAGTTTTTCAGCTATCTTAAATGCTCTCTTTTCCTAATATTCCTCTCTTAACTACAAGTACTATTATTTGACAATGTAAACTCCTTACTAATGCATGCCATTCTTTTCCTAGAATCTTTTCCCTTTTTGATTACCATTTCATTCTTTAAGTTGGGAACTGAACATAGATTATAATCTTATAAATTATAAATTTATGTATGTGAACATATATTTAGGTTAAGAAATAGTATATCTTTAAACTTTAAACTTTTTAATGAAGTTGGTGAATTTGATTAGTTATTCATTTGTTTAACAAATACTTTAAAGAAAAAGCTTACAAAAATCAAATAATGAACTTTAAAAATAACTCAATTAAAAAATTTAAGCTATTAAAGAAAGTTGAAGAATAATGTATAAAAAATAAATTTTGTATGATAGTTGGAATGACACTAATAAAGATAGGTATGGCAAAACAACCTAGGCATAGCATGATACGATATGGTCCAATTCAAATTCAGTAGGTTCACTCAATTGAGTTTTTTTTTTTTCTAAAAAATATTCAAGCTTCTAGGTCTGACCTGGCTTGAAGCTTGAATATATAGTTAGAAAATCTTATGTTCCTTTTATCTTCATTTGTAGCTTGTCTTCCCTTCTCTATAGTCGTTTTCACTTTTAATAGCCTCCAGCCTTGTTTCTTCTGTTTCTCTTCTTCTTTATTTTAGAGTTTTCCAGCTATCTCAACTTTGTTTCTTCTATTTCTCTTCTCCTCTATTTAACAGTTTTTCAACTATCTCAAGTGCTCTCTTTCCTAATATTCCTCTCTCAATGACAAGGACTATTATTTGACAATGTAAACTCCTTACTAATGCATGTCATTCTTTTCCTAAAATCCTTTCCCTTTTCGTATGCCATTTCATTCTTTAAGTTGGGGAGCAAGCACAGATTATAATCTTTGCTTCAATGATGCTTTTATGATTTGGGTGTGATTTTTGTGCGTACGAGAGATGAAGAAAAAATAGAACAAAAGTAACTGGATGTATTCTTCTTTGGAAAGACGTTGATTTTGATACAGCTTGTTGGTAGGATAAGAATAGAATCTCGAACTATATCAAAAGTGGTGTTTGTGGCAAAGGAGGCTAAACTGAATATCAAAGTTGGATCGAGTCTAATTGGATTAGTGGAAGTTAGGCGTGCTCGAGCTTTGAGTCGACTGACATGAGCCAATCAATCGAGTCTTAGATCATGTTTGAATGACCCCCTAAAAAAGTGACTAGTGGGCCAAGCTGATAACGGATCCAACCCGACCCAGCCAATTTCATCCCACGAAAGCTTGGATTCAAAGTCTGTAGCAGCGGAATGCAAATCACGTTGATAGACAAACATGGGATGGAGAAGTCGCATGAAATGCGCGTGAAGGTGGGCATATATGTTCACGGCCATTAATAAAAGAAGAGATGCCACTGCTGTAAATGATATGGTCCCCCCACCCTCCATGCAATAGAGAGAGATATATGGGTGGGACTGGTTTGTAGTACTCTACTTTATTAGACCTATTAATTAGAGTTGGATGGGAAACATTGGATTGGACCACCTCGTCCTCTCTCTTTCCCGAACTCTCCCCCCTTATTATGGAAACAAATTTTCACCATTGGAAGCATCACTCCTACTCCTCCTCCTCCTCCTCCTCCTCGTATAGCCAAACCGCCTCTTTCTCTCCCCGTTCCAATTCTAATATTTTAATCATTGAAGAAGTCCTTCGAATTTTCAAGCTATTATGAACTAGTCAGAAGCCTTGGAAAGTATGTGTACTTGCCACCGCTAGACTGACTAGCCTATAGTCTGCTCAAACATAAGTCTCTCTGAAAAAGCCTGAACACAACTCCTAGTTAGGAATGATTTCTTGGGATTCGATCCAACTACAAAGATCTCTGTAATAACGGCCCTTTTCTCAATTTTATTATTTTTAAACTTTATTGGATTGTGTTTCTTTTTTCTTTTGCGTATAAAACATATGCTTCCATTCCCACAGGCTTATTGTAATCTAAGAGAACATATATATATGTAATCAAATATGGCTTTGAGAATGTATCATGTGGCGGCTTGTAGGTTATGTATTCTGCTGTTCCTGTTCACTGTGTAAAAGCATTTCTATTTTTTTATACTTTAATCGCTGAAATAATACTTCTAGAATTTGTCTTTCTTGATTATCATCCCCTGCGGGTTTTAATTGGTGGGTGTGAAATAATTGAAGGATTGTGCGTTTTTCTTACTGCAAATAAAGTCTAATTCGGACATATTTATATCCTGGCTGCATTGACCCACTTGAGCTAGTCCTAGAGAAACAAATAGGGAGAGAGAAAGGGAAAAGAAGAGGCATATATTCATCATCACCTCTATCTGATCCTCTATTCTGAGAAGATATATGTGATCCTCTCTACCTAGGATAGGTTTTCATTTCATGGCATACCCTGTTGGCTTATTAAGAGATGGAACCTAAGAAAAAAGTGAGCCTACCTCACCCCATTTTATCTTCATCGTAATCATCTTCTTCTTCTTCGTTATCTCTCTGTCTCTCTCCAACCAAAGCTCACCAGCAAACTTCCACTTTCTACTGATATTCTTTAGTTTCATCTGTGATATTCCACTCGTCCTTGGTCAGGTTTCTCTCCTCTATCTCATATTTCACTCTCCTACGTAAAGTCAGGAAATCTAGGACTTTTCGATCAAAAGGTTCGTGCTTTACTGTCCAGAGTTTGCTGCTTGATGATCTTCCTTTACGGTGTTTAACAGCGCTTTGATGGTGCGGTTTCTGGCTTCTTAGGTGCGAGTTGATCCGGGTAAATTGTAAAGTTGCAGAAGCCACATCAGCTTTGAAGAAACTGTAAGACCAATAGAGACCTGAGATAGAGGAGAAAGGAGATAGCTGACGTTGTCATGGCTCGAGAACTACTTGAGGATAAATCAAGGGAGATGGTATCATCAGTGGCCTTTTGTTACTCAGATGTTTCATCTGGTAACCCAACGATCCAAACCCATCTCGTGAATCAGATCCAAGGCTTTGAATCCAACCCGGAGATCTTCAACTTGACCACAGGTATGGAGATGATAGGGTTTTCAAAGAATATACCGGATCAACAAGGCGACGGCAACTCTGCTCTGTGGAAAGGGTTCTTCAACAAATCAGGGAACAACAATCCTGGTGGTTCTTCAACATCAAAAGCAATCAATGAATCCACAAGCGAATTCTATCAACACGAGTACAATAAACCTGATTTCACAACTGGGATGTGCGAGACAAGTAATGAGAATCTAATGATTGGACCAGACTCAGCTTCTTGGCAAGAAAATAGGTTGGTTGTTGATGATTCTTCTTTGAGGTGCGTCTTTCCTTGCGAAGGAAATGAGAGGCCAAGTCAAGGTCTTTCACTCTCACTGAGTTCAACCAATCCTTCAAGCATTGGCTTACAGTCCTTTGAGCTTAGGCACACAACCAATCATCATAATCATGCAAATCCGCAAGAAGAAATGAGGTTTCTGCATTCAAATAATTCTACAGATGGTTTCCTTGGGAAGTCTGCTCCAGTTTCAAGTATTCAACGAGAGCAACGGATAATCCAAGATGATCTTTTGACAAAAGCTGCGAATTTGCATCATCAAGGTCAGTTTCAACTTAGGAACTCGAAGTATCTAGGTCCTGTACAAGAACTCCTGAACGAGTTCTGTAGCCTTGGTACGAAGCACAATGATACACAAAAGCTAAAATCCCACAAGACAAGACAGTGGGACGATGAGAATGGAAGTAGCAGCTCTTCAAGAAAGCAACCTTTGTACTCTCTCGAGTTTATGGAGCTGCAGAAGAGAAAGACAAAGCTGCTTTCGATGCTGGAAGAGGTATATATGTTATCTCAAATTTCATTCCCTTTTTTTTCAATCCATAAGATCCCCTCTTTTTCGCTTATTCTTTTCAACAAAGTAAAATCAAACGCATAACTGTTTCCATGCATTAAAAAGACGAGATCCCAAACTTTTACTAGTTGTTGATTAGTTGGGCTTCTCCAATTTGGTTCTTGAACTAATTTCGCGACTTGGGGCCTCTCCATAAATGCCCACTCCGTGACAACCGCGAGAAGTTAGTTTAAATTCTCTTGAAGAAACATCTATTCCATTTTTCTTTTCATGGCGTCGTTGTTTTCATCTCATTACTCTAGCAGATTGTATATATATATTCCTATCTGTAACTGTCATCAGAGAAACTTCCAACTCTCTCATTAACTGCTGTCTCCGTCATTTCCTGTGATTAAATTAGGTCGACAGAAGATACAGGCACTATTGCGATCAAATGAAAGCTGTAGTCTCGTCTTTTGAAGCTACTGCCGGAACTGGGGCAGCTACAGTATATTCAGCTTTGGCATCAAAGGCCATGTCAAGGCATTTCAGGTGTTTAAGAGATGGGATTGTGTCCCAAATTCATGCAACAAAGAAAGCCATGGGAGAGAAAGATCCTGTTGCGCCAGGCACATCAAGAGGTGAAACTCCAAGGCTGAGGATAATTGATCAAGCCTTAAGACAACAAAGAGCCTTTCAACAAATGAGCATGATGGAGAGTCATCCATGGAGGCCGCAAAGAGGCTTACCGGAACGATCTGTTTCGGTTCTTCGAGCCTGGTTATTTGAACACTTCCTACACCCGTTAGTCCCTCTCTCTCTCTCTAGTCTTTCTTTATTCGATAATCTATCATACTGAACAGTAGTCTTCACACATCTCCGCTACACTCAGCTACACTACAAAGTAGATTTTGAGAGGGAATCATTGTTTTTTCATCCAAACGAACAAGAAAATAATACGTATTGTTGTTTCCTACTAGTAGTGTTATAAATGACGATCACATATATGTTCCGTCTCACTTGTATTATATGTTTTGTTAGTTTCCACCCACCTCCTTTCATTTATATTCTATGTCTACATTTGTGTTTGTCATATTATTTTCAATCATTTAGCTCTCTTTCCATATATGCCTCTCGTATTTCGTCTTTGCATGGATTTGATTCTCTTACATAGGGCCCATTTCTCTCTCTCTCAGTCGCCCTCGCCCTCGCCGGACACAGAATAAGAAAGCCTAGTGAAAGTACATTTACATCTAGTTCTTAACTCTCAAAAGTTCATTTCTGAGTTATGACAAAGGACCTTTCATGGTTAAACTTGCAGGTACCCCAACGATGTTGATAAACATATCTTAGCTCGCCAAACTGGCCTCTCAAGAAGCCAGGCACGTCTACATCTCCTTGTCTTATTGTGTGCATAATGTAGCGATTCATGAAGATAATGACATTCTCTTCTTGATATCTGCAGATTAATTGTATATTTCATTGATCGTGATTTGCATCGATTATATTATGTGCATGTTATATCACTACGCATATTAAATTTCTGATGCCATTTGTCCGTACATGCTATATTTTTGTTTCACAGGTGTCTAATTGGTTCATAAATGCAAGAGTGAGACTTTGGAAACCTATGGTAGAAGAAATGTACTTGGAAGAGTCGAAAGATCACGAAAACAACATGGCTTCTACAGATGGGGTTACTGATCTTGACGACAATAACGACCGGCCAAATCATAATCTCTCCTCTGCGGATCAGAAACCAACTCCAGATCAGCTCACTCGGATTGACTCTGAGTGCCTCTCGTCCATTATCTCTAGCCCAGATAGAAATGACAACTCAAAAGGCATTAAAACCTTCCAAAATCACCACTTGCATCACCCACACCAGAACTTTGGCAACTTTGGTCCTCTCCAATTAGATTTTTCTACATATAATCAACAATCTGCTGGTGGAGTTTCTTATGCTAATGATCATCATAGTGCCACTAGCCAAACCTTCAATAGTGGTGGTGTATCATTGACTTTAGGGTTGCAACAGCATGGAGGGACTGGAGTGAGCTTAGCCTTCTCTCCTGCCTCTCAAAACTCTCTGTTTTACGCTAGAGATCATAGTGAAGACTGCCAACCGGTTCAATACTCACTTCTAGATGGAGAAGGCCAGACTTTGCCTTACAGGAACTTGATGGGAGCTCAGTTGCTGCATGACTTAGCAGGTTAAAGATATACTTGCTATATAGCTTGGCTGGTGCTTTGTTGGGATATACCCACAAGTCTTGGCATAAGATGGTGATGTTTGATAAGTAGTTTAGGTATTGTTAAATACTGGATACATATATATATATATATATACATAAAAAAGCTATATATAGTTGGTTAAGGACACTATGGGTATTGGTTCCATGGGTCGAGAATAGTTTTTGCATCCTTTACTTTATAGTTGGAAAGAACAATTTTATTTACTAGTGGCTAAATTGGAATTGCCAGTGATTGGTGCAAGAATCATAGAGATATTTCTTTCCTCTTCTGGATAAGACATCTTTTTCCGAAGCACAAAATATTCTTATGTTTTAATAGTTAGGAATTATGTCCCTCTCTTGGTCTCTCTGCGATCACCAAGCTGAGTGATTGAATCGTTTGTGGCTCATGTTCAAATATATAGATCTTATTAACTTGTTCTAAACCGATAGATGATATAGATATTAATTTTCCATGCGGAAGACAAATTAAACTCAGCAACAAATTTTGGTTGGCTCCTTTTGTATGAGATTAGGACAATTCTTATACAAGTAACAAATATCATACAATTCGTCGGGGATTAGTGGTCCCTGATTCACATTCACATTCATATCTCATAACCATAAGAATTGCTTCTTTTTGATTTGTCAACTTTGGCATGGTTTATGCTACTGCTTTTCACAATGGAAAGCTACCTTTATTAACTACTTTTGAGATTGTATCACAGCATTAGTTTTTTTTCCCCTTCATTTTTTAGTGTTATATACGCCCCTTCAAGTTGAAGATGGAGGTCCCAGGTCCCAAACAACATAGGTTTCCTTCATGATTGGAGTTAAGAAGCTGCATGTGTCGGTGATCCCTCGGATCATGATGACCATTTATCTCGCTCTCTCTCAATTACTAACAGTCAACATTCTGGTGATTATAAGATTAAAGTAAGTTGCAGTCAATTAAGCTTAATTACGATTACGATACCTTCGTCATTAAATATTTCCGCCTACAACACCAGGAATGTTGGAAGAAAGATTGTACAACAAAAATGATGTTTGTAATAAGAGATGACCACAATCAAGAATATATGACAAGAAATACCAATGACTACAAGGCGCATATTGTCATGAATCACTAGCAAATTAAAAAGGACAAAATTGTAGGAAATAATCCTCTGTCTTTCTATTGATTAGGAATCCGCTTATATAGATTGTGTAGTGTAGATAATTACAAAAATATCACTAAGCTCACTATAATTACAAATATACCAATATACCAATATACATAGTCTAACACACCCCCTCAGTCAAAACGGGAGGTTCACGAACGCTGAGACTGGTTCTGAAATCCTCAAAAAGAATGCGGGGCAGGCCTTTAGTAAAGATATCGGCGACCTGAAACCTAGAGGGAGTATGAAGAACTCGAACCTGGCCACGCGCAACCTTTTCACGCACAAAATGTATATCCATTTCTATATGCTTGGTGCGTTGATGTTTAACGGGATTACTGGAAAGATAAACAGCACTGACATTATCACAGTAAACCAACGTGGCTTTATGTATTGGGAAGTGCAATTCCAACAGAAGATTTCGAATCCAACATGACTCCGAAACCACATTAGCTACCCCTCGATACTCAGCTTCAGCACTTGATTTCGATAATGTAGGTTGCCGCTTTGAAGACCACGAGATCAAGTTGTCACCAAGAAACACACAGTAACCAGAAGTAGATCGTCGAGTATCGGGACAACCACCCCAATCAGCATCTGTATATGAGACAAGTTGGGAGAAGGTGGATTTATAAAAATGCAGGCCATAGGAGAGAGTCCCTTTTATATATCGCAAAATCCTTTTCAGAGCATTCATATGAACAGTAGTAGGATTATGCATATGTAAACAAATCTGTTGAACGACATAAGATAAATCAGGCCGTGTGAAAGTTAAATACTGCAAAGCTCCAGCTAAACGACGATAAAGTGTAGGATCATCAAACAAAGAACCAGAAGTGTTACTGAGTTTTGGTTTGGTGTCGACGGGCGTAGCAACAGATTTACAGTTCACCATTCCAGCCCGATCAAGAATCTCTTCCGCATATTGGCGTTGAGACAAAAATAGCCCAGAATCATGGCGTT
>JANIJH010000224.1:55044714-55056389 GCA_024520975.1 Erythroxylum areolatum | reverse complement strand
GTGACAAGTGTCACTTGCCACTTGTCCCTTTTTAAGCACTCTACAAGTTTCTTTCCAATAACAATACAATTTCTAGTTCAATTTCTCTCCAAAATTCCAATGGCTCAAAGTAATAAATTCTAAAATCATGTATCTAATTTTTTAGTTCCATTGGACAGTCATTTCCAGTACCGGAAAGCCAATCAGTCCGTCACTTAGCAATTTTTTCGGTTCAGAAAAGTATCCCGAAAATTTTTCAGAAAAATTCCTAAATTTTCACAAAAATATAAAACACACAAAAATCCACTTCAATTCCATGTGCAAGCACCAATTCATATTTTCCCACAATAAACACATATGCCAGGAAATGTCAGGAATGCATGTACAAGCATGTACATTTAAAAAAATTACAATTTATGCATATATGGAGGCCATACTATGCATGAACATACCGAGACTAGTGTACTCACTCATAACCCTTCTCAAATTACTATTTTACCCTTCCCATCGGTGATGGGATGTTACAAATCGGTCTGACTCTCATTAAAAATCTCAGACTCGGTGTCAAATTTGTCAACAATGGGGTCATATTTTTGCTAACTATCATTTTTTGTACTCTAAATCCTAAAATTATCCTATTGGTCTTCCTTTTGATCCCCAAACTCCTCCCATGACCTTCACTACTTTAAATATTCAAACATTATCAGACAATTCTAATTTCACTTCCAACACCATTGTTAAATGGTTATCCAACATTAGTGCTACCACTTATATGACACAAACTCATAACTAATGGAATTCGAAACATCGTATAATGGTCCAAATTAAGTCATTATTGATAATGGTCAAGCACTACCTATTTCTTTTACCAATAATCTCACCTGCTTTCTTCTCCCATTTGATCACTTCATCTTACTAATGTTTTAGTTGTTCATCACCTTATTATTAATTTGCTCTTTGTTGCTAATTTGTTAAAGATCGTTCTTGTCTTATTGAATTTGATTTGTTTGGCTATATTGTGAAGGATCTTAACTTTAACACACCATTACTCGCAGGTTCCATAAACAATAATCTCTATCCTATGAAGATTCCAGTCAACTTAACAAATCATGTTGCTCTCACCGTCACTTCTGCTCTGGTTAATCTTTGGCATCAATGTCTTGGGTATCCATGTTCAACTATATTTTCTAGGTTTTCTCATCTTTTTTTACAATATTTATTTTCACAAATAACTATATCTCTTGTTTTAAAGGAAAAATCATCAGACTTTCATTTTCATTATCTTCTCATGTCTCTACTAGCCTTTTACAACTTAAACATTGTGATATTTAAGGACCCCCTCCTCCTCTCTTTCCCTCTTTGGTTTT
Source organism: Erythroxylum areolatum (assembly GCA_024520975.1). NCBI lineage: Eukaryota > Viridiplantae > Streptophyta > Magnoliopsida > Malpighiales > Erythroxylaceae > Erythroxylum > Erythroxylum areolatum. Next base: position 55,055,043 of record JANIJH010000224.1, on the reverse strand, counting down.
CATTATTTTATTATTTTTATTAATGAATTTAGTTAATATACTTGGTTATTTCCTTTAACCACTAAATCTTAAGCTGTATCTCACTTCCAAACCTTCAAAGCCACATTTGAAAATATTTTTCTACTACTATTAAAACTTTTCAATGTGATGGAGCACCTAAACTCGTCAAAGGTGCCTTTTCCCGCTTTCTTATCTCTTATGGTATTTGATATTATATATCTTGTCCATACATCTTACCACAAAATGATCTTGATGAACAAAAAATTTGACATATTACTAAAACTAGGCTTACCCTCCTTTTCCATGCCTCTCTTCCTAAAACATTTTGGTATGATGCCTTTTCCATTACTGTTTATCTCATTAATTTAGTACCTATTATTCTTCACCATAAGTACCCTTAGAACTCCTTTTTCATACTACACCAACTTTGTCTCATCTTCGTATTTTTGAATATGCTTGTTTCCCTTTATTTGGGTCTTCTTATTCTAACTATCTCACTTCAAAATGTACACAATGAGTTTTTATTGGATATTCTTTGCATTACAAAGGTTATAAATGTTATGATCCTCACATTTCCAAACTATATATTTCTCACCATATTTGCTTTCTTGAGACTATCTTTCCTTTTGCCACCTCATCTCCCACCCCTTCTTTAGCCCCTTCTCCTTCTATTTTCTCTTTACCACTACCACGTAACTCCCCTTCTTCACCTCCTTTTTCTCCAACTCTACCCTCTAACCTTTCTTCTTCATATCTATATCCTATGATTACTTGTACGCGTGATCATACTCGTACCCCTTGTATATTTTCTGACTTGATCACTTACTTTACCATCACTACCATCACTGGTAATCGTCCTCCTAACCCCAATTCCTTCACCCAAACCAAAAAATTATCATATTAACACCAAGTCATGCTTGATGAGTTCAATGCTCTTAATCACAACCAAACTTAGACCCTTGTACTGTTGATCATTACAAAGCTCGCCTAGTTGCCAAAAGGTATCACCAAACTCCAGGTCTTCATTATACTGATACTTTTAGTCTTGTTGTCAAATCCACCAAAGTTTGTATTATCCTTTCCCTTGGTCTTACCAATAATTGGCTAGTTCATCAACTAGATATCAACAATACTTTTCATTATAGTCATTTCCAACAACTAATTTTTATGTCTTAGCCTCCTAGCTTTATATATCCTCACCATCCTTCATATGTATATCATCTTTAGAAAGTCCTTTATGGTCTTAAACAAACTCCTCATGTCTGGTATCATCATCTTAGTGAGAAACTTTATGATCTTCATTTAGTGTCCACCAAATTTAACACATCTCTTTTGTTCACTCCACTCCCACTCACATCACTTATATTTTATTATATGTCAATGATATCCTCATAACTGGCTCTTCTCTTTCCTTTATTAACTTTCTAATTCATGATCTTCACACCATGTTCTCTATTAAAGATCTAGGCCCCCTTTATTATTTCCTCGATATTAAAGCTACCAATAGTTCTATAAGAATTTTACTTACCTAGACCAAATATACTTCAGATCTTCTCCAAAGGACATGACTTAATCACTTTAAAGCTACCAAAACACCTATCACATTTGCTATTGCCCTCTCTAAAAATCATGGTTAACCCCTTCTTGACCCTACTAAATATCTAAGCACTATTAGTGTTCTTCAATACTTTTATCTCACCTGCCTTAATAAAAAATTTGTTGTAAATAAAAATTTTCTATTTTGCACTATCCTACCAACATTCACTGGAGCATTGTTAAATAGATCCTGCAGTATTTTCGCTCCATACCTAGTTATGACATTTCCTTTACCAAATCCTCTTCTCTAACCTTATAGGCTATTGTGGTGTTGACTAGGATAGTTATCTTGATGGTTGTTGTTCTGCCTTTGACTATTGTATCTTCCTTGGACCAAATATCATTTCTTAGAATGCCAAGAAATAACCTACTATTGCTAGATCCAATACTAAAGCAGAATATTGTAGCACTACTCTCGTTGCTGCTAAACTTTGTTGGATCACCTCCTTACTTGGTGAGCTAGGTTTCATATTCGTATAAAGCACATTGAAATTGATATTCATTTTTTTTCATGATATAGTAGCCAAAAAAAGCTCTCATGCTCAAGCATATTTCTTTTGTGGATGTTATGACTAAAGCCTTATCTTCGGCTGCATTTCAACGATTTCGATATAAGCTCACTGTCACCAACTACTATGACCTTAAGGAGGGCTGATAAACACGTGCATCTTCTACTCTATCATCTTTGTAATCCACATCTCAACAAACATGATTTTACTTTCATTTCATCTTAGCTTGTATGCCAATACTTCTATATAAATTCAATTGTAACATCGTCTTAAAAGTAATTCATATAAACTATTATTTATAGATCTTATTAGAAAGGTAATAAAATTTATTTCATATTTTTCTCTAAACATAAAAAAGTTCGACAAGATTTGATCCATTTTTTAGTTGTGTAGTTTGGAAACATAATATACCCACTTATTATATTCTATTTACACATTTTGTCAAAAAAAAAAAGATGTCACTATGTTTTTAAAAAATTATATAGAAATTGAACTTAATTTTACAAAATTATTATATTTCAATAATTATTAGAAATTGTTAATTTTTCTAATATTATGATTTTGTGAAATTATATAAGTAATATTTTTCTAATTAATTATATATTTTATGATTCTATTTAATAAAAGAACATGCAAAAAGAACACTTATTTATTGATAAGTACGCACTAATAGTGCATTTATTCAATTAATAAATCACAAAGATGGTGTGAAAGTAAATATAAACAATAGGATAATTAAAGAAAGCAGTTGGACTAACAAAAAAGAAAAAGAAATAAAACGCCACGATTTTTTCTGACATTGGGGTTCAAATACTTGTATTTTTCTGTTCTTCTTTGTAGTTTTGCGGCATTCATTCCCGTATATGAGGCAAGATGAGATAATGCTGTTCTTTTTGTTCTTTTATAACTGTATTCACTGAAAAAGAAGTAAACATTCATTCCTTCAAACATTGGATCCTATTCGTCTACCTTTTTCAATGTTTTCCTTTCTTGATGGGGAAAATTTATGGTAGCTGTTTAAGTTGTAACATCCACAGTAAAAAGATGGGAAAATCACATGCTTAATGTCCAAAACAGCCTACGTCACACGGCCATCTGCCATGGAAGGAGAAAATGAAGGGAACATCACGAGGCCACATAGACCAGCCCCACAATTCAAAGGCAGAAATGGGCAAACCAGACGCAAGTTTTTACCATCCGATACATGTTAGTGCCAATCCTCAGCAAACTTGGGTAGTTTATGTGTCTCCACATTAGCCATGTAAAAGTAAAACCTTAATATACTACCTTGCCAATAAAAAAACAACCAACCAAGAAAATTTTGTCCATTGTAACTAGACAAGCTACACGTCTGGTACCAATAATGACGACTAGGAGTAACTTACTCTTTTCACTAGTACATTACAAAGGCCGGTTTAAGTGTTTTTGTCACAATAATGAATGACTGGTGTGAAGGTTGTGGACCAGCGAACATTTAAAGGGGTCCTCGATAAACGAAAACAATGAACTTTCTCATCGGCATTTTGCAAGAACAGTAGTGTGTCCGCAATGCATTTGGAGTGGGGATACCCCCAGAGCCCTCGGATCTTACCAACCAATTTCTCTATTCAGAAAGAGTAATTTGCTTTTGGAGCGTGTCAAGTGAGTTTTCATTGATCTAACAGGCTACTTTGACATGTATTGTGTATGATAATATATTGCTCGCTTAGGTTCCTTTTGGTTAAAGTTATTTTCAATTATTATGCTTCTTGGGACCCGAGTGAAGTTCTTTCAAGGCTTCTTCAAACCACGTTAGGTATGCACTCTCCCACCCCATATTTATTTGTTGCATTTAAAATTCATTCTCAGTGTTATAATTAATATATACCATTATTAATCAGAAATGTCCATGACCTGTGGAGCCCCTTGAACCCTTTTCACCAAGTCAGATTGTCCATGCTCACATAATATTTAACGGTAAACGACAGGGATCGCTTGGGAAAGGGATAATCCATTAATTAACCATCCACAATCATATATGGTTCACTCAAACTGCATCTTCAAACTGTTATTCCCCGCAATAGATTTTTACCTTCTATTTATATACACACACACTCAAGGTAACAATTCGGTCGGATCAATAGTTACGGAGGCGCATGTGAGATGAAATTTGTGGTGTACTACTCTACAAGGCCAACAAAATATGAAGGGGGGATCCTGTTGACAAAGATGGGTCGGCAGAAATAAGTTTAAAACAATTAGAATACGATGTTATGCTCCACTTGATGTCACATAATCATACAATTTTTCATTCAAAATGATCTGACAACGTGCAATAATGATACTGCAAAACCAAGCAAACCCACTTCGCAGGACCAAAGATTGCGCTCCGAGGTTCAATGAAGGATTAAAGAAATAAATTAATTAACACAAAAGGATGAACAGGAGCACATCTCTACAGCAACAATTTCTTTTCTTATGATTGTTTTGTTTGTCAATGACATCTACCATGGACTACACTTACAAAATTGGCAACGTGAGACTAAATTTAAAGAACAAGAAATTGTCAAAGTGAATAAAGAACAGAAGAAGCTCCCGTCCTAAATTTCGATTACAGCTACATTTCACTAATCTCACCCTCCCTACATACACCCACATCAATCATCGTGGTTCCTTTCTTCTTTGAGTTCAGTACCCTGCAACAGTTTCTTCTTGGAGACTGTTCAAAAACAACAAAACTATATTAACGATTTGGAAACGAACTGATGTAAACAAAATTTGTGGCTATTAAATTTAAAAAAAGGTACAAGTGCTATCAATTACCAAACGAAAGTGGAGTAAATTAAGGTTTAACTTACCTTATCCCATAGATGAGGGTCAGGCTTTTTGTAGACAAGTATAGTGCTCAGACTGGCAGGATCAGCCATCCTCCACTTGCAGGGAGGGTGTGGAACATGATGCCGAGAATACTCGCTGACTGTTGTGTTTAATGAAGAATCAAATATTGCCTTTGACATGTAAAATACAAATGGTTTTTGGCAAGGATTTCTGCTAACCGGACGAGTGTTAAATGCATAAGCAGTATAATCTGCTCTTCTATACCAATTCAAGAAAGTTCTTGAAGGCATTTCTATTTCACGGGGGGAAAATAGTCCTCGGAAAATTTGAACTGCAAAACCCCAGGAGACAGAAATTGTCCAGCCCTTAGATTTATCATAGCAAATGGATTGTTGCATTATCCCAGCTGAGTCCAGCTTCATTGGCACTGTTAACCGTTGAAGGGCTTGAACCCGAGTAACATTAGGGAAAATAGGCTCAACCACGTCAAGGTGATGAAGCGACACCAAGGGGGTAACAGGATGCGAGGCAAGTAGTCCAAACAGGTTTCCATACACATCATACTAATTTTAAACACAAAATGTTGAAGTCAGCAACTCTACATAACCATTTTCATGCACAAGAAAATCAAAGCCGGAAAATTTTGACTTTTTTTTATAAAGAAACATAGAATCTGTTTAATGTCAGAATGTGAATCCCTTTCCCTATAATATCTAAAATAACTTGGGCAACAAAGGGCACATACGGAGAAGTTGGTAGTCTTGAACATAACCAAATCTAGTTGGCTATAGTGAGTATGGTTTTCATGCACAAGGATTGCCATACAAGGAGATCAAACCAATGATTCTATTTTCGCATATAATTTACTTCCTATGGCGCTTGCAGTAAGTTTCACTTTCTGCACTCGCAAAATTTTAAGCCTAAAAATTAAGAACAAAATTGACTTGTCTTACTTTGGAAGGATAGTTTAAATTTATAGGTCAACACCTAGCTACCAATAAAACCAAAAGTTAACTAGTGTGAGCCCAGCCAAGTTCTTAACATTACATTGCCAGCTGCAATGCAAAAGAAAACTATGACAATGGGCATTCGCACAGGTTTCCCTCGAGACCAGTGGGATTGCAACAACAATGGGACGGTGACCTAAACAAAACACCGTCTTCAAGTAGCTGTAGCGTGGAAGCGATAGATCTGATTAAACCTTTTAATAGCAGCAAGCACAGGCAAATGCCTTTACTAACTCAACAGAGAACAGAGCTAAAGCAACGAATAAGATAAATGAAATGAATTACCTGGTGAAATCCAACTTCCTTGGTGAGTGGGACACCAAGTTCTGCCATACAAGCCTGCATTCTGTCATCGGAACCGTACAACCCGGGATATCTATGAATACATCTATCTTGCATTTTTTGGAGTGCTTTAGCTAATGGGTAACTTATAGCGAACCCTCCGCCACCATAAGCCATCCCATAAGAGAAATATATGTTCTGCAAATGAGACTCCGACAAGCTCCCTATGTAATAAAACTGGTTATGATCATATTTTCTCAACACTCTGAGCAGATTCTCCGTCACAAAAACTGTATCATCGTCTCCCATAACGAACCACCGCACGTTTTTCAGCCCAAGACGGAGGGTCTCCGACGCGATCCGGGAGATCCGGATAGCCGACCGGTGACCCTGTCGGTTCTTATAGGGGAACTGGGAAGTGTCCGCGGAGATTCTCACCGGAGGGAGACCCTCCTCTTCTCGGGTCTCCACGACGTCGTCTAGCCAGACAATGCCTCTCATTCTCTTAGGCTTATACCAAATTTTGATATAATTCTTCCTCTGTTCCCATAGCTTGGCCGAGGCTGCGATGCCGAAAACCACATGTTCTATCTCTGTTTGCTGGTTGATCTCGTGGTCTGCTCTACGAGGGATTGTCAGAGATGTTGTTTGATTCTGGACAAGTACTCGAGAAGCGTTGTCGGCGATTATCGAGAGGTGACGTTGGGTCGAAAAGGGCTCGCGATTGCAGGCATGTGAAGTTGAGACTAGCTTGAGAGTATACACAAAGTAGGTGAGTGAAACGAAGAGGATTAACCAAACAATGAGCTTTGGTAGATGACGAGCCTGCGAAACCGTGCCCGAGAGAGAATTTGCGGATGGGCTCCTCATCGGATCCCAAATTAGCTTCTCTGTGTCTTTCTGCGTCACTTTCATTTTGTTTTTCTAGCTGTTGTCGGCTATCTCGTGGTAGCAACTGATGAAGCTAAGAAGATGCTAGATTTCTAAGAATCTAAGGTGGGTTTTATCTCAAGAATCGAACAAACAAAACAATGCAGGTGAAGTTGGAAGAGGAAGACCCAGAAAGCGCAAATGACGGAAATTTAAGACATTATTGGGTCAAAGGAAGCGAGAGAGCTTGCACCTGTAAGTGCCAGGTTTCAATACGTAGTGTCAACAAGTGTAGGAAGATTCATGCCTGGGCCTCTGTCTTATACATAGGTGTATGTTTTGCGTTGGAGCTGAATTTGGTTAATATCCGATGATTCGTGGCTTTTCGGGTGTCGCCACTTTGATCTTTGAAACGTGTGAGTGGAAGATGGATCGCTGGACATTGGCTGTTTTTGTATCACGTCAATATACGTATATTCGTTTTCACTTCAAATTCATTAGCTTAGATTACACGATTATTTAACATTTAGTTCCTAGACTTTTATTAGTGTTGGGCTTCGGATGAATTAAATGCAAAAGAGATATAAAATTTAATGAAACTTTTTTTAAAGATATATGTTTCTGTAAATAACACATTCTGTTAAAAATAAAATAGTCTGCTGCTTGAATAGCAAATGCACTTTAGAGATATTTGTACTCGTAATTTAATTTTTAGGGAAAATTATGATATATATATATATATAATGTTAACAAACGTTGATAAAATCACTATACATTCCAAAAAATGAAAATGATTATATGGTCGTTTCCCCTCCCCTTGTATTTCTTTTTCTTTAATCTTCTACTACTAAAATCAGATGTTTATCTTAAATACAAATTGTGTGAGCTAGAAGAAATTACAGATACAGAGGCGTATCAGTGAAGCTCGTTCAATCTCAAACTACGTATTTTAATGAAGCCAATAAACAAATAAGCAACTTCTTTATTAAGCTCCAGAACCAAATTAGTATTTATCAAGTAGAATGGTCTTCTTTTCTTTTACTTGTTTTATGAATAATTTGCCGAAATGCTTGTATGGGTAGTGTACTGTGTACACCATACAACACTGCCGACTTGCTGAGCCTGAAATGAAATCCAACCAACTCGGACTTCAGCTTTTTGGACTAATTTGGACCACCTGCTGTGCATATTTCAACGTGGTAAGTGCGGGGTTGGCGGGAGCCTTTAGTTTCGGTATAACCAGAAACATTGTAGGGCTATCCATAGCCAAGAAAACAAAAACAAGAATCGTGATTACTTACAGAACCCACTTACTCGGAGGACTTGGGGAAGTCCTTGCCAAATCATCAACCAAATCATGCTTTTCTTTGTCATTATTTGTCATCAACAGCATAATCTTGCCCTTTCAGTTTTTCTTCCGTAATTTCTTTCTCCAAGTAAAAACGAAAAAGAAACAAATATATCAACCTTTTTTTTACGACAGTAACCCGCAATTGTTTCTTTTTAAATGCACACAGGATAAATCTTTTGATTAAATATATCTACTTATCCATATAAATGTTAAGAAAGCTTAAGGTAATGTTCTAGTTAAGCTTTCTTATGTCAGTTAAGATCGACTCTAAGAATAATAATATTTTATTTTATACTTTATATTTTATTAAGGCCCTGTTTGGCAAACAGCTGATTGCATCAGCTGTTAGCTGATAGCTGATTCTATTAGATGGTTTGATCAGCGGATTGCATTAGCTGTTTGTTTAGAAGTGTTTGGTAAAATTAGCTATTTATTATTAGCTGTTTATATATAAAATGACTTATAAGAACATGACTTTAAAAAAATAATAAAAGTATGAATATTATATATCTTAGTATTTCATTGATGAATATTATATATCTTAATATTTCATTGAATATTCTTATAAGAATTTAAATTTTAGATATTTTAATTCTACAAAAATAAATTATAACTTCAATAAAAAATATAGAAAATAATAATAATAATAATAATGATGACGAACACGATAATAATAATAATAATAATAATAATAATAATAATAATAATAATAATATTTATGATCCACATTTTTTTGTATAGAACTATATGTAGAAGAATGATCGTATCTCTTTAGTTGTTCAGTTGTTGAATTTAGATTGATTGATCGGTAGGTATGGAATATAAACAAAATCTTTAAGATGCTCTGTTATAATTCCTGTAACTGAATCTTCAAAGCAGGGCACAATGGATAATAATTCCTTGTTCGCTTTGCTATTTAATAGAAGTTGTATAGATTTGTATAAGCCTTGTCTATAAAAATTTTGAAATTCAACTCAAACCTTCAAAATCATACATTTCAAAAAACATGATCCTTATTTTCATAGGATTTATTTATAAGGTCATACAATAGTGGCAATCAATCTTAGCAAATAATTCACTCAAAAGTCAAACCCTAAAATCATCTATACATATGGTCCTAAAATAGTAGTTAGAATCTATACCTATCTACAAAGTGATCGAGTTTAAGAGCAGCACAGACGTTCAAGACTCTGCTAGTCTCCATTGGGTGAAACCAAGAGCGGCAATCGTCCAATTCAGTTGGGGGAGTACCCCTCTTTCTGATCAACATTTCAATAGTTGGGAATTTCCTCTTCCTCCCATCAACCCAAACCCATGATACAGAAAATAATTTGCCTCTTCCATAAAGAGGAACCAACTTCTCCTCTTGAATGAGACCTTACAAACTGGGCATTCATGTGACTGCGAGTGATGATTTAACCATCTATACAGGCAAGGCCAACATTAGAGATGACCACAAAGGGTCACAATTGGGTTTTGAGCTAATTCCAAGCAAATATTGCAGTCAAAATCACCTGCTTCATCAACGTTGGTGCCCCAGAAACATGAGCTTTCAGGTGACATGTTAGTTGATTCCCCAAACCCAGTTGTCATTTCTTTAAATCTCAATTGCCAAAATCTGTAACAAAAAAAAAGCTAGTTTAATATCAGCATCGCTTAACCATCACGGTTGATATCACAGTCAAGCATGGCATATAAAACAACGATTTTATAATTTGGAGCTTAAGAGGAAGAACAACTGTACAGTAAATTGAGAAAAGACTAGAGATAAACCAAATCTCTATTCCTCGTGTATATCGATTAACACAGTAAATCACAATAAATCAATCCGAGAATCGACATTATTAAAACCTTAGAATCCTCTTTAAATTAGATATCATAAACAAGCACCAATCAA
>JANIJH010000224.1:54973884-54994971 GCA_024520975.1 Erythroxylum areolatum | reverse complement strand
ATACCACCCTCGCGGGTCACGGGCTCGGATATCACCGTCGATGTCGGGTTCGGGTCTCGCGGGAGTGGGGTGCTACATTTCTAACCTACATTTTCCTTTTTTTTCACTTCATTTTCGACTCTCATTCAGCTCTAATCATTCACAAACAACTCCGAAATCGATGATTAAGACACAACATCCAAAAACAGCACCCATTCATGCATGTTCTTCAAGTTTTTTGCACTTTCCAATTTTTCTGCATTTTCATCTTTTATTTTTCTGCACTTTAATTTTCATCTCTATTTTCATTTCACCATATCAACTCTTATTCAACTCAACACATTTAAAAACATATCAAAAACCAAGATTCAACACCAAATATCAAAAACATCAAAGATTCACACATTTTCACTTTTCTACACTTCACTTTCATTTTTGTGCACTTCCCATCTTCTGCATTTTCTTCATTTTCTTTCCTAACTATCATTTAAAGCATTCATTCTCATCTCAAGACACCACCATATTCCTATTCCTTAACTCTAAATTTATTTTTTGTTCATCGTAAAATCACCAAAATATTCACCATATACTAAATTTTCTCTAAAATTTTCTACACTCATGTCCTGCACGTTTTCACGGATCTTTCAACTCCAACAACCATTTTAACACTACCTCATAACATTTCGATCATCAAATCCAAAAAATCAACACATCAAAACTTTCATCCTATATTCACGGTTTTCATTAAAAATGTCCTTTTTTTTCATGTTGATGTAATGTTAATAAATTACCATTTTTGTTTCATACACTAACAACTCTAAAGGATTAACAAGATAATTACTTGATAAAACTCCAAAATCTTCAAAAACTCAAGAAGCCCTAATCCCTCATGCAACTACGTACTTCATTATGGAGGTAGGCAGGTTTCAGTTTTCTTAAGGCAAATGAAAGAACAACAAAGTTGGGGCTAGCAAAAGATAGATGAAGATAAGGTTTAACTTTAGTAGAGGTCTGATGAAAAACTCTATGTAGATGAAGAAACTCAAAGAAGAAAGTTACTAGGAAGATGAAGATAAAAGTGTAGTAATTGGTCTTTCAAAGTAATTGTATGCTAAAACTTGAACTGGACAAGTGACACTTTTACTTATCTAACTTCTAAGGCTTCAACTAAGTTCTTATTGAACTAGCACCATAACTCCCATCTTTTTATTCCAATTATCTTTAAAATTTTCAATATCATCTTCTGACAAATTCTAAAGTCATCTATAAAAAAAATTCTTCAATATCATTTGATTTTTATTTCTATTTCCATCCATCATTCTATTTGCCAAGTGGCATTTTTCCTAGTCTAATAATACTCATCAATTTCAGAAATTCTTCAAAAATTATAATTTAACAAATACACTCTCCAAATCAATTTTCCATACATAAAAACCACAATTCTAAATAAATTCACATTTCACATATAAAAATCAATTATACCTGAAAAAATGTCAATGAATGCATGTACAATTATTTTAATGTGCAAAAATTCAATATTCACATGTATGTGCATATCATATAATGCATGAGCATGAAATGTATTTTCTAATCTCTCAATAATCTCTCATATATATACTGTTCTAGCCTCAACGTGGGTAATGATATGTTACATATAAACTATTAGAATGCAGCCAAGTGAGTGTTGAGATACTTAAAAGGTACCAAGGATTATATATTGACATACAAATAAATCAACAATCTAAACCTATTAGGATATACGGATTATGATTTTGTTATGTATCTGGATAATCAAAATTTCACTTCAGGTTACATTTTCATGTTAGCAGATCATGCAGTATCATAGAAGAGCATCAAACAAACACTAGTGGCTTCCTTGATGATGCATGCAGAGTTTGTAGTGTGTTATAGAATTGCTTCACAGGGAGTTTGGCTTAGAAACCTGATTTCTGAGCTGTTTGTGGTTGTTTTAGTTGTTAGACCCATTCGATTATATTGTGATAATCTTGCTATTGCATCTGACAACGTTTGTGAGAAAACGAATAGGGCGAGAGATTGTCTAGAACTTCTGAGATTATAGGTGAGTGAGATCCCTCTTCATGGCTTCATCCTCTTCTCTTACCCAACCCTGATCCCCTCTTTCACCACTACCTACCCATGAACCGCAGATGCACCAAAAATCCACCAATGAAAACCCAAATCAAATGCTAAATCAAAACACCGACCCAAATACCATCCTTATCTCCTTTCATCAACATTAACACATTTAGATATATTATATGTGTAACCATCTGGAAACCTCACCTGTTTCTATTATGTCTATAAGAATTTTGGAAACAACCTCTCTACTAGTTAGGAATAAGGCTGCGTACTATTGAATCTCCTAGATCCTGTGTATCAGTGGGATTCGTGCTGGGTGTTGATATTGTTCTTGTTGTTCTATATCTGTAAGAATTGTTAAACTTCTAATTATAATCTTTTATTACTTAGCTGTATACATCATTATAGTATATTGCTTACTATTTTCAATGTTTTATGTACTATTATTTTATTGTTAATAAAAATTAATGATTAAGAATAATAGTCAAATTAAATTTACTAAAATTTAATCTTATTAATATGTTAATTTTAGGTATGTTTGTCTTTTAATTTCCAAAAAGAAAATTTATAGAGTTTTTATACATTAACTATTTATTTAATCAAATTTAAAAATAAAACGTTAGTCAAAAATATGAAAAAGCATATATAAATGTCAATTACAATTAACTTTATGATTATTAAGCACACTTATCATTAAAAAATTAACAAATTAATATTATCAATACATAATTCTTTAATTTGCACCTTTTGTGATGATTTAAAGGTTTAGATGTCAAAAGTCCACATCTAGCGACGAATTACACATTTGTTGCAAAAAGTTTGAATACTTACTGACGTTTTACGTAATCATCCCCAAAGGGTCGATGTTTGGTGACAATATGAGTAAACCGTCACAAAATTGGCCAATTTTAACGACAACTCTTGAAAATCGTTGGCAAATAATCGGCTTTTCCAACGATTTACTTTAATTTCGATAAATCTGAGACTTTTAGCGATGGTTTTTGCGATGGAATGATATACCATCGCTAAAAGTCTACATTTGGCGACGATTTTCAATTCGTCACCAAAAAAAGTAGCTAATAGTTTGTTCTGTTTTAATGTTATTTAATGAAAAGATTGAATTATAAGAAAAAAATTATATACAGAGAGGGTAGTCAAAACTACTTTGACATTCTTAAATATGTGAATAATCGTGATGTGTTGCTAGAGATTACAATCTTGATATATATAGAAACCTGAGTTACAAATAAAAAATGAGTTGAAAATAACAAAGATATTTTAATCAAGTTGAATTTGATTGTAAATTTTGAAAAATTTATAATTAAATATGTAATATTTAATAAATAAAGATCAATATGAAATATGAGATCTTATTGGGCATAACTTATATTTAATTAGAATTATTTGTAATTTAATTTAAAGTTTAATTGATATTAGAGTTAATATCAATTCAATTATAAAAATGTCCAAAAACTTATTATAAATAGACTTACACTCTAATAAAATTAGTATTCTTTTCTTAACTTTCTCTACAATAGTTATATAGTATTCTCTTGTTATATGGATATTATTGGAGATCGAATACTGGTGTCGCTATGTTCAAAATTATTTTCAAGTTTCTTTTGAAAAAGAGACGGCGGCACATGGACAGTAAAGAATCCTAGCAATATTATTTTCAAGTTTGTTCTCAACCAGAGACGCAGCATGGTGTAGATAAACAGACACAGATACTTGTTTTGGCAGCTTTGGGAGGATAAAGAGATAAAGAAATAAAGAAACAAGCCTCAAAAACCAAATCGTCCAGGCTCAAATAAGCGATTTCAGCTCGCTTGCCACCTTGACATAAATGGATACGACAGGTCAATTTGCGAAAAAAAAAAAAACGGGATATTTCCGAAATTCAGACTAATTATAAGAAGAAAACTTTGAAGTTTGTAACCATAGGTAATTTCCTATCCGCTATGTCCCTAGATTCATTATCCCTGTTACCTGCTCCATTATATAAGACTAGGGAACTACGTACATGGGCATGTAGTTAAGAAACAAGTAGACATTTCAGATACACAATTGACAAAGGTGGCTTGACATGTTGGCAGAGGTATGGCAGCTTAACATTTCCTGGGAAGTTTCCCTCAAAACTAGGCTAGGGGATTTTAGTAAATATTAAAACCGATGCCCACACCCTGCCAAGATTTTAATTTGCTACTAACAAACAAGATCTATCAATAAACAGCCAAAAGAAATTAAGAAATCAAGAGAAACCAAACTTAAGTACCTAACATCCTTGGGGATCATGCGTTTTTTATATTATTTTTGTATGGTACGAAGTCTAGTAGTCCAACAGAATAAAGCTCCTACTTACCAATCGATCCCGCACGTAGAATTATCCAAAACTTCAACTCTTTATGATATATTTAATCAGCCAAAACATTGACCAAATTATATAATCGTCTACAGCCGGACAATTTAGCTGGCATTGCCTCCCACCCTCACACAACCTCGGTTGTCTTCTCTCTCACATCAATCATAAGCAAGTATCTCGACTTCCATATGATGCACTATATATAGCCAGAGAACGCAAGCTGAAGCAACTCACTCAACTTACTTACGGAGTTGCCATTCAAATAAAAGCGCTTATCTTGTGAGGAGAAGTTGAGCATATTGAACCATGAATAGCAGGATCAGTACTATCGCATATGCTGCACTCAACAAAAGCTTCACGAACAAAACAAGGCCAGCTCCGAAGAGGGGTCAGGTAAAGTCGAGAATAGCAGCAAGGGCCGTACACTCCATGATTTCTGTTCTTTCGAGAGCCTCTTTAATCAACCACCGCCATTCCCAGAGAAGAGCCTACTTGAGAGAAGCATAACAAGTTTATATGATGAAACGCTTGACCTCGCAGATCATCACTCTTCTAATGTAGATATTTGGATATGCGCATCGTTTTGTTTTCCGGGGTCCGGTTTGCTGCATTTTCAATCTGAGTTGTTCATTTGTGGCGATGTAACGATGAAGTTGTTGAGATCTCATTATACATCACAAATCTCTGTGCGATTCTTCGTAAAGTTTCCTCGTAACATCTATAAAGCTTCAAGTTTTGGTGGACAGCTGGTACAAACAGACGTATATACTTGATGCCAGAACCGATAATTTTTAAAATTAATAACGTAGACTATTCAATATAATATTATCAAGTATTCCAGCCAAATATATGATCTTCGAACTGTTGGGGAATAAAGTAAAGAATCAAAATTAGTAGAAAGAACGAAGGCATTACGGGAGAGAAAGTATATTACTTTTTTTTACTGCATTTAAAAAACACAGCTACATCAAGGCCTAAGATATAGGCTTACAAATGAAGCAAATAATGGGAAAAGTGGCCTTGAATAATGGAAACGATCATCCACTATCTCACAAATCATGTCATCTGTATAAATGTAGACAACTAAGAATTTACCATTATCATGCTTCTTTACATTCAGCGGGCTCATTTTTACTCATAACAAATCCTTTTTTTTAAAATATGAGCCAACTTTTTTGTACTATGCTGGCAATGCTTGTTTTAGCTCATAAATAGCTTTTTTAAGCTTGTAGATTTTTGTTCTTGCCCATTAACAACAAAGCCATTAGGTTGATATACATAAACTTCCTCTTCTAACTCCTCATTTAAAAACATAGACTTCAGATCAAATTGATAAACGAGCAAATTCAATCTAGTTGCTAGAGATAGAAAATTTTCCATCGTTTCAAAGTGAGCAATAGGTGAGAAGGTTTCATCAAAGTCAATACCTTGACGTCGTGCGTATCTTTTAGCTACGAGCCTTGCTTTGAACATCTGTATGTTGCCATTTGCATGATACTTTATTTTAAACACCCACTTCAATCTAATAGGAGTCTTCTCCTCTAACAAATTAACCAATTCTCATGTTTGATTGTGCTCAATTTCTCTCACTTCTTCCACCCCTTGGTGCTTACCATTCTTCATTTTTAATAGCTTCCTCAAAGAATGTAGGCTCTGTCACATATAAGGCAAAGCTATAGTTTTCATAAATTTCAGCTAGCGATTGAAACCTCTTTGACGTGAGATCATATGTAAAGCTGGACGGGGAGCTTTGACGATGAATTGCTACTGTTACTATGTAAAGTAGGATTGTTTTCTGGTGAAAAAATTGAATTACTAGTTAGAGATGTAGGAGAGTTAGTGCCACCAAAATGAGTTTCTAGAATTGTTAGTTCATATGGTTCTGTCATCGTAGGAGTGTTGTTTGGGGGTACTGTTGCTGCTACTTAATTACTTTTCTCCCATGTCTAGCTTGGTTCTTCATTAAATTGGACATCCCTACTAACAATCACCTTACCACTCACAGGATTGTATCGCTTATATACCTTGGATTAAGTGTTATAGCCTACAAAAACACATTTATATGATTTTTCATCAAGTTTAGATCAAGATTTAACCAAAGCATATGCTACGTAACCGAAAATTCGTAAGTGACTTGCCTTGGGCTTATGACCTTTCTATGCCTCATATGGAGTACACTTGGTATACTACTTTATGGGATAGATATTCAGGATATAGATTGTTGTAGCTACCTACCTCTACCCAAAAACACTGTGGGATATCTCTTTGCCTTCATCATGCTTCTACCCATCTCAATAATGGTATGATTTTTCCATTCCGACACACCATTTTGCTTCGTAACAAGTTGTGAGTTCTCTATGGATGCCGTTCTCCTCATGAAAAATATTGAATTCATTTTAAACAAATTCACCACCTCATTTTGCTTCTCTACCAAGGACTAAATTTCTTGAAATTTTTAAAAACTTGATATTTGAATCTTAATAAATATACCCAACTTATAAGACTATAGTCATTAATAAAGAGCAAAAAAAACGAACTCCCTCCTAAGGACTCAACTGACATGAGACCACACAAATCAGCATGTACGAGTTTGAGGTAAGTTGAGGCCCTCAAAGCCTTACTTACAAGAAATGTTGACTTGTTTTTTTTCCATACATACATCCTTCATAAAAGCCAAGATTATCAATTTTAGGCAACCCAACAACCCTGCCTTTATTGTCTAACAATTGTAATCCTTTGATATTCAAATGACCATACCTTAAATGCCATAACTTAGTTTATGGACTTTCCTTAGCAGCCAAGGTATGACTTTCACCACCAAGAGACACATCCAATGAAAACATTCTATTTGAGGCCATTTGAACATAAAAAATTTTCCTACTAGATTGCTTGTCATGAATGCTACAGGAATCGTTATCAAATATAAGAAAGTAACCTCAATTAACAAATATGCAACACTTAACATATTTTGAACTAGAGAGAGAACATACTGCACATTATGCAGAAGCTTCATGTTCCCGTGTGTGATTTTGATAGCAATCGTACCTTTGCCTTTAACTTTGAATGGATTGTCATCTCCGAGTTGATTTTCTAATCCCTGCGTCTCATCAAGTTCCTTGAACAACAACCACTTGCCACATATATGGTTGGAGCAATCACTATTAATAAACTAAATAACATTGGTCATAATCCATATTAGAGTGAGCCATGAACAAATTGCTTTCATTTTATAGTGTCTCAATGAAGTTGGCGTGCATCTGTTAATCTTTTTGTTTAATCCAATACTCAACCTCCATGTACCCATATCTTCTATAGTAGTGACATTCACGAGCAAATTAACCTTGTCCTCTTCCACGGCCATAGCCACGACCTCGACCATGATATCCTCCTCTACCTTACCCTCTACCTCTTATATTGTCTGACTTTTTATATGCTGAAGTTTCTAACTTGCCTTTAAGATAAGACTCCCCCTTTACTTCAAAAGCTTTTTTTTCCCAATTTTTCCACTAGACCTATTCAACCTATCTTCACATGCTAATAAATAACCCATCAATTCATCAAATTTAGAGGTAGCTAGGTCCTTGTCTCCTCAAAGGAAATAATAACATGATTGAATTTTGAGGTTAAGCTACTCAAAATCTTACCCATAATAGTTTCATTGCTCATATTGTCACCATATGACTTCATATAATTGACAACTCTACATACGCTAGAGAGATAATCTAGCACCGACTCTTTCTCTTGCATTAACAATAACTCAAAAATCATAGGGAAGAGTTTGCAATTTTACCATAATTATTTTCTTATCTCCCAGGTACTCTTCTTTGAGAATTTCCCATCTTTATTTGGAGGTACTAGCTACTGTGATTTAGGAGAAAATACTATCATCAAGAGCTTACTAAATGAGGAACAAGGCCTTTGAATCCTTCTTTCAAGTGTCCCTTAGCTGCTGGTTAGGTTGTTTTGGATTGGTATCTTCCCCTTCTCTACCAAGTCCCAAGGTTCTTGAGACTTGGATATGGTCTGCATTTTCAAACTTTAGAAATGATAACTCTGCCCTTTAAAATTTGGAATTAGTGATTGTGATTTCGTTATAGTGCCATTTGTTACCATGGTCAATTTTTTTTCTCTCCTCACTAGTGTTTGACATTTTAGTTGGCTCTCTTTAGTTTGTTAGGTGGAAAGAAAAACTAGTGACTTAAGTTTTTGTCTCTCACTTATAGGCTGACCTCAATCCTCACTCTTACTTTACTAATTCCCCATATGGATCTTTGATCTCTCCTTTTTTAAGTGGACCTAACTTGGTTATGGGAGAAGGAAAAGAGGTTGCCTGTGCTCTTCCTCTCTCAATTTCTCTAATACTATAGAATTGTTATGGAACAAAGTAAAGAATAGAAATAAGTAGAAAGAACATAAGTATTACAAGAAAGAAAGTCTTTTACTTTTTCATTGCATTAGAAAAAAAATAGGTACATCAAAGCTTAATATATAGGCTTACAAGTGAAGTAAATAATGGGAAACGTGCCTTTGAATAGTGGAAACATTCATCCGCTATCTCATAAAACATAATAGAAGAAATACCAAAAGACAAAGTATACTAATTGACCCACTTACTAACTGTTCCTAAAACAAAAGCAGTTACAAATGTTAAAGTATTCAACATGATCTGCTTTAAGACTATATATAAAAGTTGTTGAACTTTAAAAGAAAGTTAATTAATAATTTATTCATAATAACGTCCTTTAGATCTGATTATTGAAAAAAAATCTCCCACTTCTCTCTAATCATTGCCTACCTCTTCCTAATTCTCTTTTAGCTTCTTCTACTTAAAACAACTTTCTAGTTTCAATTTTATTTTTTTCTCCTTAGTTTTATCTATTAAATTTTTATTCATGTTCTCCTCATTGGTACTGTTTTAGTTCTCTTCAAATTTTTTTCAAGTTTTGTTCTCATTCTAATTTTTTATTGTTTTATTTTTTACTATGCTCAAACTACCATCTTTCTATTTCTCTTTGCAAAATCAATTTTCTCCTCTAACTTTTGGCTTTAACTCGTATATCTTTTTAGCTCTTAGCTTAGTTTTCTCTTTCTTGCACTTTTCTCCTTCTTTTTTGGGAAAAATTTTTGTATAAATAATCTTTCCTCTTAATGCAAACTTTTTTCTACTTTAGCATAATATCAAATTCGATAACTCCTTCTACTCTGACCTTTAGTTTGAATCATAAAAATGTCCCTCTTTTAGCTTTTATCCTTCCTATTTTTTAAAGAAGCATTAACACAACAAGTTTCACTTCCCCTGTTGTCATACCTTCTTCATCTTCTAGCCTTAGTCATTCATTTACTTTGTCTGCTGAGCTTAACACCATTGCTTCTTCTATCCCAAACCTTTTAACCAAAAAGCTCTTTAGGAATTAGGTTATAGGAGTCTCCTCTCTTTTAGATAAGCTACATTTTTGTCTATCAAAACTCATATATATAGATGTGTTAAGAGTTTAGATAATTTAGTCATTCATTTTGTTAAATTAGATGATAAAAAGGAGTTATTATTTGTACTTATAGTCCTTGTAATATCAAACTCATATCTCTAAATAAGAATCTAAGGTTAATTATAAGTTTTAAGGATATAGCTATCAGATACAATGGTGAGATAGCGAAGAAACCATATTATAGGGGAATATGCTAAACCATCACTCATTAAGATATAATTTATCATTATTAAGCCAAAATTATAGACTAATAATTTTGAGATCTGACCTAACATAATTCAAATGGTTCAATAATTTTGATGACATTCTTGATGAGGATTCAAATGCATACATCACCAACTTATCATAGACCTGTGATACTTTTATACTTAATGGAGTTTTGAAAGAAGCCATTCATTTAAGGTTATTCCCTTTTTACATTAAGGGAGAAAGCAAAATCTTGGTTAAAATTTTTCCCTCCTACACTACAAGAAAAATGGAGTTTAGTGACGGAAATTACCGACGAAATTTGTACACATTCCGTCAATAATCTTATTTATCGACGAAATTTACTGACGAAAAAAGTCATCGGAAATACGACCGTAGGTAAATTTACCGACGGAAATGATATCATCAGTAAATTTACCTACGGAATTACCGACGGTAAATTTACTACAGAAGAAAATTTTTCTATCAGAAAATTACTAACGGAATTGGCTATTCCGTCGGTAATTACTGACGAAATTTTGTAAATTTACCTACGGCCGTATCTTCGACGACTTTTTTTGTCAATAAATTCTGTTAGTAAATTTACCTACGGAATTACCGACAGTAAATTTATTAAAGAAGAAAATTTTTCTGTCAGAAAATTACCAACGGAATTGGCTATTCCGTCGGTAATTACCGACGAAATTTTTTTTTGTCGCTAAATTCAATATATTTTACCAATGAAAAAAAATTTTCGTCGGTAAATTTGCTGAAAACTATTTTTTAAAATTTACCTGCAAAGTGTTTAGTTTCTGTAGAAGCCACCGTGAAGATAACTTCATTATTTCAAGTAAAAGAATTGAAATAATGAAATTCATACTTAAAAAAAACCGAAAATAAAGAACTGAAATCAATTTTTTAAAGAACAGACATTTCATCAAATACCTTACATGTATCAGAAATTTATGCCAATATCACAACTAAAATCACGTCTTGTCCCTTCTATCACTAATATTTATACCTTAAAGTTGTTTTCCAATCACAAAATATACAAATAAATGAAAGTAATAAGTACCCAAATTAACTTTCATCCAATATACGAAAAAACACGACAGTAGTTGCAAAAATACCTTTACCGAAGGACACGATGACAATGGCTAGAGAAGACAACGTCGACGAGCAGAAAAGGAGTCCACAACAGAGAAATGGACTCCAAGACAACCGAAGAGGAGATACAGGAAGAAGGAAGAAGAAGACATATGTGGGAGGAAGATGTCGGGTGAGTTTGAATTTAAAAAGAATTTACTGATGGAATTATCGACGAAAATTCTCGTAGATAAACTCAAAAAAATTTATTCCATCAATAATTCCCGCCTTTTTACCGACAGATATTTTATACCGTCACTAAATTTTTTACCGATGGTAATCTTATTCCATCGCTAAAGTCCATCACAAAATTTTCCAGGATGATTTTCCTCCTTATTTACCGACGAATATTAGTATCGCCGCTAATTAATAAATTTTTCCGTAGATTTTACCAACGGAAATGAATTTTCCGTCGGTAATTTGCAACAGTACATATTCCGTAGCTAATTCTTGCTTCCCTCCATATTTAGCGACGGATATTAGTACCGTCGTTAAACGAAAATTTTTCTGTCAATTTTACCAATGAAAATAGATTTTTCGTCGGTAATTTGCAACGATATAGTTTCCATCACTAATTTTTCATCCCTAATTCTTCATTTTCTTATAGTGCTGGATCCATTAATACCTAGAATAAGCTTGCTAAGAAATATTTAGACAAGTATTTTCCCCTAACATGAATAGCAAGAATCAAGAATGACATCTTCTCCATTTAATAAATAGAGAGTGTACATCATATAAGATGCAACAGAGATAAAAAGGAGTTATTAAGAAATAACTGAAATAATTGACTTAATTTAGGATTGCCAATTAAAATAATTCACAACATGTTGACTTATCCATCCAAGTAGTTGATTGATGCATCTTCAAGTGGAACTTACATCTTTAAAATTCTTTAAAAATGACGATAGCTTATTGAAAATATTTCCATAATTAATTATTAGTAAGGGAATTTTAATTTAAAACCAAAATCAAGTGGTATTTATAATGTCAATGTGATGATAACTTATAAGAGAAACTAAAAACTTTAAGCAACAAAATCGACATTATGATTTAGTAGCTTAATCAACATGAGTGATGAGATATGATATTTGTGGTGGTGGACACTCTAACCATGAATGTCATGGACATAACAATATAAGATAGTCTATAAAGCCAATTAATTTTATGGGGAATCGATTTCAAAATAACTCCTATATTAACACTTACAATTTATAATGGAGAATTCATCCTAAATTTTTATGGGAAAATTAAGGATAAAAAAGACAAATGCCTTTACTCAAATTTCAATAGCAACAGAAATCAAAAAGGAATTTAATTTTTATAGGGCTCATGATAAATATCATTATAACATCCACGGCTTACTTCTGAAGTACTAAAGCATCCCTACGAAACTAAAAAGCTTTCATCCATAACTTAGAAATCAGATTAGACAACTTGCTAAACTTATCCCTAAAAGGTAGTTTCCCATTTCATAATTCCTTATTGTTGTTGTCATAGTCACTATTTTTGCCCATCATAATATAGATTATGATTTTAGGCCTTAATGAGGGAAAAAAGGGCTTATGAATGAGAGATTATAATGCCTTGCATAAGGTGAGCATCAAATTTTTATATCAAGGAATGAAAAGATTAGATAACTTGTAAGCTTATAAAACTTGAGTATTAACCAACTTATAACTAATTACTTTTAAACTTGTGATTTTATAAAGTGCAAAATAAAATCATTATTAGATTAATCTAGACTTGCACTTTTACAGATTGTTATAAGGTTAGTATTATTAACTTTTTTTACATAATTTTATATAAATTTAATCATATTGTGAATGATTTTAGTAAGAAAATAACATCAATTATTTATAAATTTTGTAAGTTTATTTTGAGCGTTTGCTAACTAACTCTTTTACGAATTATTAGTCATTGCATATATTTATATTTCTATTTATTTAACCATGTAGGTATCCTAAAGTAGTTCTAAATAGATATGTGCATAATAATTATAGGTAAATAATTCCATTACTCACCCCCTTTCTATAGTTGTGAACTTATATAATGTGGAATTTAATATAATGAAAAAAATTAAATTAAATTAGGCTTCACTTTAAAAAGAA
The DNA here is from genome assembly GCA_024520975.1 of Erythroxylum areolatum. NCBI lineage: Eukaryota > Viridiplantae > Streptophyta > Magnoliopsida > Malpighiales > Erythroxylaceae > Erythroxylum > Erythroxylum areolatum. Next base: position 54,981,604 of record JANIJH010000224.1, on the reverse strand, counting down.
AAGAAAATATATTTCTCTTTTTAATGAAGAAATGAAAATTATACTTAAAAAGAGAACTCTATAATTTATCTTTAAGGAGATCATTGTGAATGACAACCATGTTTTCTTCAACCTCTATCTACCCCTCCTTAGCTCAAAGTAGCTTATGTGGCTAACTTGAGACTCTATGCTCATACTTTATTCGTATCAACTGTAACTTCAATCATTCTCATAGTCTACTATTTAAGAGTCATCACCATTCCTGAGCTAGACCATGAAAGATAGCAACTATTGACAAGCCCCTATCCTATAATGACTAGACGACCTACCTGGCACTTTATGATGACTCTCCAGTTGATATCCAAGTCAGCTGGAAAGTTCCTGTGAAGCTAAGCCTATTGCCTTGTTAAGGAAAAGCTTTAATTAACATTAAGAAATGTAAGCAGTGGAATTTTATTTTTCAGTTTATTAAAAATTTTGACAACATAATGACTTATTTTGATATCCCAAAAATTTCAAAGTCTCTATAAAAGTTCAAAACACTTCTATTATCACATCCATTTCTCAACTCCAAATTACAGACTTCAAATCTACTCATATGCAGTCTTAAATAGTTACATTAATAAAATTTGAAAAGCTAAAAATAAAGTCATGCATTTCATTTAAAAACCTGTATACACATTCATTCTTTATACAAATGTACTTTCCAAAACATGTTCAAAGATATGCAATAGTTCTCAAAAATATGTACAAGACAAAATAAAAATGCCTACACAGCATCACTTGGTGAAATTGACTACTGGCGAGGTGGAGTCCTTACTACTGAAGCCTCTGAGCATTCACTCAGGAGGTCTTGTTTAAAAATAGAAAACAAAGGGTAAGCTAAATGAGCTTAGTGAGTGTTATAGGTTTCCAATAAAAACATTTATATAAATATTAACCTCCATAAAAGAAAATAATTTATTTTCTTTTCAAGTAATAACCAATGTTCTTATAAAACACATTCTTTTCTTTTCATAAGATCAATGCATATGTAAAACAAAACATATCTATGAGATCAAGTTCTATTTTTCCTATAAAGTAAATAGCGATGGCAATCAATACTTTCATGAACTTTCTTTTTAAAACATAGCCTAGCCTGTCACTAATTTTCTTTGCCATGTGGTACCCTTAGGTGTAAGGCCACGAAGCTAGCTCCGCATCGCTTACCCATGCTTGGATAACCTCTACATACTGATTGTTATGAAGCTAGTTTTGCATCGCTTACTCATAATGATGCTAGCATTATATATAAATCAATGGTTATGGAGCTAGTTCTGCATCTTTTGCCTGTAACAGTGCTAGCACAGTATATACTCCACACGTGCAAAAGGTGACTCACAGGACATACTAACAGATACAACACCACCCATGCTAGTGACAAACGCCCCCGAAACACTGCTATGCACGTTAGGACATACTCCGATCAATATGATCATATGTATAAAAACCTAACAGCGTACCATAGGCTAAACGACAATTAATACATGAACGCATCTTATTTCAATACCAATTAAAATCATATTCAAAATCTATTTCTATACCAATTTAAAACATATGCAAATTTCAATTCGATGCCAACTCAAAACATTTGTACATCTCATTAGTTTCCAAGTGCATCCAAAACTCAATTCAATGTTAAATCAAAGCATATGTAAACCTCATGAAGATTAACTTTTAAATTCAAGTAGTAGCACCAATGAAATTATTCATAAGCATACTTTTATAGTAACGTAAAAATCATGTTTACAAAATCAATTTAAAGGTACACTCACTATTTACCATTTATCGTAAACCACCCTCACGTGTTTGGTGCTTTTCCTTTATTAGCCCTGAGTCTACGGTGACAAGAAAACTTTATTGTCTTACTTAGCTATGAGGGAGAACCCTTGAAGGGTTGCTAAAACCTGCCAAGTACATCCATAACTTACCACCTTGTTTTACAAATTTTATGACAAAGGGCTTAGCCAAAATCTTAGCATTTTGTAAGATTAAAATTATGTTTTCTTTTCATTCAACCATTGGATAACTTCCAAGATGTATACATGTTGTCTTCTTTCCATTTAAATAACGTACATAGGATATACGTACTATTTTACTTTCATTGAACCATTAAACTATGTACAACATACATGCTGCCATTGAACAATCATTAAGCCGTATATATAGCATTTGCATGTTGCTAATTAATACCCATTGAATAACAGACACAAGATATGGATATACATGTTGTTTTCCTCTCCATTTACTATGCCATTTTTCTCTTAATTTAACCATGCCTCCATTTGTTCCTTAATTTTCACATATCAAACATTCAAATTTGGTTTTTGAAGTCATAAAAAACTATGTCATTTTAACTCCTAACTGATGAAACATGTACTAAATATCACAAGTTGTTTCAACGTAGAGACAATATCAGGTTACCATAATCAATGTCAATTATCAATATCATTCAGCCAGAATTAGGTCTTAGTTCTTATAGATATTTTTAGTACTATGTATTAGGTTTCATTTACAGTTAGAATCACCCAATTTGGAGTTTTGTAGACTAAGTTATGGCCAAAACACTAGGACTATTCAAGGACACTGAGAATCCTAATATAGAATTTCACTAAACATAGTTAGGAAAACTTATCACTTTCTTCCAAGCTTTTGGAAAATTACAAGCTCTCTTCAAATCATGCTTCGAACCATGGAAAATCAGCTGCCCCCTTTTTCTCTCAAGCTTGGCTAAAACACACTTTTGACTCTTTCCTTTTCTTCTTTTGTTTCTCGCTCACGGGTAATTCACTTTCACTCTCACGGTTATGACAAAAAGAATAAAGCAATCATCTTAAGTTTACTCCTTTAACACATGACACATGTCATCTTCTATCATGAATCATCAATGCACTATTTACCATTTAAAAAGACCAATTTGCTCCTAATCACTATGCAACAAGACCAATTTTTTTTTAATGAATTTAATTCACCGACTAACTGAATTACAATAAGAAATATTTCGCAATGGCCTTATCATCAAATAGACCATGAAATACTCTTATTAGGGTCAATACGTGTTGACTAGATGCTTAAATGATGTTTGAATGGGGTTAAAAACATCAATATCCATTATTTTCTAAAAAGGGCATTTTAAGTCCTAAACTTCCTAAACTCCCGAAATCCATACAATCGGAATTATTTTCAATCTGTTTCAGTACCATTAGACTCTAATGCTTATTATGAATATTTTCAATTCCTTTCAGGTCAGGTCCCCAAAAATCACTTTTCACCGAACATAAAAATTTACCTTCATTGAAAGGAAAGGTTTGGAGTTTTAAAACTATCATTTAGCTTCCTCCTTTCTTCCTTGTCAAAGCCTCTTTTAGATGAAAATATCATTAAAAGCACTTTAGTATTTTTCATCCTTATAATTTCCTGACTACCCTTTTTAAACCTTTTTAAAGTAAAAATCTTTCAAAGCTATACTACCTAAAATCTAAAGCTTGCAATCTCAAGCTATAAATAACATTAATGATAGATCTAGTCAAAATATTCTTAATGAAAGTACCTTCTTACCCTTCTAAACTAGTAACTCGTAAAAAAAACAAAAGAAAACCCTCCAAGAAAGTAGCTCAACTGAGAATTTAAACAAGGTCACTTCAAGCCCCATACATGTAAATCTAAAAGAACATACTAAGAAATTAAGTTATAAATAGGCAGTAGGCGATAAATCAAATAAATCTGTAAATTACTGCCCTTCAAGTAACTCTAATGGAAGAAACATAGTCTTAATAGAAATTAAAGGCACTTAAAGAAAGAGTTAAGAGCTATAGTACAAAATTGATGGGCTTCTCCTTTAGAAAATCTCCCTTTTTCCTAGTGGTTAAGATGTAGGCACAAAGAGTAAAGGACTTCATGAAGTATTAATTTTAGAAGAGAACCATATGCTCTTCAAAGTCCTCCCAAAATTAGAAGCAAATGGAGTATTGGAGAATGTACGTTCGCATATTTACAATTCCCTTACTTTCTTATATGTTTAGAAGCCTAAATAAGATCAAATGTGAAAATATACCCATATGGGTCAATATACATAGCATCTCATTAGAGTACTGGTTAACCAACAGCTTTAACTCTATAGTTAGCTACATTGGAATACCAATTAACATAGATGAAACAATTATAAAGAGGATAAAGGTGAGAGATATGCTCATATGTGCATAAGCATAAAGCTTAATAAGGACCTCCCTGATAGTATCCAATTGATGAGACTAAGAGAAGATGGTGGTTTATTCAAGGACTCTGTGATGGTTTTATAAGAATGGAGATCATCACTAGCACAACAAGGAAAGGTTTAGAATGCCATAAGTAAAAGGTTCATCATAAGTGGTATATAGAACTCATGAGGTAAGAGGAAAAATTAGAGGAAAGAATATGTATTGATGCTCAATTGACTGATATTGAAAAGGCCCAAGACCAATTAATAAATTAAAATTTAAGAGATAGAGACAATAAAGATTCAGTTAAATAACATATAAATGGTGCAAGTAATCCAGTAATCCATAACAAGCCTAAAGAAGAAGAGGGACATAATGATAAACAGATAATAATAGAAAATCTAAAAGGAAAAATAAATTTAAAGGTTTAAATACTAAAAACTCTACCAGAAGTCAATAATCTCTTGGAACTTAAGGGCAATCATCTACCCCAAAACAATTTGCCTTCACAGATTTTGTATTTGATGTTAAATATGCTTTAGTAAGTTTAATGGAAATAAAACTTAGGTAACATTTCTAAGCTAAAGATCTTAGGAAAGTAAAGGTCTTTTATGTCAAACCACCAATACCCTAGCTACGATCAAACAGTGTTGGCTTTTGACCCAAATAAAGCCAAGATACACCAACTAAACACAATTGATCAACTGATGCACATCTAAACCTAGTTTGTTAATAAGAAATAATAGATGAATGTAACACTAGTCTATGGCTTAAATTTCCAGTTGTAAAGGAGGGATCTATAGAATAAGCTCTCTGATTTCCAACAATCTATTAAAGGAGCCTAGTTAATTATAGGTATTTTAATAACATCATACATAAGAATGCAGTTGAGTGAAGTGCTAGCCTAAGAAGCTATACGAATGAAATGTGAGAATATGACCAGAAGATAAGTATGATAGATACGAGTTTTGAAGGAAGCTTTTTCTCATATAGTAACAAATAAGCCAAACTAGAATCTGAGAAAGAAGTTAAATAGGGTCGTGGTAAATAGTGATTGGTTGGACAAGTTTCTAGATAATTCAACTTTGTTTGATAGCCTTAGGATCTCTGATCACACGCCCATTATCATTAAGGATGTGTTTACTAAAGAAGGAAAACTCCATTCAAATTTAACAATTTTACAACTGAGAAGTAAAGGCTTTAGGATGCAATCAACAAGGGCATGGCGAAAGAGGTGCATACGTCTAAGACTAACATCTTTGTTAAGAAACATAATTTTATTAGGTAGGAACTCAAAGCCCTTAATGTGAAGAGATCTATTCTTATAAAACACTATATTACTTAAGCTAGAGAAAGAATCCTTATACCAACAACCTAATGATTCTAGAAGAGTGAAGGGTGAGAAAGCATCAGTACTAAACTATCTGAGGGATGTTTCTATATATAACTCTCTTTTTAAATAGAGATCAAGAGTGTTTTGACTTAAGAATGGCTATAGGAACACTAAATTCTTTCATAATTCCATCAAAGCTAGGGAAAAGTATTAACAAAATATGCTGCCTAAGGAAACCTAATATAGAATCTATTACTATACAAGACCAATTAAAAGGAGAACCCTATAAATTCTTCAATTTCACAATTGGTACAACAACCCCAAGTAATTTATCAATATAGATTTTATTTTCCTTCATCATGCATCAATTTAATGAAGAGGCTAAGCAATCCCTATGCAGACCTTTTACCTCCTTTAAGATTAAAAAGGTGTTATTTAAGCTCAACTTTGGGAAATCCCCAGGGCCAGATGGTTTAAATGACAACTTTTGTAGAAGGAAAGGCCTATCATAAATAATCTTGTCACAAATGTTGTTTCGAAGTTTTTTTTTTTGGACAAGAAAAGGATGTTAAAGGAAGTGAAAAAAATTCATTTGTTTAATTCCTAAATGAAAAAAACACTAGGTCCTTTAAGGGAGTATAAACCTATCTCTTATTGCAATTTACTATATAAGATTATCTCAAAACTCCTAGTAATAAGACTAAAGGCTCTTTAGGTGAGATAATTAGTGACTATAGAAGGAAGGAAGATAGGGAACAACATCCTAGTGGCACAGGAGTTATTCAAGGGATATTTAGAAAAAAAATGAAAGAAATCACTAAAAAATTGTGCTTTGAAAACCCCAAAACCATTTTTGACTCTATAAGCTGGGATTTCATAATGTAGGTTCTATAAGTCCTTTGATATTCAAGGTATGGATCAAGGAATGCATAACCTTCATATCATTTGGTGTACTTATAAATAGGGAACTTGCTCACGTATTAAAGACAAGGGGATCCCATTTCTTACACCTCTTCACCTTATGTATGGAAACTCTAAGTAGATCACTAAGGCACAACATTGATAATGATCCCTCGTTTATATACCTTAACAAACATCATAAAATAGATTTATTTAGCCTATCATTTGTTGATGATCTAATCCTCTTTTTCAAGCCTCATGATATCTCAATCTTTTTATTAATTTCTTCCTACCTATATTCAAAAAGCATTTATGGTTAGATATTAACTATGGTAAAAGCTATATGATCTTATCCTCCAATACATCCCCTTTATTATGTTGGCTCTCTAAAATAATAGGTTTATATACTAAAGACCCTACTTTTACATATTTAAGCCTCCCAATTTCCATAAAGATACTCCATTTCAAGGAATCATACCCTCTAGTAGAAAGAATAGAGAAAAAAAGTTAGGTAATTACACTACAAGAAAACAACCCCTTTTGCGACATTTTAAAAATGTCACAAAAGGTTAAAAAACGTCGCAGAATACCATTTGCAACGTTTTAAAAAACGTCACAAAAAACGTTGCGGAATGTGGTGTAGGCAAAAGGTTTCTCATAAAACGTTGCGAAAAATCCTAACATTCCGCGACGTTTATTAAAACGTCACTAAAAGTTGGGACAATCCGCGACGTTTTTTAAAAACGTCACGGATTGCCTAACATACCACGACGTTTTTAGAACGTTGCAAAATGTGAAGGAATTCGTAACGTTTTTTTTAACGTCACGAAATCCCTTCTATGACGTTTTTATTATTATTTGTATTATTTATTATTATTATTATTTTCCATTTTTTTAAATCATATTAATTTAATAATTTTAATTTTAATAATTATATTTTAAAATAAAAAATTTAATCTTATTTGTTTAATGAATATTCAATATTATTTATAAATTTTATTTATTTAATAATTCTTCAATTTAATATGAAAGTCATAATGCAGTAATTGCATAATAGCAAAAAATGTATTATTTAATTGCAATTCCGAAATATATCATAATACAATAATTAATATAAACAAAACGTCATAAGTATGTAATATATCAACATGACAACGGTACTTTCTGCCCAAGTTGCTGTTTCTAATCCTATATTGTTTGCTAAATCAGGGGTGAAGTCATTTCTTCTGATGGGAGAATGCATTAATCTTTCTGCAGAAGGAAAAAGTTCAAG
>JANIJH010000224.1:54930548-54953680 GCA_024520975.1 Erythroxylum areolatum | reverse complement strand
ACTGAGTTCGCAAACTCACCCAAAATTGCAAATTATTTTTCAGGACCGAGAGAGTAGACTCATAGCTCCAGAGAGACTTTTTCTGCCGTGTAGATTGAGTTGGCAAGAGAAGTCATGGCACGTAGGTCGGTCAGCTGGCACTTTTTGAGGGATGACCTAGCTAGGTTTATGTTTGATTTTCTTTTGGACTAATGTACAGAAAATAACAGTTGTGTAATTTACTGCTTGAGGTTATGAAATGAGAAATTTATGGTTTCAAAAATTAGTGGATTTCATATTAATGCTTTATGATTTTTGATGCCATGGGGAGAGTTAGAAATGGTTGGTAGCGCAACCTTATCATAGGGTGTGTATCGGAATTGACCTACGGGCGTCCCGGTGCATATCATATGGTAAGGGGGTGCTACAAGAAAGGTTGGGTTTAGAAAAAGAATGAAAGAAGATGAAGAACTGCAGCATTTCTGAAGAAGGAAGAAAAGCGCAGACTTTTCTGTTGAGTTGGCGAGTCACGATCATGGAAAAATGCATGATCATGACTAGAATCTCACGATCGTGCTGGTGCATAATCGTGACTTTCAACCTTTACTAAAAGTTGACAAACGCGAATATCCTTCGATCTTTTACTCATAACTTCTTCTCTTGACCTCCAAATGACATGGGATTTGAACCAACAAACTCGTAACACATTTTTATTCATCTTCACCAAAAATTGTAACCATCTAAAATTATTTGGGAGAGATTGATTGATAAATTTGGGATAAAAATGATGAACAGTTCTGGAAAATTGATGAATGGAGTATTTTCATTAACCATGCTTTGGTTTTTTGGTAATATATTGATATGTAGTCATCCAAATGTAATGATTATTAATTTAGATTAAACTAGAGACATAGAGCTACAAGTTTTCTGAAGAAATCAAATTTTAATTCTATCTCTAGGATTCCAGAATCTGACTTGAAATTTGGTACAGAATACTGTTACAATTGAAGAACAGTCCGAATTATTTGGGGTATAATTTTTAGAATACTGGACCAAATTGAATGATCTTGGTGTCATTAGAAACTTAAGACAATGGGGAATATTCTTATAGAAGAATGGTTTATTTTCATTGTCAGATTGATTGTGCATAGTAGACCCGAAAGTGTGTTTCAGGAAAAATTTGAATTGACTAGATGAGTTATGAATTTCAATTTTAATGATTTTATTGAGGTATAAACTTATGTACAAATTATACTTAGGTGAATTTGAAAATATGAATGTTTACGTGATGAGAATAATAGAGTGATACCCAGGATTGTCATGAATATGCGTTGTGCATATTTCATGTACATACATGTACATTAACAAACATTTATAATTGTGCAAAAGTGTGATATGTGTATATTGCTTGATATAGAGGAGCAATTTGAACGTCAACATTCAGATGTTGTCGGAACTTCGAGGCAATAGCTTTAGGAGTAATCGGTGAGTAACCTAGACGGTTTCACGCAATTAATTGTTTGCTTTAGAATATGTTTTGAATGAGGATATGAATGTGATTTGATTTTGTTGATGTCAGACAATGATGGTCTAAGAATTTATGCATGAATGCGATATTGAAGTGCTACTTGTATATGAATGTGACGAACTAAATGCTTCTTGACATGATTGATTAATTATGAGAGATGCATTCCATACATGAATGCATGATCAGATAGTGAGAGTTGTGACCTGAATAGCAACCAAAAATGAGCTTAAAGCTCCAAATGTGAGTAAGAGCCAAAGGCTCCATATGTAAAATAAGTCATGTATCTCCAACGGATAAGGGATAATATAAATGAGCCCAGTATCTACAATGAATATAGGACAATTTAGGCACTCGATCACAATAATATAATAATTGGAAAAGAGTAACATGAGCATTTCATACACATTTTAATAAGTATATTTGATTGTTTGAAATGCAAAATTGTCTTACCCTTAAGTGAGAATGTGATATGTGATAATTTATGAAAAATGCAAAGATATGAATTATATGTTATATGTGTGATGTGTTGCATGAATTGAGTGAACCATCGATGATGGTTACCTCATTAAGTTCAGAAATCTCACCAAAATTGCAACATTGAGTTTTTTGAACCAAGAGATAACTTTAGCTACTAAGAGATGCTACAAGAAGTATAGTCTTGTACTTTTGGGGAAAAGAAGAAATAGCTCAAAGGTTGGTTAGCTGATATTGGAAGATTAGATAGATCTATTTTGTATTTCCTCTTTCATATAGTGTATTTTGTATTAGGATATGATGATGTTCATATTCGGACGATATTGAAAACTATCAATGTGAATATTTGGTTTCATGAAATGAGAGAAGAAATTTGGGTTTTCAAATATCGTGTTTTTCATTATAATGTCTTATAAGAAAATAAAGAATGATGGTTTCATGCTAAGTGAATGTTGTGATTGAACGTAGTGCACTATTATCATAGGTTACGTATTGGAATATCCTTAGGGTGTTTCGGTTCGTACTTTATGGTAATGAGGGTGTAACATTATATCTAGGTTAGCCAGATATCGACCCAACAATCCAATAACAAATGCAATGTCTAATGCACACGTAGTCATACATTAGACCACTAATCGCACTAAAATAAGGAACATTCTTCATGACATCTCTCTCTACTTTATTCTTTGAACAATGTGCCAAAGATAATATCTCACTATGAGATATAGGTGCTGCAATTGGTTTACAGTCATCCATATTAAATCTTTTTAGCACACCCTCAATGTATGCACTCTGTGAGAGGCTTAATGAGTGTTAAGATCTATCCCGATGAATCTACATACTTAGGACAAAATATGCTTCACATAAATCCTTTATGTCAAAATGCTTGGCCAAAAGTTACTTAACCTTATGTAACATGGTCAAGTCATTTGACAAGAGCAATATATCATCCATGTACAGTAATAGAAAGATAACTTTGCTCCCCCTAACCTTATAGTATAAGCATCTTTCAACTTTGTTTTTCACAAAGTTGAAAGAGGTTAAAACGTCATCAAACTTTAGATGCCATTATCTAGAGGCCTGTTTTAAACTATATATTGATTTTCTCAACTCGCAAACTTTTCAGTCTCTCCTTGATCTTGAAATTCTTCAGGTTGATCTATATAGACGTCTTCATAAAGGTCCTCATTCAGGAAAACAGTGTTGACATCCATCTGATGTAGCTCTATATCATAGCGAGCTACTATTACTATAATCGCTCTGAACGCATTCTTAGAGGATACAAAAAAGGTAAAATTAAAATCAACCCCTTCTCTTTAATTGAACCCTCTGGCAACTAACCGAGCCTCGAAATGCTCAACTTTACTCTTAATGTCCTTATTGGTCTTAAATAACCATTAAGTCGATAATCTTAAATGACTTCCAAATAAACTACCTATTCTAATAATAGGCAGTTTAGTCAGTAGTCATTGGATATAGCATGAATTATATGGAGGTAATTGAGTGATCACCTTAAATTAATTAGGGAGAATATTATATTGTTCTCGATTAGTATTAATTCTAGAAATCCTTGACCAAGGTAGAATGACATTTTGTAAATAGTTTACAAATGTCATTAATTGAATCAATAGCTAATGGCAGAGAACTAATATGATTGGACTAAAAATAGATTAGACATTAATTTCATACTCTTTGTCTAATCGGAATATTGTATGATGAAAGGATTAAATTATACAAAAAAATCATTCAGGAAAATGTTAATTAAAACTACTTTAACATTCTTAAATATTTAGGTAGTCATGATGTATTGTTAGATATCAACTATTTAAAAGAGGAGAAAAGATTACACTAGAAGCCTTTATTTAAAAGAGGAGATCAAGATTACATTAGAAGCCTACACAAATACAGATTATGTAAGCTCCATAGTGGACTAAAGATCAACATCAGGATATTGTGTTTCTATGGGAGGAAATTTTGTTTCCTAGAAGAGGAAAAAAAATGTTAAGGCAATATCAATTGCAAAATCAGAACCAGATCTAGGCATTAAGGGTATTGGTTAAAAAAAGTTCTTGATGACTTAAAAAAAAAGGTAAGGTCCATTGAAATAACACTATAATAATGAGGTTATAATCACGATTGTAAACAAACCTATTCATCATGTCAAACTAAACATGTGGAAGTTGATATGAATTTTATAAAAGAGAAATTGGAAATTGGCATGGTATGCTTGTCCTTCATCTCATTAAAGGAGCAAATAGTTGATGTTTTAACAAAAGGAGTGTCCCCCTGAAGACTTTATTAACAAGTTGAAATAATTATTTGTGCACTTTTGATAGGAAATAATTATTTAGAGTATTTTATGGGATAGTTTTTAATTGGTTGATTGTATATTTATGTATACCTTTATAATTGGTTGATTGTATATTTATGTATATCTTAGGATTAGTTGCATGATTGTGTACATCCCTGTTCTATTAGATATTCTAGGAATCCTTTCATGTATATATATTACTTTGTAACACATTCAAGAAATATTGAATATAATTATTCAGCTTTTTAATCAAGCCCCACTTTTGACCAAAACTTGATCAAAAAAATTTCACAAGTTTTTCAAAGAGTATTTTAAAGATTAAAAGGACTTGCTTTGAAATCAAAACTTTAATTCTTCTTCATAAATTCAAAAGATTTATGCACTAAGTTGAAAACATGATTTGCCTATACATGAAGAGCCCCTAAATCATTAAAATAACTAATAAAAATACAAGAAAGATTACAAATAAATTTGTAGAATTGTTTTGCCTTAATCTTTCTTGATCTTAATCTTCTTAGTTAACTTGAACATATTTGGTCTCTATAAATTGCTTCTTGACTTCATTTTATGTTACTTTCTTTGGAGACATCAAAGCATAAATGATTAGTAATAACTATGATTTATTATCATCAAAGACATAAATTGTAACCTCCTTCATTTTAATATAATTAAATATAAATTTTAATTAAAAATAAAAAAATAATGCTCATTTATGTTCAATTTAATAATCTTTGTGGTCATTTGAAATGTATAAGTTTGAATAGAACCTCTTTTCTACTATAAGGTACCATATGCTACGTTTTAGATTTTTAATGATTTACATCAAATATCAAGAGGTATAATGTCAAAAAACGGGGTGTTAGCTTTGATGGATGGGTTTTCTTGATGCAAAGCCAACAACACGTGGAGTTCCGTGCGTTTTTGCCCTTACACGTGTCGGGCTCCCTGTTTAAAGAATCACTTGCTTGCACGTCTTATTTCCCCAATTGTCCAATTTGCTCTCGTGCTTGCCCACCCAAAATTCCCTGCTTACTTGCAAGCGTTCCACTTTAAACACTCGACAAGTGTTTTGTTGTCGGGTTCCTTTTTTTTTTTTTTTTCGTCTTAAGCCGTAAATCCTATTTTAAAAAAATAAGAATCTTAATCATCTAAAATAAGCATACGAAGACGGAAAGGAAAAGGAAAAAACCAAGATGCCACAAGTGACCAGTCAATGGTTGAGTAAAGGAAAGGAGAAATGGAACTTTCTCCTCATCCATTGCACTTGCCGGTGTGATTTAAGCAACCAAATGACGGCAGCCACTATGCAGGCCTCTAGGTGTCGTAGTCGTAGAGTTATCAAAATAAGTCACCCACGACCTACATTTCCATAAATTGATGCATTCATGGCGGTTTTGGACTTTGCATTGCATATATAAATGTGACCGACCACGTTTTCTATGTAATGCAACACGTACTTAGTGAACTATTTTCGTCACTATCTTTAGTCTCTGACCTGTATCTGATCACAAGACCCCTCACCAAATTGCTAATGGACTGGTTGCACGTGGTGATTTGAGCTTATAATCCTGTGATTACTTACTGATTTGTAATTTGATCAAGCAATAACTAGTACAAGGATGGTTAGCATCGAAAGCCACAAGGAATTCTTATTTTGAGATAGCAAAAAAGGCCATTGGGGTCAGTGAAGGCTTTATTTCCTCTGATGAGACTTTCGCGGCAAGAGTGCGTTGTGGAGATATGTGGAAGTCGTTCCAGGTGCTACGTTTGCCTTGTAACCCGATTATGTAAATACCCAAGATGTTTACCAATGGAAAGAAAGAGCAAAATCTACTGGTAAAAAATCACTAGGCTTGCTAAACATGCATCGTCCAAGAAAGTGTTGTTTTTATCGGCTGTAGCAAAGAAAAGATGCTTCAGCTTATGCCTTTTCTTCTCTTGCAAACCTCAGACCTGAGCTAATTAATCTAAATATTATTAAATTAACGGAGAGCCTTCTGCAATAGCAATAGCCAGTGTACTTAATTGCTTATACCTATGTTTAGTTTAGACAACGGATAGATAATTAATCAGTTCAAGAGCTCTCGACTGCTAAACCAACTGCGGCAATGGTTCTCTTCTTTGTTCATTTTTTGTTCTCAATTGGCTGCTGCTTTTCGTTGGAACTCTGCGTTAGCTTATGTCTCGAACGCGAATTTTGAGAATTTACGTAAGTCAATTTACCTGATGCCATCTTAACACACGTCAGTTCCACCAAAGTTCTGACTTGAACAAGTGAAAATCCTCCATTAATTAAGGATCACAACGACTCAGTTAGTGCCATTTATTCTCACATTAGAACAAACTACACGCGTATCAACTTATGATGGGAAGCTTAGTAAGACTATTAGGTTTTATTAAGAATTTTATGCCAACCACTGTTTTTCTTCTTAAACTCTCCAATTTCTATAATCCAACTTTATGACTGTATGATTAATTATCCCAACATAATAGACATCAACATCTATATTGCTCAGATTTTGGACTTGTGGATTGGAATGGTAAACGTTTTCCCTTTTAGGATGCATGGGAAGAAAAAGGAACAGTATTCACATAAATTTCTACACAAAACAATAATCCTAATTTCTTTGAGATTGATTAATCCTTCTTTGGACTTCTTTAACCAGCTCTTCTGTGCCTCCTGCTGCTTCTACTTCCTGCACCACACGTTATTAAGGCGATTCACTCTTTTTCTTTATTTAAATTAGAACTGGACAAAGGAATGCATTAAGCAGTGGTTAACTACCTGAGGTCCTAAAAACAATCCATAAGGAACTCCCCCAAATTTCTCCGAGTGATGAAACTATAAACCGTAATCAAAATTTGAAATAAAATGACCTATCAGTCATACAATTAAGAATCTTAAGAGAAAAAAATTTTGATTAATTAGTGCGCAAAATGTACCTGATGAGCTGCCGCAACTATCCTCAAGTAAGGCACGTTTGCCACGGGTCCCACTGGAAATCTACGGTGGACAAGGCCGTCATGGACAAACATGTAGGCCATCCCAAACATCGTAATACCTAGACCCTGCGGACGTAATAAACTTCTGTTGGATCGGGCAGTCAAAGGATGTTTGAATCTGCTGATTCGCGTGGCAATTATTAAGAGAAAAAAAACGACATCGGTGGGAAAGCAAAAAGGGTCGACTCACAGCACCGAAACAGAGTCCAGGAACGAGTCCTTTGTTGTAGAAGCCGTAGGACATGAGGGCAATCGCCGGGACTGCATTAATTATGGCGAAGACATCATTGAGTTCGAAAGCGTCGTTTCGTGGTCTGTGATGTGACTGTTTCAAGTTTTCCCAACTCGACTACGTGAGGAGATGACAAGAAAAACAAATTCCATGAACATGAACATAATAATTACGTTTGCTATAATCAACGCACCTCGTGCATATTCCATAAAGAAGTATGCCACACGGCTTTATGTGTCCATCTAGCCCAGTACTCCATCCCCACCTGTGTTTAATTTGACGAAAATAGAGGAAATCGTGTCACCAAGTGCGTTTTTTACATGAAATTAGGCCCTTTACGCTGTTAAGTCAGGGACACTGAATTGATGAGAACGTAAGTAGAGGATGATTATGAAAATTGAATCTAAAGCATTAAGGGTAGGGTAGAACTTTCTAAACTTACAGCGGCGCCAACAGAGAGAGCACATGTGCCAAACAATTCTAAGATCGGAACCTCTCCGCCCTGTAAATGGAAATTAAGGAAGAAAAGGAAGAGTGAAAAGTAAAGAAAATTACATAAACAGCTCTTCTTGAACCATGTTATAAAGTCATTTGGATTGGAACCGTACCTCCACTTGCCATGAAAATCTGTAGTAAACAGACGTAAGAGCCATCGAAGTGATAGCAAAGCTTGACAAGATAGCTGCAACAAGATAAGTGTATCTCTCGGACCTCTTTCTCGCTAACCTCATCTCTACATGCGAAAAATACTCGCTGACATATTTCTTATTAACGGCGACATGGTCTCCGGACAAATAATCACCCTCGTAAACTGCGTTTGCACCTTCCTCTTTTCTCTGTTCTGTAACAGAACATATAACCAACCTCTGTCTCTTCCCCAAAGCAAAAGCCTTTCTCTGTAAGTGAGTTGCAAGATTTAATGACATGGATTTTGCCTCTTTAGAAGCAAAATAACATCGGTGGAAGCAGTAGAGCAGAGAACTAGAAGTTGCCGAAATCGAGGCTGCCATTTCCGTCACTTGTAGCTTAAGCAACTTATATTCTTGCAACTTCAGGCTCTGAAAGTGATTTAGACAAGTGATAAGGGGGTTGTTGGTTGTAACTTGGCGGGAAAGCACTCAGTTTACGCTTAGACTACAATTAAGAACACCAGGAAAGTGAAAAGTAATGAATGGTTATAAGAAGAATTGCAAAGCATGTTGTGCCTGCTAAGAGTCACGATTATAAGACATGGGAAGACTAATTGCATATTTGGAACTCAATAAGTATTTTTTTTTATCACAAAAGTTTTTTTAAAAATAAGTTTTTAAGTATAAAAAAAACACTTTTTAAATAAATATGGCTTTTTTGGCCGCCAAAATACAGTATTTTTAAGAAGCTCAAATTATAAGCTTTTCTAAAATGCGCTTTTTTAGGTAAATTTTTCAGATCAATTAATGAACTTATTTTTAGTCTATTTTACTCTTACGTTTTACACATAATTCCCACAATACTTACAAACTCATCTTCCTGTTTATTATGTATTTAACTATTTACTCAACTTGGATATTTATTTTAGAATTTATATAATATTATTTAACATTTTATACGTTTTAATATTTATTTTCGATATTAGTTTACTTATATTATAATCTACATAAAAGATTTGGTTAGATATATTTTCATTTATGTTTCATATATTTAAAATTATATAATAATTAATATATTGTGCTTTGCATATTGTTTAATATATTTTAAATAATATTTATATGCATAAATAATTTTATTACAAAATAAAATATAGTTAAAATTAAAAATATTTTTAATTTTTTTTGTTTGAAGTTCTTTAAAAAAAAGTTTGTTTTAATGATAGTTAAATAGTCAAATAGCTTCTTAGAAAAGTTCTTATCAGAAAAGATCTACAAAAAAAAAGCTCTACTGATAAAAGTCTACTAGTATAAGCCCAACTAAACAGAGGCTAAGTAGTTGAACTGCGTAATGCTACTGTTGATTGAATTGCCAAAAATACCCTTCTGTGTTGATCCATATCCAACTGTTATTGTTTGCTAATGTAGAGTTTAGCGAGTACAAATGGCTAATTTCTTAACCAAACACTATAAGAAAAATGTCGTTTAGTGATTAGAAATTGGCAACGGAATTAACCGAAAGACAAAGGCGTCGTAAAAATAGTCGTAGGTAAATTTACCGACGGATATTTTATGTAACCGTCAATGAATATATAGACAGTTGGCTGTGATCGTTGGTAAATTTACCTATGGTCGTTTTCTTTTCATCGGAATATTTGTAGACAGTATTGGTTATTTCGTCGGTAACTTTACCGATGGTTATGGTTATGTTGTCGGTGAATATACTGACAATTTAGCAAATCCTGACGGTAAAGTTGACGATAGGCTATCAATATTACCGACGGTGATTCTTTATTCCGTCGATAAATATCATGAATTTTACTGACAGTTTATGGTGTTCATCGGTAAATATAATGGATTTTACCGAAGTACTTGTATTTTTCGTCCGTAAATATTTTATAAATTTTTTTTAAAAAATTTTGACATTAAATTTTATTTCATGATCTTATGATTAATGCATAATTTCAACAGTTATGAATTATCTGTGCATAGTATTTTGATTTGTTTATATATTTAATTTATTTAAACAAAAAGTTAATTGATGATATAAAGTTAAAATTATCTTAATTGATAATAAAAATATTAAATTGTACATAACAAATATTTGTAATTCAAATGAAATGATTACAAGTACATTATTATCTTAGTGACTGTGGATGTCCTGAAGTGCTACCCCTCCCCTTCAACTCATCCACCTTATTACGGAGCTGAATTATGTATTCCATTAATGTCTACACTGTGGTCTGAAACTCATTGACTTCATTGGTTGTCAACCGCCTACTAGATGATGTTGTACAGGATGTGGAGGATTGCGAATAACATATGTTCACAAATGAATCTAATATGAAGATTCTTTCACAACGGTCCCTATTACCCACTATATTAAGATATGTCTGACTTTCATCAACAACTTGTTTGTGCCGAGGCTGTCACTGAATGCTTTCTTGTATTTGGTCCTATTAAGAGGCAATGTTTATATTAATAAGTGATAATTATTAATAATTAATATTAAAGCATAAATTTCACATACATTAAGTTCTCTACATCAGTTGTTAACGAATGTCACACCATCATGCTTCTTAGTGTGAGTGTGCAAAAAGAGTTAATGGAGTGTAGGCCTCACATCCATATACTTTTTCTACATAAGAATAAAATATTATAAGTCAACTACAATTTATAACAATTTATGCAGAGTTTCCTATATTTTTATGATATTTACCCTCTGTTGAACAAAGAAATTTACGTAAAAACACAATCATATATGACATCAGATATTTATAACATTATCATTCTCCATAATAAACATTTTCATTCTAAAATTCACACATCAATTTAAATTGATATACAGGAAAGTTAAAAAATCATCACATCTAATCGGAAGTCCTACAATAAAGCGAGATCTGGGGAGATCTGATAGTATGCAGTCTTACCCCTACATAGTAGAGAGGCTATTTTCGGTAGACCCACATGCAGATGTGATAATAAAAAAGTGATGCAAAAGATTACCTAAAGGTGATGACTATAAAAGACTAGGGCTTGAATGGTAAGAAGGGTCCGTAAAGACAAATAGGCGAAAATAACTAGCTTGAAAGTTGAGGTTATACTTATCGAGTTGAGTTCAGTATGGGATATCCTTTACTAACAACAAACCTCAAGGAAAGTTTTCAAAGTCAAAGTTAAAAGGTTTCAAAATTAGCATGCAATTAAAAACAAAGCAATTGTAAACGCTTATGCACAAATCGAACTAGTAAGGAAAATTTGAAATAAAAGGCACAGTTGCATATAAGTAAAAGCGCAACCACTAAACTAATAGAAGAGCAAACAAAATAACAAGCAAAAATAAAAAGGAAAGAATACATAAAGAAAAATCATAGAAAGGAAGCAATAAGGTGAAGCATACCTTCCTGAGTCTACTGAAGAAGAAAGTATCATACTTCAAAGATCAAAACTTTGGTCCAAACAATCTAGTAACCCACCCACCCCCATCCATCCTTCCAAAAGCTGTTTGCAACAGGAAAGAAGAAAACTCATCCAAACCTACTTCCACTACACAACAAAAATACCCTTCTTTGCCTCACAGATCTTCCTTTTCCTCTTCACCCAAACACGTTCTTCATTTTTTCCGAATAAAGAAAGTTGAAACGATAACTTTATTTTTTCTTTTTTTTAGGAACTAAAACCCTAGACCATCCTCCCAAATCTCAAAAATCCAAATTGATTCACAAAAACCCAAATTGATTCATAGAGAGACGTGAAAACTTAAAATCCATTAAGTTAAAAAAATGAAGATAAAAACGAAAAGAAAAAGGAAATAAGAAGGAAATTGTTTACCTTTACTGTGATTTGAGGTTCTAAGCCTAGCCCCTTTAATCTGAAATGCATAATTTGCTTTATAGAACTTCCATGAACATCCTTAAAAGTGGAGATTTGGCTATCCCAAAAAAACAACAAAATAAATAAACGAAAATAAAAATAGAGTAAGGGAGAGTGAGAGAAACCTTAGGAGATTTTTCGACGAGTTCTTGTACGTAGTTCTTAGAAAAACACCCCGATCCTCCACGTCTGTTCGTAAAAATACGCTCTGAAATGGACATGGTCTTAGGTGATGTCTAATACTGCTACTAATGACTCCATATTTGTTTAGAAATATAACGCAGTCATATACCAGCCTTTTGTACCGTACTAATAAAGTCCCGATAACATGTACGTATTCGTCTCTCCTTTACTTTATGTATGTCCATGTCAAATTCATAATCCCAAAAAATTCTTTCTAAAATAAAACGAAAAAAATTCGATAAATACTTATCATATAATAATATTTATCTAATAAATGTATACAAGTCAATTAAAAAAGAAAATAATATTTTTTATTGTACCTCAAACTCCTGATAGTAAAATTCCTTTGTGGCCTGAGAGATATTCTTCCATACATAACCCTTAAGATCAGTCTTCTCCTTAAATTTGGATGTCATGTTTCTACAGCACGGTCCAGACAGAATCAACTAATATAAAAAAACTAATTTTATATCATTTTTAAAATTTAAACGTATAACTTAATTATAAACATTTAGTGTTTCATGTATTTTCACTTATAGATTATTGACAATTGTGATATAAGTTCTTCCATCAAGTCCCTCAGCTCTAGGCTGGTAGCCGCCTCCGTCATCTGCATTATTTACCCCTGATATCTTTGTCTCTATAGGGATAGTGAATGATGTAGGCCTGGTGGATGGTGTAGCATCAGGTACGAAAAGGTGATGTCTTATTTGCAAGTGTAGTAGCTAGAGGGGGAGGAGGTGATTAAGTTAAAGCTGCAAAGTGTGATGGTTCACCTTGACAGTAAGCACCTCTGAATCGTTGTCTGAATCTGGGTCGCATTATATCACGTTGGTGGCATATTTCAACCTAAAATTCATATTTTATTGAATTTTCTAGAAATATAAGAATTTGAATTCAATATTTTATACAATATATTGAAAAGGAAATAATTGATTTGTTGAATATAATATTCAATTACAAGCACAAATTAATCTATCATCACTTAATTGTAAATTAAAATCATCTTCTTTTTTTCTCAAGAATAAGAATTAAACTTAGGCTCCTCTTCAGATCTCTGGCCCTCGTCATCCTCTCTAGATGAAATTGCAACATATTCATTAGATGGATCTTTTAAAGGTTCATTATCGGCATATGTAACAGAAGCATTTATTTCATAAACATCTTCTTGAAATGCTTCACTTTCAATTCTCTGTTCTCTTTTTCTATGTAATTTCAAAAACATCTCTAGGTTTAACTTTGCAAACGGCTAACCAATTTGACTTATCTAGTCATAAGCTAGGAAAAGAGATATAATACACCTGAATTGCTTGCATTGCCAATACGAAAGGTCCAAATTGTCTCAATCTTCTTCGGTTGTTGATTTTAACTAGATTTTATCGACTATGCACTTTTATACCAATATTTAGGGTCGGATCAAATCGGTTACACTTAAATATCATACTTCGCTTTATTGGCAATGTAGGGTACTCAATTTCAAGTATTTCAATAATTTTACCATAATAATCCATCAATTCTTCCTGTATGTAAACTCCACTATTTATTCTTGCTATGATATGACAATGATATTCTGTATGATATTTGTATCCATTAATGAAATACACTGGATACGATTTAATAGTTCGCAGAGGTCCCTTCGTAAGATCACATATGAATTTGTTCTCTTTTGTACTTTCGAAGGCCTACACAACAGAAATTATCGTATCAAAGAGTATAATGTTATTTGAACACTTAAAATATTATAATTCAATCATTTCAATATTTGTAAGTGAAAACTTACATATTTCTTGAACCATCGAGGAAAGTGTCTTCTAACTTCTTTATTGATATCATCCTGTGTTTTGTCGGGCATTAGCTCGCGTAACAATTCCTCGTATAATATAAAAACATTATTATGTATTTCAGTTATGAACAATACTAAATTTTAAAACCCAAATAATCAATTCCAACTTACTGCATGAAAACCTCTTGATAGTTTAATAAAATGTAACCATGGGTAGCCTCAATTTCTTCTTCTATTAACATTCTTCTTATTGAACGTCCATATGTTCATTAAGGATATATGAAAATGGATAATTTACCATCAACATCACTCATTCCTCCCTCATTGTCATTACGAGGAACTTTTCTTTCTCTTGTGTGAACATGCGGCTCAAAATAATATGAACAAAATATACTAGCTTCCTCTATTAAATAAGTATTACATATCAAACCTTCAACTCTAGCCTTGTTTTTGACATTTTTCTTCAAGGGATGCAAATACTTATATTAACAAATAAGGTTATTACAATTTAGTTGTTAAACATGTTATTACTTCAATTATAATCATTTTTGTTGAATTACCTCTCAAATGGATACATTCATCGATATTGAATTGGACTAGCTAGTTTTGCCTCGTGTGCTAAATGCACAGGTAGATGCTCCATATAGTCAAAGAAGCTTGGAGGAAAAATCCCTTCTAACTTGCAAAAATTACTAGAATTTTCCATTCTAGTTTTTCCATTTTAGCCAACTTGATCTCAAATGATGTTAAAATTTTTAAAAACAAACTTAATTCTATTATTACTTCTCAAACCTTAGTAGGTAGAAACTCCTGAAATGCTATTGGAATTACCCTTTGCATAAACACTTGACAATCATGACTTTTCATTCTAAATAATTTATACTTCCTCATGTCCACACCTTACCAAGTTTGAAACATAACCATCATAAAACTTTAGAATTTTCAACCATTTACACAATATTTTCTTTTGTTTTTTGTCCAAAGTGTAACATGCTTTCGGATATTAACCGGTGCGAAAATCTTTATGTAACTCATTCCTTCTACAAAAAGTTACAAATCAGCTCATGTTCATTATGTCTTCTCATCTAAGATGCAGTAACGTCAGAAGCATATAATGTTTAAAGTCTCAGAGTTAGAGGGAAATAATACATCCGCTTCCAGGGTACTAATTTCTGTTTCATAGAACGCTTTCTATGCTTGAACCTAGGTTAACCACAAAATTTACACTCTTGTAATTCCACTTCATCTCCCCAATACAACATACATCCCAATTTGCAATAATTAATCTTTTCAACAGGCAAACCAAGACCCTTAATAAGTTTCTTCATATTGTAAAAACTATAAACCATTGTATGATGAGGAGGCAATGATTTATTATACCATTTAAGAATTTTATCAAAACTACGATAAGAAATATGCCCTTCAGACTTTATGTTTAATATTCGAGCAATTGAAGACAATTGAATCATTGTCTCACAATTTGGCCATAATTCTTGGTCAGCTGAGTGTAGTAACTCAAAAATCTGTCTTATATGTGGGTTTCGTTCTTCTTCAAAATTTTCTATATTTTCCTTAAAGGTATAACCTCATTATAAACCATTTGCATGTAAGGATTTTCATTTGCATTCACATTATTTGTTCTAAATCCAATCCCCCTTCAAACCTATTCAAGTTCACAGATGATTATAATTAATTAACCTTTAAGGTGCTACAAGTCAATGGTTCCCCTTGTCGTGTCCACTCAAAATAAATAAAGACAAACCCTTTTTTCAACAAATGCTCGTTAACTTCATCAATAAGAAGGAAGCAAATGTGTTTGCACTTTTTACATGGATATCTGATCTTTGGATCATCCATATATGTAGCTTGAGAACATGCATAATGAATAAAAGCCTAAACTCCCTCAATAAACTAATGATTAATGAAACCATCAGGTATTAATAGTCTATACATCTAAGATCTATCAACATTACTCATTTCTGCAAAACTGTTAATTTTATTCCATAGTTAATATCCTTTATGTTAGCCAAAGTTTATAGAGCATCTAAACTTAACATAACATCTCCTAATTATGAACTAACTGAATTAATCACGAAAGTTTACACCTGTGAATCATGAAAACAAGTTCTCATTGTGACTCCTAAGCTCGTGGTATTTTTCAACGATAAGCCTCACGAGAGCTGCATCACGAGTTATGAGTTAAGGTTTATGGCTTAAGATCAAAATTATCTATTAACTGAAGATCTAGTTTTTTGTTTGTAATCATAAATGTCAGAAGAGAATTCAAAGACGCACTTAAGGACGTGAAAGGGAAAATTCTTGGTCAGCTTGATTTAGTATAGGAACATAAAATGAATAACTTAATTTTATAAAGTTGGAATATTTAACTGAATGATTTAGATATTGTTATTGAAATTTAAAATTAATGTTAGAAGTTTGATATTTAACCTAAATTAATTATGTGCTAGTAACAAATATAATAAGTAAAGATAAAAATACGAATACTTTGATTAATACATTATCGTAACATATACAAATTATGTAATATGTTTAGAAGAAAATTATTATTATATTAAAAAAGATGCATATAAAGAATCACACATGAAAAGTAAAGAGAACCTAATCATTTCAGGGAGCATCAATGAAATAACCCATTGACCTCATTCAGATATTTAGAACTATAAGTCAAACCCATCCTATATTAATTCAATGATAAACTGAAGTTCATACCACAAACAAGTTTCGGTTGGTGCAGGCCATATATTAAAAATGCTCGAAGTTTAAATGGAAGGTTCAAATCACAAATAGATAACCAAATTAAACCAGGTACATAAAGCCTAGTAAATAACAAAACTCAATTACCTTAACTGACACGCTGAAGAAGTGACTGAAGCATGTGAAGGAAGAATATGACAGAGCTAAAATGAGCTGACGACCAAAGAAGATAACTAGAACAAAGCAAAGAAGACAATGAATAAGATCTTAGCTAGGAACCTTAAGTAATTAAAAGAGATCTTAAATTACTGCCATGTTTGACTCTAGATGTATGAGTGAAGCCATATAAAACATACCACAGAATATTGCATGCCATCTATCTACCAACAACATTAATTAAGGGTAATTCAGCTTTTAGCAGAGGGAGCATGCAAAGAAAAACTTATAACTTTCCCAGCATAGATTATGACAACAGTACCTAATAATAACTCTCCAAGCATAGATTCAGCCAACAAATTAGCCATGGAACTCAAGGCAGGATCACAAAAGATGGTATATTATGAGGTCTGATGATTGAAATTCTGGTTTTGCGTATGTTTGTCTATGAATGTCATTGTTTCACTCTTTCCACATAAGAAACATCTAATGTAAGTAATTGATAAGCCATTGAACGACTAATTTCAATAGCTTATGTTGCCTAGAGAGAATGTCTAGGGAGAATTAGAGTTGTAACTTTAGGGGTAAAAATTGTATTATTAAAAACTTGCCTATATATATTAGCTAATTCAAATTTGGGTGATAAAGTTATATAGGTAAGGAGCTCCTTGCAAAGGTTCACTAATAAGTCTTACTATGAGATATTTACGCCTTATTCCTTAAAAACCCACTAGTTCAATCTTATTTGGTCTAAATCACTACCCCTAAATTCTTCATTCATTAGTTAGTTGGCAGTGAGGCAAAGACTACAAACAAGGGATATGTGTAATGGAATTCAGAACATCCTATATTTATTATGTCAGTTGGTTCCTGAAACTAATGCTCATCTCTTCTTTCAATGTTTATACTCTCAGGTTGTCTGGTCTAAAATTCAACGTTTGATGAAACTATATTGTAATGAAAGGGAATGGCCACTCATTGTTAAATGAGAATGAAAACGTTAAAAACCTAAAGTAGAATGCTTGCGTCTTCAGAACTACTTTCTTATACTGCATATATGCCACCTAGAGGGAAAGGAATAATAGACTTCTTAAAGACTTAGCTTTAGATAAATATGTAATGATAATTAATACTGCCTTTTGGATTAGAGAAATCTTAATAAAAAATTAAGCTCACTTGGTAGTCAAACCAAATTATCCAAGTGATTATTATGATTAAGATTGTATGGTCATCATCAATATGTTCCCTTAAATTCATGAACTATGTGTCACATAAAAGTTTTTAAGTCGAAAGTTTTAATTACTGGACTTAATAGCCTAAGACTTGGAATCCTTAGGTAATGTAGTATTGCATGCTTCGTCATTTCAACATGTCGATTCTTTAATAAAATGATAAATCTGGCTCAAATAATTTTGATAATCGTGGAGTTAATGTTCATGATGCATTATTCAAATATTTGGTTGATTAGGAATTTGAAACAAAAATATGCAGTGACTCAATCGATCATTTACTGCCCTCAAGAAAGTATTAAACATATGACAGAAGGAGCTAGTTTTCTTAATAAGATAGCTATGACTACATTTACCTTTAAAAAAGATGCTATTGGATTATCGCACTAGTTAGGTTACAACTTATGTCATGTTAACCATTGCCGCGATATGGACAAGGAGCTATAATTTACTGTAAAAAATGATTGTTAAAATGATAACGAGGTATGTTCTTTTCTTGTAATCCTTACTGAAATATTCACTATGATTATATTAGATTTGAAGTACTCAAACCTCTCTTGAACTTAACCTTTGGAGGAAAAAACAATGTCGGATGAGAATATGACATATGCTAAGTGATTTGCAATGAAAACAAAATTTGATTATAATTGCAGGTATGAGAGGTATTGTCCTCCATTACTTCTGCATTAGATCCAATAAATAGGTTTAAATAATTGAATTTTATTTTCCTACCACTTATGTACCTTTAACATGAAGCTCCTAAATATATTTTAGTTACATAACCTCTATTATTACTGTGTTAAAGGCTAGTGGCAGTTCAATGTTCGATGATTATGCACGGAATGACAATAAGACCTGGAATGGGACAGTAGAGTTGTACGCATACAAGAATCAATGTATTTTAATTCAAGGGCGGAAGGTAATTTAGATGTGTAGAGCAATATAATTTAAGTGACACTTTCTTCGGTAAACGATGACGTCTATTTTGCCGCCTACCTTTCGCGCCTCTTTTACTGATAGTGATTCCTATTTCGTTGCTATATTCCATCGCAAAAATTAGCGGGATAATTTCTCATCTAGGTCTACCGACGGATATTTTGTCCGTCACAAATTACCATATATTATGACAATTTTACTGATGGAATGTAATGTTCCATTCCTAATTTTCAACCGTATTGTTTCCATCGATAATTTTCTTATAGTGAGCCACAAAATGTTTGTACAAAAAAGAAACTTTAAAAGTGTTAGTTTGTGCTTTTGTAATAATCGGTTGGTTGCAACTTTATATATAATAATATTATTTAATTAATAAAAAGCATTCTTTATCTTTATGTATTAAGTTAATTGCATTTGATGTTTAATACTAAAGGTAAAATCTTTGAAATAATTACCATGATATTAAAATTATGATGAGATCATAATTATGATATTCAATTTACATTTATGTAGTGTTCTTAAATGTTCCTAGTTTTACCATTTCAACAAAATAATGATGAGATCATAATTATAATATTCAATTTATATTTATTTATTGTTCCTAAATGTTCCTAGTTATAGTTTTATCAATATGAGATATTGTTGAAACGGTAAAACTAGCATACATTATGTTTCTTTCTGATAATAAAAGTAATTGATCTCATAAATTAAAATATGGAGATACTTAAATTAATGTGTGGGTGCTTGTCAGAGAATAAGTCACTGAACTAACCTGACTATGAGGATCCAAAATTGAATATTACTTACGTGTCTGTAGATTTTCTCATAATGAAGATTGTATAATTGATCCTTAGACTTGAGATTATTAAGGTACCTTGTGAGAGAATTACTATGTTTTGATGCTATTTATGAATTGTCTTAGGATAATTCAGTTGGTATGTAAGGTCATAATATATACCCTAGAAGTATTATAGCACGTCTAGGGTATATTAAGAAGTGAACATAACGAATTGAGTGCATCTAAGTATAGTAAGAGACATAATGATACTTAATGTAAAAGACATGGGTAAATGGGTAATCTGCTCTTGTCAACATGGATATACGTACTTAGATGTGAAATATGTATAAGAATTTTGATATGTTTGCTTGGATTATGAACGTGATATGAGGGAAATTAGTAAAAGAAGTATCCTATTTGCCTATGAGATGTTTTTGGTTAAAATTGGATGTGTTTATGTGTTGCTCTTGCATCATAAGGCTGAAGATAGTTGATTTGGAATGGGTACCTTGTTGTATGGATAGCATGATAAGGTCAAAGTTAGTTGATTTGGAATGGATACCTTACTGGATGGATAAGTTCCACTTATTAGACTTCTATAATTTGGCCATATCTTGGTATATAGACCTTAAATTTGGATAATTAAAATTGTAAATTAAACATGAGACATAGATTAAAAACTTTCATGAAGGAACTAAAATTTTATTCTTCCTCTAAGATTTTTAAATTCTGGCTTGAAGTTGAGCTATGGTTGTTGTCCCTAATTTTGAACGGCCTGTAGTTTTTTGGGTATAACTCCTAGAATAATTAACCAAATTGTATGAACTTTATTCCATTAGAAAACTAAGACGTGGGAGAATGAAATATATTGATAAGATTATAGACCAATGTGGAAATTAAAGGAAGAAGAAGGACCAATATGCACTTTTCCTAAAGTCAACTCATAGACCAATAAGATTAAAGCATATATGTCCAATAGAATTGTAAGACGTGGTCTAATATAATTGCAACACATGATCCAATAGAATTGTAACACATGGTCTAATATAATTTTAACATATGGTCTAATAGAATTGTAACACGTGGTCCAATGGGAATGTAAAACATGGTCTTATAGGATTGTGATATATGGTCCAATGGGATTGAAACATGTGTCTAAGACTAGAAAGTTCATGAAAAGGAATATGGAGAGGGGAGATGGATGACACTTTGATGGCTTAACTTCATATTTTTCTTCTCTACATTTCACCTTCTTCATCCCATCATTTTTCACTTGGTGATTCTAGCAAAACTAAAGAGGAAGGGAAGGAAAAGCATTAAAAGAACTAGTTTGCCAATTTTAAGGTTTGGGACTTCACTTAGTTAATTTCTGTATTTGTGTACATTTGAATGTGTAAAAGGATTCATTTGGATGTGAAACGGTTGTTGGGATGATACTTTGGTGTTTTTTTTGGTGTTATCTTGCATAGAATTGGTTGAATATGACAAGAGAGTACCGTATAATAGAATTCTGTCTAGGGTTTGTTTGAGTCAGTGACATTGTTTGAGTCATAACTCAGCCTGCAGACCTCCAAATTGTGTGATTTTAGTTTCATATGAAACCTAAGACATAGTGTTAAATATCTCCAGAAAGGGATTTTTACTTAATTCTAGCTTTATGACCTTGAAAATTGAGATTGAAAATGGTGACTTGATGTTGTCCCTGTTTTGGAGTAGCATTTGATATTTTGTCTATATCTCATAGGTTAGCAGTCCAGATGACCTAATTGTTAGTGCTAAGAAATTTCTAGAAGACCTAAACACCCAATTATGGTGTTTTGTATATGAATATTAAGGAACAAGTAGTGGTATGAATAGGGAAATTTCTGTCACGACCGTGGCATTATTTTTGTTTCCAATTTCTACCACATCTTATCCGAACCTTTTTGAATGTGTATAAAATATTTTGAACACCTATAAATAAATGAAATAGGACTATGAATTGGGAGACTGAACATTGGAATATAAGATTAAGGATAATGCATTCCAAAGAAAATTTACATGTACATAAATGATTTATATGCACATTCATTACTCATACGTGTACAGTATGATTATAAAATTGTGATTTTGATACCCTTCCAATAGTGGTAAGCCATAAATTGCATTTATGAACACAAATATAGATTTTATGAATTGAAATATATATCATATGATTTGTTAATATATGAATTGTGAAATTTGCAAATGGTTAAAGGAAATGTTATAGTGCCTGCTCCATTGTCTTAGTTGTGGATAGATAATGCCTATAGGGTTACAGTGCAACTACTACAGTTTGACACCACTGGTGTCCACAATTCGATACCTTTGGGTATCCACAATTTGATATATTTAGATATCCGCAACACCCGTTATCCACACCTACAGAAAATGTGCACGCTTAACACATAAAGGAAACTTAACATTCATAAATAAGAAATATAAAATGGCAACATTAATAATTGATATTAATGAGTATTTACATGGATTGTAATGATGAATTATAATGATGTGCAATTATCTTGATAATTTGTATAAATGGGCATTGAATTGGAATATTAGGTTTATAAATGTGCATTTTCAGTATATGGATAATATGTTAAAGCATGTTTGCATCATGCACTTTGCTTAACTATGCAATCATTGTTTACATGAGCATTGAATGTCAGAGTTTGGTTAATAAATGTGAATTTATGGTATATAAATTGTGATATTTTTTAATGTATGTGTTTGATAGATGACTACTGTAAATGGTCATCTAAACTAAGTTTTTTCCCTACAAAGCTTTCAAGCTTAGTACACGTGTTAATCCATGCAGGTCCAAGTTATAAAAGTGCGGCACAGGGAACATCTACAGGGACCAAGATCAACATATAGAATAAAAAGTACTTTTGGAATGTGTTTTTAGTTACAGATGATTGCATATGTAATGAAGAAAGGAAATTACATATTTTCTTTTAGATTACTATGTAAATGTAAAGGTGTATTACTACTATTAAATGATAATATTAAGAATTGGGGAGTTTTGTAATGTGTATATATATAGCCTTGAATAGGATTGCATACTTTGAATGCGTGTACAAGAATTTGGTTACTATGTTTGTAAATGGTTGTAAGTTCTGTATAGGGGTATTACATTTTGCGGTATCAGAGCCAGGTTTAAATAGTTCTGACTAATAAGAATCTAGTAATGTGTGATTGATTGAACCCAAGTGTTGGACCCTAAAATTTTTTTCTTTAAGTTAAGCATGATTTGAAATAGTTTTGAGGTTTAGATAGATTAAATTTTTGGAGTTATAATTATGTCA
>JANIJH010000224.1:54788641-54812945 GCA_024520975.1 Erythroxylum areolatum | reverse complement strand
AGTTTTAGCAATTCGTTAATTAATCAATTTCTCAATTATCAACATTTAAGTGATCAGCCCAAATAATTGAATGGTTTTAGCCTAGTAATTGCTTAGTAACTCCCTGTGGATCGATACTCTTACTTCCCTATTTACTTGCGTGACCTGTACTTGCAGGGCCTTAGACAATTTCCTTACAAAAACATGTAATACCCAGAACTTGATCCTTTATTAGCAAGAGATCCTGCCTAGTCTACAAAAGTATGGACTTCAACTTTCTGTTGAACACTTCTTTTGAAGAATAATTCTTTCCTTGGAGTTCCCTTTAAGTACCTTAAGATTATGTACAGTACTTCCAAGTGTTCTTTATATAGAGTATGCATAAACTAGCTTACCATACTGACAACAAAGGAAATATCTAGTCTGGTGTGAGATAAATAGATTAGCTTTACCACCAATCGTTGACATCGACCTGTATCCACTGGAACTCTTTTCTTAACTTCACCCAGATTTGAGTTAAATTCTATAGAAGTATCTGATGATTTATATCCACTCATCCCAATTTCTTTTAGAAGGTCCATGATATACTTTTGTTGGGTGACTACTATGCCTTCTTATATTTAGCAATTTCAATCCCTATGAAGTATCTAAGAAACCCCAAGTATTTGATTTTAAACTCGTTTGAGAGATTATTTTAAGGAATTTCAATTTCCTCAAAATCATTGTCAATGAAGATAATGTCATCTACATACAGAATTAGAATCATAGTCCTTCCTTCTATATAATTTTTTTTGAATAAAGTATGGTCAAATTGCCCCTGTAAGAAACCTTGAGACTTCTTAAATCTTATTAATCTGTCAAACCATCCTTGGCAATTTTTTTAGCCTATATAAAGATTTTTTTTAGCTTACATATCCTATTTCTAAAGCTTTTAGTAAATCATGAGGGGGCTTTATGTATACCCCTTCTTCTAAATCTTCATTTAGGAAGGCATTTTTCACATCCAACTGATATAGAGTCCAATCTAGATTAACTATAATAGAAAGCAACACTCTTACAGTATTTAACTTAGTAACAGGTGAAAAAGTTTCTAAATAATCAATACCATAGTTTTGAATAAAGCCCTTAGCAATGAAGTGAGCCTTAAATCTTTCAAGTATCCATTAGAATTGTACTTCATGATGAACACCCATTTACAACGGATTAGTGTTTTTCCCTTTGGAACATCAATTTCCTCCTACATTCTATTCTTCTTTAAAGCTCTCATCTCCTCTAAGATTGCATTTCTCCACTCATGAATATTTAGAGCCTTCAATATATTTTAAAATATTAAAAAATTTAAAGATAAATTAATTTTATTAATAAATAAATTTATTTTACTTATACAATATTTACTAGTAAATATTAATAAACACTACAAGAGTTAAGACATTTAGTGACAACTTTTTTTATGACTAACTCTCATTTCGTCACAGATATGAGATTTTTTGTGATAAAAAAATTGATTGAAACTATTGTTTAGATTAACTGTGATAATTTATTTTTTGTTACAAAGACATTAGTAATTGTAACAATTTAGTGTCTTTTACAATTAAATTGTCGCTATTAATATATTAATAGTGTCAAAAAGTCTTTTATCACTAAGTTCTATCATTAAAAGCAGATGCAATTTGGCGCCAAAATAATTTTGAAGAAAATGAATTGTAGTTGTGACAAAACATATGTTAGTTACTAATTTTTTCTATTTATTGTGACAGAACATAATTTGGTCGCTAATATTTTTTTCTTGTTATAATGAAATGCTTTACTATCATACGATATTTTACTTTTTGTGACAAAAACTTTTTGCATTAAGAATTCAATTAGTTGGTGGCTACTTAATATTGTCATAAAAATGGAACTATCACTATGGTCACTATTATTCGTAATTTAGTGACAACTTTTTTGTAATTAACTATCATTTTGTCACAAATATGAGGTTCTTATGACAAAACAATTGATTAGAACTATTGTTTGGATTAAATGTGATGATTTATATTTTGTCACTAATTCAATGACAATTATGACAATTTAGTATCTTTCGCAATTAAAATGTCACTATTAATATGTTAATAGTGTAAAATTTATATTATCACTAAATTCTATCACTAAAAGCATATGCAATTTGGCGTCAAAAATGGTTTTGGTAGGAATGAATTGTAATTGTGACAAAACATATGTTGGTCACTAATATTTTTTATTTGTTGTAACAAAACATAGTTTAGTCACTAATATTTTTCTCTAGCTGTGATAAAACGGTTTACAGTCACATATTATTTTACTTTTTGTGATGAAAACTTTTGTTAATAAAAATTTTAGTTAGTTAGTGTCTACTTAATATTATCAAAAAAAGAAAAACTATCATTTAGGTCACAACTACTCGTAATTTTTGTGACAAGAAATTTTGTTGTCATTTAATAATTAACTTTTTGTCACAAAGGTTATTGTCACTACAAGAGTTAAGATATTTAGTGACAACTTTTTGTGACTAAGTCTCGTGTCATCATAGATATGAGATTTTTTGTTACAAAACAATTGATTTGTATTATTGTTTGGATTAACTGTGATGATTTTTTTTGTCATTAATACAATAGTAATTGTGACAATTTAGTATCTTTTATAATTAAATTGTCACTATCAATATATTAATAGTGTCAAATTTTCTTTTATCACTAGGTTATATCACTAAAAGCATCTATAATTTAGCACCAAAGTAATTTTGAAAGGAATGAATTGTAATTGTGACAAAACATAGTTTGATTACTAATATTTTTTTCTTGCCGTGACGAAACGGTTTACTGTTACATGATATTTTACTTTTTGTAAAGAAAACTCTTTTTCAATAAAAATTCAATTAGTTAATGTCTACTTAATATTTTCAACAAAAAAAGGAAATATTACTATGATCACTACTATTCATAATTTTTGTGATAAGAAATTTTGTTGTCACTTGATTTTCAAGTTTTTGTTACAAAGGTTATTATCAATATAGATGTAACAAATTAAAAATAACTATTTCTTGTTATAATAATATATTAAGACTAACCACTCTAATGAGTCATTACTGTACGAATTTTAGGGACTAGAAACTACTTGTCACGTTTTTTCTTTAATATTCTTATTTGCAAAAATTTAAATAGTTTCTTATAAAATATTCAAACTACATATATTGATAATCCAAAAGTAATATTTTACATATCAATAGACATTAGATAAACATAACTTTGAAATTTCATCAAAATAAATAAATGTTTAAATATAATGAAAATCATGTTCCAAAATATTAAGCAAAACTCTTAACTTATTCAAAATTTAAAAACAAAATTCTTGTCAATGCTCAATCATTATCATTATCGCCTTCCTCACCTTCACTTACTGAATTTATCTCAACATCACTCATAAAAATAAATAATTCAAATAATATTAATTTAATTCAAATTTTAATTATATCAAAAATGGACTATCAAGTGAAGCCCTGATCATTTTTTAGTTAGGCATAGTTTTAAAGTCGTCATATCACGTTTGAGTTTAAGTTACATTATATTGTGAATGTAGTTTCTTTATTATAAATATAATCATAATTATAATTGTATTGTTCATAATAATACTATTATTTGCAATTGGAATATAATTTACATTTCATAATTTAAAAGTCTTCTGTATGATAGTAGACTAAATTATTTTTCTTTTAATATAGGAATAATTTTTATAAGAAGTAAAATCACAAGCCTTAGAGATGTTATCATTTTGAAAGGGTAAACAATACATTAGAATTTAAAGAATTTATATATTGAATTTATTTTTAAGTTAATTATTTTAAATATGTAATAAATTAAATGTATATAAACAACTAACATAAGATCAATCAGAAGAAGATCCAACTAGGGCTACTAAGGAATCAACAACTAAGCCTAAATAAACAACAAAACAAATCCAGTCTTAGAAATGACATATTCATTTTTCTTTAAACCAGGCTACCCCGAGGTGAAGACGATAGGCCAACGCAGATATATTAAGATATATAAATTTTATTTAATTTTAATATTATTTTTTATTTTGTAATATTTAAAATTATAGTACGATGTCATTTAAAAATAAAACAGAAAAGATTGCTTTAAGTAACATCACAAAAGTTAAATCATAAAGAGAATATAACATAATTAATTTTATAATATCTTTTCTTGTATGTTGGGCCTTTACACAAAGTCAAAACGGTGTGACATTGGTGAATTAAACTATAATGTTAAGTCGGTTCATCTTCAATCTTCAATGCCTATCCAACGAAGTGTTATGCTTACCCAACCAAAAATAACGATGAATAGTTGTGAGATCTAAATCTAAATCATTTGGATCATCCATGTGTCCCTTTTGAATTATCATTTAGTCGTTACATAAACCACAAACCCAAATTATTGGAGATGCTTAAGTCCACTTAATAGATCTCCTAGAAAACCCCTACAGTCGATTTAATGCTCCACTTTGCTTCGAAGAGAATCTTAAGACAAGTGTCGACAGTGAGAGAGTTGGCACCGCCGATGCTCCTCCCCTTCTACTTATGTTTGTACATGAGAAGGTTGTAGACTTGTCGGAGCACCTGCTTGTCGACAAGTCTTTCAATAACCACCACAACATCGGCTCCTTCAATAAGAATGACCCTAACGTTAGCATAAGACTTGTCGGAGCACCTGCTTGTGGCGATGTCATGAAGTTGGAAATCAATGTCGATGAGAACATTTGTGAGATTGTCGATGCTCATTTCAAAACCTTTCAAGAGATATGTGGAGATTGGAAGGCTACACTCGTCAACTATGGCAAGGACTACAGTAAACTCGTCATTGTCGATGTCCTTGATCAGAATAGAGTACTCTTCTTTATCCTCTTTACTTTAATTATTTAATATTCTTGTTTTTATGTTAAAATGTACAGTTGAGATTATTGTTTTTGATCGATTAAGAGAGAGAGAGAGAGAGAGAGAGAGTAGTTGTTTATGATGATTATATTTTCTATTAAAATCACGACAGGTTTGAGAAGCTATTTTTTCCCTGTTCTTTTAGTTTATGGCAAATCAATGTTCTTGATGTTCTTCTGTGTTTGCATTTCTTAGGGCATAACATTTATGGGCATCCATAGACTATTGATGATGATTTTTGCATTGTTTGAAGTCCGCTAAACTCTTATGAGTTTCCCTATCTTGATGCAACAAGCTTGGTTGATGCCTCTATTATGGTGAGGAGTCAGATGAATTTGAAGAGACTTTCACTTATTGATATCAAGATTGACATCAATAGGGTTCCCAGGAAAAAGAACCTCATTGTATGTGTTGGATCAAAGGATACTTATGCTTAACATAAATGGCAAGAATAAAAAGTTGGATAACCGAGACAATCCTTTTATGTCATGTTGGTTAAATCAACAAAATGAGAATCATATAGTTACATATAAGGATACCTGTATCCTTTTGATTATGAATCATATGAAACTTGTCAAGTTGAAGAATAACCAAATAGACCTTTGGTAAAAGGATGATGATGGTATTGAATTGTTAATCTTATACATGTGATGTATTGGATGGAATAACAGTTCATAAAAAGATAATATTATATTTCATTATATTACCAATGAATTTATATGATATAGTCATATGTATTAAATGAAATGTTGATTTAAAAATTTTGAAAAGTTCAAATTGTTTAAATCTAAGAAGTAATTAAGCATTGAGAATGTTGAAGCACTTTGATGAGATCGTTGTGGTGAGTTTTAAATTTCGGTTATCTATAGGAAATGAGATTCTTTAATGAATTCCTTCATAACTAAATTCATAAGTGTATGGATTAATATAATGAGTAAAATACAATATGAGATATTGTATGATGAAATAGTATTTCTTTTATAGCAATGCCTAGTACAATGACGTACTTTCTATAGTTCCAATTAAATCAATTAGCAAGATTTCATATTAGATATGAAATACTAAGTCTTTGAAATAGTTAAAGCTAATGATTTAGGGATGTGATGCTTAGCTGAAGCATATATTATCCATTTAGTTTAGAACTAAATTGAGTAATAAAGTGTTATAAGATATCCAAAAGTTTGGAAATAATCTTACAGACTCATTAAACAAATTATTTGATTCAATGTATATTTATAGGAGAATGGTTCTCAAGATAAGTAGTGTGACTAAGAAGAAATTTGAAATGTTCAAATCTCATAATATCACATCTAATTGGAACTAATGCCTTTAATGATGCATTTGATGTTTAGTTGAAAGACTACGAGACATTTAAAGATTCACTTTCACGATGAATTCAAAGAGTTTATTTTAGAGATGATTATGAATTTATCACGTCTACAAGAAGGTAAGTGGAAGCATAGTTGTCCTCTTCAGTGGGAGTATGTGGAGACATATTGCTCATAGAGAACAAAAGTTCTAACTTTCAGTTGTCGAACATATAATTTTCAAGAACAACTCTTGTTGGATATGAAAGGGTAATAACTTAATTATGAGAATTAGATCTATAGAGATAGATTGGACGTTGTTAACTTTTTCTAAGTTCAAATGCATAGATAATGTACTAAAGATGTTTAGTATTTAAGATATCAGATATTTATGAAGTATTAAAGATATTCATTACTTTATATGTGAGTTGATATTTGAGTTCAAGATAATAAGGATATAACTTTAGAAATAAATCCAAATTTAAGGTTTATTTACTTAGAATAATATCATTTAGGATTGGAAAAGTTCCAATGTAGCAATTGGTGTTAATTAAGCCCTAATACACTTTTTGTTTAATGGAAATGATTAATTGGATCAACAAGTTCTTTAGTGAATTTGATATAGTTTCTTTGCATTGTTCAAGACAGTAATGTACTGTAAAACATTAGAGCCATTGGGCATGCATAAGGAGCTAATGTCTCATTAAAGATCCAAGAATGTGTTTAGGCAAATTTTCTTAATTATATGATAATTAAGATGGGAGTTGTAAGATTTAATAAAGTGCTCAAATAGAGAATCTTGTAGAATTCTCTCATTAAGCCACTACCCTAGTACTAGAATAATCGTCATATTGTGATATGATATGAGATACTTAAATGATTGGCTTAGTGCAAGTAGGAGATAGTTGATTTATACCCTATAGCCAATCGCTTTAGTTGTAGTTTAGTAACAAATTATTTAAAGGCATTCTTTATCTTGTACATGTTTAGATGTATATGATAAAGTCCATGGGATAATTGCCTACTGCAAATGTAATTATAATGAGATTATAAATATGAGATTCATATTGGATTTATGTATTATTCCTAAATGTTCCTAGTCATTGTTCTATTAAGATTAGACATTAATAGAACGTAAAAAGACTAGCACACATTTTATTTTTTCTTATGAAGGAAGTAGTCGATCTCATAGGCTAAAGTATAGAGATACTTAAACAAACGTGTGGGTGTTTGCTAGAGAACAAGTTCATTGAATAGACCCAATACGAGAAATTCATTTAGAACATTACTTATATATATATGGAATTCTCATTGTGATAATTGTATAAGTAATCATTTGACTTGAGGTCATCAAAGTTATTTTGTATGGGGATTGTTATGTTTTGATACTACTTATGATCTATTTAATCATATGTTTAATCGGTTATCATTTGATGTAGCATGAACTATATAGAGATAATAAAATGATCAAGATGTGATTCATCACCCTAAAGTAATTAGGGAGAATGTTTCGTTGTTCTTGATTAGTATTGATTCAGGAAATCCTTGGCCAAGGTAAAATGACGTTTTGTAAATAGTTTACAAATATCATTATTTGAATTAATAGATAATGGAAGACAACTAATATGATTAGACTCAAAATGGAGTAGACATTAATTCCATGCTCTATGCTTAATCAGAACATTGTATGATAAAAGGATTGAATTATACGAAAAAATTATGCACGGAAAGGTTAGTCAAAACTACTTTGACATTCCTAAATATTTGGGTAGTCATGATGCGTTGCTAGACGTCAATCTTGATCTATGATTATAAATTGTTCAATTGGAGAATTAAAGATAAATTAAAAGGATTTTTAATTTATCTAATTTTAATTATGAATTAAAATTAGATTTTATATTCACTGCCAACATATTTGAGAACCTAATGGGTCTCACATAGATAATGAGTTGAAGAGAGAAGAATTAATTTAATCAAGTTGGACTTGATTATAAAGTTTGAAAAACTTTATGATTAAATATGAGATATTTAATAAATAAGGATCAATATGAGATATTGAATCTTATATGGACATAATTGGTATTTAATTACAATTATTTGTAATTCTAATTAAAGTTTAATTGAAAATAGAATTTAATTTCAATTAAATTACTAAACGTCCAAAGCTTATTATAAATAGGCTTAAGCTCTATGGAGCTAGTACCTCATGCTTAACTCTCATTGTAAGAGTTACAGAGTTCTCTCAACCTGTTCTGTAGATACCGTTAGAGGCTGGACACTTATAAGGCTACGGTGGTTAAGATGGATCAGTTTTGAAAATAGTTTAAAAGATACAATAAGATAAAGATCAAGCTTTAGAATAAGGTACGAATTAAATTTCCCTTTATTATGATTTGTTAATCATTTTATATAATTAAATAAATCTTTGTTTTTGGGAAATAAAAAGTCACAAAAAAGTTTCATGATTATTTCACTACGGTCAAAATTGGATCCCGACCCGATTTCCCAACAATAGTGTTGTCACATATTTCATAGTTTTTAGTGTCGTTACTTTTGTTACAATAAAATTAAATGCTATTATGACTTTACTCGTCACTACTTTATATTATTTATGTCGATAAACTTATGTGACCATATAATATTGTCACACATTTCATATTTTTTAGTGTTGATACTTTTGTCACAAAAATGTTTCATAATTGTGATCATTTTCTTAAATTAGTCACTATTTTAAATATTGATGGAGGTATTTGTGACGAGAGTTGATGACTTCAAAAAAATTAGACTTTATTAATAGTAGTGATTAATATTACTGCTTTTATTAACAATTTTTGCTTTCACTAAAAATTCAATTTCTTGTAGTGAAAATTTCATTATAATTTATTAAAATAAATAACTAAATAAGTAAATAATTTGTAAAAATTATATCTACAAATTATTTCATAAATAGGTATTTTAAATTTTATGTATTTTAAAGATATTTTAAATCTAAAATATACTTATTAAATGATTGTAAAAATTGAAAATAATTTTTAAATGAAGTTAGTTATAAAAATAAAATAACAAAAACATATTATTCATAAGTTTTAACAGTAATTAACATTGAATAATTAAGAATAAATTAAAATTAAAATTTGTTTAATTTTGCAATACTAGACAAAATTATCATATATATTAATTAAATGTTCAAATTTCCAATTTGTTGCTAAAATTGCCTACTATTAACTCTCCTGTTAACAACTCCAATGTGGTTTATTAATATATAGGTTGGTCACTTTTACACGTCATCACACACGTGATATTGAAAAAAATTAAAATGAAAGGAAAAAGAAAAAAATACCAAGAAATTAACTATTGACAGAAATTAGAATCATACAAAATATTAGATACTCAAAGAAAGAAAATGCCAAGAACACTAATTAAGCTAAATGATCCTTTTGTTTTTTTAATTATGTACCTAACACTTGAGTAATTCTCAATTATCTTTGGACATAAATCAAGCCTTAAGATGGCATGGCAAGGGCATGAGTCCTATTACCGCAATTTCTCTTGGTTGGAGTGATAAGGACGATCGGAGTCATAAGGTTGAGATTCAAGAGACTGCTACTCATAACTTTGAGGGTGTCAGTGACGATGACCCATGTGCAGCCCACTTTGGCCCAAATGGTAGGCTATCTTAACAAGAAGCCTTACTCACGAAGCCCACACTCACGCTACATCGGCTCTAGTTAGGTTTATTGTTGTTTTCTTCTTATTCTAGCTAGGGTTATAAACTAGTATAAATATGGATTCTCCATGCATCAACTATAACAATAATGATCTTTAACTCATTTTCCTCTGTTTGTTGTGCTTTTGCTATTTTTATACTCTCCAATTTTTTCATTTCTTAATTATTTTTAAATATTACTTAGATGTCATGTATAAAGTCAGCAGTCTATATGACCGTCTATGCTAATTAGCACTATTAATTAACAGAGGAGCTAACTATAGGATACTTCTGTAATAAAATAAATTATTTTTATCAGTAGTGCAAATTTGTGATTTAAAATATAATTTTCTCAATAATTAAATAGCATATTTGGCTTATTGGATAATTTATCTTGGCGGGAAGGACAAAATCCTGCCTTCTTTACAATTGACTCTGATCAGGAGTTGGACAATAATTGTGTTTTGATGACTTAAACATACATATTAATGATTTGAAAACCAAAATGTTCTTTGCTTAATTATATTTCTTTTTGTAGAAATTTCGAAATGTGCAACCAAACTAAAACCCTAACATCAACTTTACTTCCTCAAAATTAGTTTCTTCAGTTTTCTTTTCCTCTCATTACATTTTATCAAAGGTTAAAAGAGATGTATTAACGGAGGCACGTCCAGAAAACTCCGTAAGGTATGGGAGTCTTTTCCAGTTGATTTTATGGAGCCCAATGCCCATCTTAAATATTAAAAAATGAAAACATACCCTTATCGATTGATGCATAAGCAATAGGCTTTAGACTTTTGGTGGTAGCTTAAGCAAAGACACTAATGGTAAAAGTACTAGAAATGTAAAAGTTATACTTGAGAGCTATTATTGCGAAACTCTTACCAACAATGTGGACTATCATTAGCTTTGATAATTAATTGCCATTAGTTTCCTGCAGCCGGCGTCTACCATGTAAGTTACTGTATTTCCGAATTCCTCTTAAATGATGGCTATATATTTAGATTTAACTGCGTGAGGACCAGGAGAAACACTTGATGAATAAAGCAAGAAAATTGAAAATTGTGAGAACTCATCAAGTTTATTATGCCAAAACATTGAAAGGGATACTGACTTGGGGAATGGAGCGACAAGAGAAAAAGGATCGTGAACTTCAATTATTGACACGTTGAACAAACATTAAAAGGATGAAGATGACCTCACCATCATGATTAGCTGCGAAACTTTGCTGATTGTCGCATTGTCTTTATTCTTGCCTCTCTTTGTGTTTCCAAAACACCGAGAAAACATACTCCATGCATGCATACTTACATAGTATGATGCATTTTTCCTCAAATTTTCACAATCTCACCACGGAAGTTAAAAGGGGTTGGGCAGGAATTTAAAAAGAAAACAAAAGGTAAAATTACAAACAGTCTTCAAAAGCAGCCTGGACCATTTGGAGAAGGCTCTATAAAGGGTTAAGCCATGCAACTTAATAAAATAACGGTTATAGTGATGAAGGAAAGGAAGAAAGCGTAGCGGCTCCCAGGTGTGATGGATGTTGAACAATTTCTTCTCCTCCAAGTTGGCCTTCCACATTGTCCCAAAACAGAAAGTTGGAACATTGCTGGGACTCGACCCAATCATTCATCAACTCTTTTCTTTGCAAGCACTCTAGTGCCATTTCTCCTTCCTCGTCCATCGTACAAGACTGCATCTCAATTGGAACCACCATGTTCTCTATCAATGGTGGCAAGTAGTTTATCGAGTCCATTCCGTTACTGAGTGTTGGAAAGGTTTGAACTCGATGCTGGCTTGGATTATTCCAGGCTTCTGCACTCAAATTCGCAGGTTCTTGGAAAAGCTCGCCGCGTACACTACTATCTGCGATACCTTCAAGTGGAGTACTTGTGTCGAACATAAATAGTGGAGGTGGAGAAGAGAAAAGGGCATCTTGCATCTGTGGCCTCGACGATAAATCTTGATGCACCATGTCTAGTTGATGGCTCGAGGTATTATAAGTAATATGTGAATTCTCATTAGTGCTTGTGCTAGTGTTAGAGGTTGTGGTAGCTGAAGGCTTTCGAATCTTCTTTTTGATCCATGAATTCCAGTAGTTCTTTATCTCATTATCAGTTCTTCCAGGCA
The DNA here is from genome assembly GCA_024520975.1 of Erythroxylum areolatum. Lineage (NCBI taxonomy): Eukaryota > Viridiplantae > Streptophyta > Magnoliopsida > Malpighiales > Erythroxylaceae > Erythroxylum > Erythroxylum areolatum. The sequence continues at coordinate 54,800,875 of JANIJH010000224.1, read as the reverse complement.
GATGACTTGCAATGTGAGCCCATCTGCAGTTAGTACAATAATTAACTTATAAGTCTCTAATTAAGTAAAAATCACATCAGACGGCTGAAGTGTGTGAGATGAAGAAACTATTAGATTTTTGAAATGAAAACTAGTCTAATAAAATGTTGCTTATAGAACATACAAAGAGAAAGTAATACTGCGATTTAGAAAAAAAGAATCTTAATGGCTTGTATTTTTCCTGTTGAGAATGGGCATTTCAACCTCTGATAATGCCCTCTTAACGTCTTCGGGAGTGTAGTTGATAGCTGATTAAGGAACTACTTAACAACGAGATTGCTTCCATCGATTATTTAAAATATAACGTAGAAACACATGCCTAAATAGCTAGACTTATGATTCAAGATTTCTTTGACATCAGTTTTCGTTTTTCTCTATATTCCAATAAATCATTAGCCCTGTCGAAAATGAAAAAAATCATTCTTTCAAAATAGTCTAACTAAACTCCTGCAGCAACAAGAAGATCACTAAGAAATCCCACATGGTTTCAGCCATTATATGTTGCTGTATAGACAATCAAATCAGTTTGAGAAAGAAGAAATTGATGCAGGAATGTCGGTGTACTTCAGCTGTTAGGTTCATATGGTATATAGTAAAACCTGTTCCCAACAACTCCATGAAGGCTAATAATCAACTTCTCCTCTTCTGGGGTAAACCTTCCTCTTCTAATATCAGGCCTCAAGTAATTAATCCATCTCAAACGACAGCTCTTGCCACATCTTTGAAGCCCTAGAAGTTATTCAAAGAGAAACGCCTTTGTTAGAAGAGGAAAAACCAAAAAACGAAAACTAGGGCATAAGAGAGAAGTAGAGATGATAATAACCAGCTTTTTCAGGGACTTCACTCCAACATCCATATCCATGAGTGGTGATATATCTGATGAGCTTCTCATCTTCCTCAGGTGACCATAGCCCTCTCTTCACCTTCTGTTGGTTGCAACAAGAATGATGTCCCATCTTAATATTACCAAATTTCTTCTTCTTCTTCTTCTTCTTCTTCTTCTTCTTCTTCTTCTTCTTCTTCTTCTTCTTCTTCTTCGTAATTAATTACTCTATGTTGTTTTATAATCGAACTCAAGGTTTTGTTTGGTGGATATGGATTGGCTTCATCCACGCAAAGAGAATAGTCTCTCTCCCCTTCACCATTTAAATGTTAAACAGGAGTAGAAATGGAGCCGACACTGAAACCTGATGGGTCCAAAACAGGACCCACTTTTTCATCCAACCCTAAAATGACATTTTATCAACTCATATTCTCAAAGCGTTACTATTTTGTACGTAGAGTAGTATTACGTAACCAAACATGACATACTGGCTGGTTCTTTCTCAGACTTCTTTTTCTGATCTCTCTCTGTATGCAAAGGAAGGTTTTGGAACACCCTCCAGCTGTCCCATCAACTAAATCCCCAGATTACGTAGCACCTCAAAATACGGAACAGAGAATTGAAGGGAGGAAAAGTTGCTTCGTGTCTAGGGGACGACAATTAATTTTCGATTGAGGTCGTATAGTACCCTGAAAGAGGATGACATGAACGATCTCGGGATGAACATAAATTCATTAAGCATTTATCGAAGTGAATTATTGTGGAAGGAGGTGAGCCTAGTGGCCATTCGGTGGTGATATTGATTAAAATATATTTTTCGACACCTACCAAAAAATTACGTTATTTGACTAATCAAATTACAAATAGAAATTTATATTCAATTTTAAAAAAGTTATTGCAATTTATGAAAATCATGCATCAAACTTTGCATTAAAAACTGGTACTGTCTTTGGTTGGCTAGAAGTATAAATGACCGTGGGCTTTTGTTAATTAAAAAGTACAATTTAATTTTTATAAGAATTTAAAAGTTTTTATAAGAAAAATTCATCCTTTATTTTACTCACATTTCAAGGGCTACACTATGTTTTGATAAGAGTACTTCAAAAGTGGTCAACTCATCAAGGAGGTCCACAAGTGCACGACGCCATATTCCGAGATATTTGGATTGAATGGGTCTTGTTCGTTATTATTTTGCTTTTCTTTATTGTTTTGTTTCTTGATTACATGTGAAAGTGGAGATGTGTTATCTCCCGAAATGTAGAGTTTTGTTATCAAATAACATTGTATTTAATTAATATTTTCATATCAATAAAAGACACTGAATTGTCTTGCAAACTTTACGTTATTAGCATTACTTTTCTTAATATATTCTACAACTTGATTGGGACCAAACAGTGGTATCATAGTTAACACCACTTCTTCAAGTTCTTGTGCCACTCTCAAGGTGGTAATGTTGGTATTCCAATGTTGGCCCGAGGCTAAAAAAGATCTAGCACATAGCCAACTCAATGGTGCCTTGGCTGCAAAGCGTAGCGGAATGTTACGGTCTAGTTATCCCATATCAGTAATAAGATAGGCTAATGTGAGGTTTATAGGCTTATGGGCTCTCTCACCCTTTAAGCTAGGTTTTGGGGTTGGTTCTCCCATAAAACTTGTACCAATTAATGTTACGGTCTAATTGTCCCACATCAGTAATAAGAGAGGCTAATGTGAGGTTTATAAGCTTATGGGCTCTCTCATCCTTTAAGCTAGCTTTTGAGGTTGGTTCTCCCATAAGACCTATAATAATTGATATCAAAGCCGAACCACCAACAAAGAGTGCATTGACAACTTAGTGACAAACCTTAGTTCTGTCCAAGACAGTTTGAGCCACTTGGAAATTAGAGTTGCCGATAAGTTTCAACAACCAGAAGTGACGTTGAGCAGAATGATGGAAGTGTTACAAAATGAGGGGAGCAATGGTTTGGAATACACGATGATGTTTATAGGCATGGAGATAATCAGTGACCAACATTTGCATCAAAGACCACAAAGCTAGAGTTTCCAAGGTTCTACGAAGGCGACCTGATAGAATGGTCAAACAAAGTCCACCAATATTTCAATTATCACGTCAGTCCATTATCTCAAAGGGTTCCTCACCACTTGGATGGTGAAGTAAACTAGTGGTGGTTGTCTATCCAACAAACGTGTGAGGAGGAAGGGACTAAGATTAACTGGATCATAATTGAAGAAGAGATAATGGTCCGTTTTAGTCCTACGGAGAGTGAAGATTTTGATGAAGCTATGTCATGGGTTCATCAAATTGGGTCTTATCGCGAATATCAAATAGAATTTGAGAGATTGTGGAATTATGTTAGGGGATGGTCGAATAAGGCATTGGTCGGAATGTTTATGGGTGGACTCCATTCTTCTATAATGGATAGAATACGCATGTTTAGAACTAAGACCTTGAAAGAAGCCATAAATCTCTCTCGAATGTAAGATGAACAGTTCGTTGACAACAAAAGATGTCAAAAGTAGTCCCTACAACCCCACGTTTGCTAAACTAGTCACCACGGAAAGATTCGACGGCTTCCACTAAACGCTTATCATGAGACGAAATTAAGAGGAAACGCAACAAAGGGTTATGCTTCAATTGTGACGAGAAGTTTGTTCTGGAACATAAGTGTCGACAACCTCAGTTACTCTTGATGGAAGACGAATCAGGTTGGGATTTATATGACGAAATTGTCGAAGAGAAGGCTCCAAAGGTTTCTCTTCATGCATTAACAAGATGGAACAGTATAAGCATGATGAGAGTACAGGTCGACCTATAATTTTATTAGAGAGAGATTGGTAACTTGGTTGCAACTTTTTGCCACTCCTTCTGATCCCTTTACAGTACAAGTCGCCAATGGCTCTTTGATGATGTGCCAAGGGAGGTACAAAAAGGTGTCATTGACAATCCAAGGTATCGCATTTTCACTCACTCTCTATACATTACTGTTGACTGGATTGAATATTGTTTTGGGAATTCAATGGCTTGAATAATTGGGCCCAATTAATTGAGATTGGAAGCAGTTGACCATGGAATTTTAGTGGGAAAATTGACCAAGGAAACTACAGGGCATAGATAGGCATGATATTCAGTCAACAGAGCCTAAAGACATTGAAAAGGAAGCATAATAAGGCCATTCTTTGTTTGCCTTGTAGCTACAATAAGAGAATAGTAAGATTGACCCCTTACACTCGAACATGAAATCACTCTTATCAGAATTTGATGATATATTTCAGGAACCTAAGCAATTGCCACTACCACATGAGATTGAGCATTGAATTATTCCCAAAGAAGGAACATAGACTATCAATGTTCATGTTGGATCCCGTGTTTGGAACCCAACTACTCAAACAGATTCCCTTGGAAAACCTTAGACTAATCTGAAACCGGGATATTTTTTTTTCTATAGTTCAACCCTGCCGATACATATATTTTCAAAAAGATGAAATTAAGTGACAAGTAAACAATATGCTACAATCTGGTTCAATCTGACCAAGCATAAGCCCTTTTTCTTCCTCGAATTTGTTGGTGAAGAAGAAAGATGGTATTTAGCATTTTTGTACAGATTATTGAGCACTAAATGCAACCACCATTAAAGATCGGTTTCTGATCCCGTCAGTTGATGATATGATTGATGAGCTTCATGGTGTGGTTTTTTTTCACTAAGCTTGACTTGACGACGGGTTATCATCAAGTTCGTATCCATCCTCCAGATATTTCCAAAACCACATTTCGCACTCAAAATGGTCATTACGAATATTTGGTGATGCCTTTTGACCTTTGCAATGCTCCATCAATTTTTCAAGCACTTATGAACTCGATTTTTTGTCCTTGCCTACATAAGATCGTGCTTATATTTTTTGATAATATTTTAATCTATAGTTCGAGTTGGCAGACACATATTGATCATGTCCACAAGGTATTCGACATCCTTTGACGAGAACAACTTTTTGTCAAGTTTAAGATATATGCTTTTGGGAGTCAAAACTTAAGTGCCTTAGTCATATAATATTAGCTGAAGGAGTGAAAATTGACTAGATGAAGATCCACTCTGTACTCAATTTGCTACGTCCCATGATTGTTACAGAGTTACACACCTTCATGTGTCTCATGGGATATTACCGCAAATTTGTTCGCAATTATGGTATTATTACTCAACTACTTACTACTCTATTGAAAAAGTGGACAATTTGGCTAGAATAGTCAAGCAAAATATGCTTTTGAAAGCCTTAAATTGGCATTGATGAGTAGTCAATGCTAGCTTTGTCGGATTTCGTGAAGACGTTCGTTATTCACACCGACGCGTTAAGTGATGGAATTGGAGTAGTTCTATCACAAAAAGGGAGAGCAATTGCATTTATAAGTAAAGCATTAGGAGAGTTTAAACATTCATGGTTGACTTATGCTCAGGAAATGCTTGCCATCATCGTTGTGGTATGTACGTGGAGACCGTATTTATTGGGGCGCTGGAGTCTCAAATTTTTTTTGCAACAATGGATTTTGACACTTGAACAACATAAATGGATGCTGAAACTCGTAGGGTTTAACTATGAGATTTTGTATAAACCAAGTAGAGAAAACTCTACCGCTGACGCGTTATCAAGGGTTGCAGACCACCCAGCATTACAAGTTATCTTTGTACAACACGTGGGGATATGGGGTGAACTTTAAAAGGAGACAACTCAACATCCATACACGTAATGTGTTGGTAAATTGGCATTCCATTCTCTTGATCAACCATATTCGTGGCGAGAAGGATTAATTTATTATAAAAATAGAGTTGTGATGCCATCTAATTCTAAGTTAGTTCAACAACTCTTACAAGAGTTCCATGCCACTCATGTTGGTGGTCATTTTGGTGTCTTGCGAACGTTTAAGCAATTAACATAACAATTTTATTAGCTGGGGATGTATAAATCAGTGCAAAAATATGTGGTAGCTTGTGATGTGTGTCAGTATGTTAAAGCCAAAATATTGTGCCCTGCTAATCTTCTACAACCCTTACCGGTGTCGTGTCAAGTTTAGAAAGATATTTCCATAGAATTCATTGATGGACTACCTTGTTCTAATGACAAAGACACGATTATGGTAGTCGTTGATCATTTAAGTAATTCAATCCATTCCTTGGCGTTGTCCTATCCTTATACAGTAAGATCTGTTGTAGACAAGTTTGTGGAAGGAATAATCAAACTCCATGGGATGCCACGTTCACTATTAAGTGATCGAGATCCTATCTTTTCAGTAATTTTTGGAAATAATTCCTTAAGATGTATAGAACACAACTGAATTTGAGTTCGTCCTACCATCCTCAAAGTGACAAACAAACTAATGTGTTCAATTGTTTTTTAGAACAATACCTACATTGCTTTGTTCAACAACGACCACGTAGTTGGTGTCCTATTCTACCTTGGATGTAGTTTTGGTACAACACCACGTATCATCCGTCGGTGGACATGACCATTTCAAGCTCTCTATAACAGACCTCCACCCACACTTCCACGATACAAACTTGCTTCATCCACAGTTAATGAGGTTGACATACAACTTTCTTCTCATCATGAACTACTTAAGGAGTTGAAGACAAATTTGCATTTAGCACAAATTCATATGAAACAGTTTGCAGATACTAAAAGACATGATGTTCAGTTTAACGAGGGTGACAGGGTCTTTCTTAAGCTACATCCTTACTAGCAACAAATTGTCTTCTGATGAGCCTCGCAAAAGCTTGCCAACAAATTTTATAGCCCTTTTCATATTGAATAACCCATTGGCCAAGTTGCTTATCATCTTAAGTTGCCATTAGGTTCTCTTGTCCATCTAGTTTTTTATGTTTCCTTACGAAAGAAGAAAATTGAAGAAACATTGACAACTATGGAGCAATTGCCAATGTTAAACGATGATGGAGAGTTTCTTTTAATTTCGGAGACAATTTTGGATAAGTTCGTGTCCACAATTCTTGTTCAATGGAAAGGATTACCACTAGAACACCCGATATGGTAGAATACCGACCAACTGCGCCATAGTTTCCTCAACTAAACCTTGAGGAAAAGGTTCGTCTTGGCTGGAGAAGTAATGACAAGAGTACTTCACAAGTGGTCAACTCATTAAGGAGGTCCACACGTGCACGACTCTACAATCCGAGATATTTGGATTGAATGGGTCTTGTTCATTATTATTTTGCTTTTCTTTATAGTTTTGTTTCCTAATTAAGTGTGAAAGTGGAGATGTGTTATCTCTTGAAAAGTAGGGTTTTGTTATCAAATAACTTTGTATTTAAGCAATATTTCCAGATCAATAAAAGACAATGAATTGTCTTGCAAACTTTACTTTATTAGCGTTACTTTTCTTAATCTATTCTATGGCTTGATCAGGACCAAATACATTTGAGCAACAATTTTATGTTGATTTTTGTCACTGTTAAGTATACTAAAGAGTCAGATAAAGAAGATGATAAAAGACTAAAATCCTCTTTCATATAAGCTTTTCTAAGGGGTCCCTTATCTTTTAAGTTTAAAAATCCTTTTAGTTTTGGTTACTCTCAATTAACTCTTTCTGCCAAAAGTATTAAATTAATTTTGCAAAAAGTTCCTCGTATTTCTCTAGTGTGAATAAAGATAAAAATTTAATTGACTCCTATAATTTTACTATTTTTATAAAGCCTAGCTTACTGTTATTCTAATTTCTTAAAAAATCTTTTTAAAATTTAAGCATTCTCAATTTTTGTTACAAATCCATTATTTTATTCTATTTAAACGAACTTTTCTATTGGTTTAACTGTTCTTAATGAGAACATTTAACTTTAATAGGTACTTCAGTTTTTAATAATAAATATTAAATAAAGCTATAACGTTTCACATTTCAATATTAAAAGGAATTCTTTTATCATAGTTGATATAGAAATGTATAAATTGTTTCAATCAACTTTTAAGCTAAAAAATATTTTTTAATTATTTTAATGTAAAATATCCATAACACTTTACCTAATTAATGGTTAGCCTTAAAATATGTATGATAACTCAATATGACCCAAATTCCTAATCTTATATTGAGTTATTTAGTCAACATACTAACAAAATCAATCATTTATAATTTTATATATTATTCTTTGTAGCTAACCTTGCTTTATATCTTTCAACGCTTCAATTTAATTTAAAGTTGTAAAGCGAAAACCCAGCTACATTTAATTATTGTAATAATAAATGCATATGATTTAGATAATCTATAAATAGAGATAGAATTATTGATTAGATATTTGAAATTAACCTGAAGATTAGGCTTGGATATCTTAAAGAAAAATTTTCACAAAGAATAGAAGAATTATTAGATATAATATTTGTCTCGCAATAATCATTAGATATGAGATTTGAGAGTACATAAGGATCAAATTTCATATATGAATTCAGATATGATTCTTTTACATAATGGTATTAACATAAGCAACTATGTAGTTTTTTAATAACTTTGGCTAATTTTTCAGATGAACAAAGATTCTATGGATGTTATTAAAATTTTTTCGCCTATTCTAAATTAACATTTCTTTTACTTTTAGTTTTAAATGCTCATCGTATCTTCCAATATGTTCCAATAACTAGAATTCTCCCGTAGGGAGGTGTGACAATTCTCTTTAAATAATATAGCTCATATTTATGAAAAGAGGCATTGAAAGTCATATGTAGTTTTCTATCATATTGTCACATCCTTTGTAATTGAACGTGACTAGAATGCGTTAGTATTGTATCATAAAGTACCTTATACCTCCTTATAGAGAAAGAAATTTAACATATGTGTGTCCACTATATTCCTCCTTATTTATTAAGTTATTGAAGTTTGTATGACTTTTGATGCTTTAAAGTAAGCAAACTCGTTTTCCATAAGAGACATGCTAGCAATATTAGTACATCTTCATACATTAGTAATCATATTATATATCTTCTTTTTATATGACATCTAATGTGAACTATGTTTTTCTATTGCTACTTTAACTCATTCTCGTTCATTTGAGCATTCAATACTCTTCTAAGTATAAATGTCTCACTATTAATGTGATAATCAACATTGTAGTCATTAACATAAATTGGGGTGTCGAATTACACCTAACTTGCCTTTTCTCGTCATGAATTCGAGGGTGAGTGCTTACTTATGTGATTACTATTACTCTTCTAAGTATAAATATTTTAATATCAATATATAATCAACATTGTAGTCATAAACTTTCTTTGGGGTGTTGAATTACCCCTAGTTGGCCTCCTCTTATTATGAATTTTAGGGTTTTGTCTTTTTTGTAACTTGACAAGTTTGACTAAATGCTTCTCTAAGAGGTTTCTCACATCATTATACATGATTTTGATCTTCTTATGCTCTTGTTGCATGTTTTGCAAAAGAAAGGATGCAATTTCTTTCTCTTATTTGGGTGTTGAACCACCTTTACAAGACATGTTTACAAGCTCCTTGAAGAAACCCTTATTTTCATTTTTTTTATTTTTGATTTATGGCAAACTATCACAAGATAAAGACAAAGGAACAAGAAGATGAAGGAGACATTTTTTTAAGAAACCGGGCATGCTTAAGAATAGGGAAAAAAGAGATCTACAAACAAAAACTAGAAGAAGAAATCATAATTAAGAATTGAAAATGAAAACAAAAAATCAAAAGTTATAGACACTTGAGTTATAGCCTAACTTTGATAATAAAAAATATGAACTCGCTTAGGAATAAATCTTAGAGAACCTACAAACAAGATTGAAATTTTAACAAGAAAGTTAAATCAAGCAATTGAAAATGATCCTTTAATTGTAGAGAAACCAAAATTGAATCTAAAAAGTTTAGAATGCCATAAAGTAAACTTTGGTGAGTTCTCCAATAGGTTTAATTAAAAAAAAAGATGAGAAGAACAATCTCAATTTTGACTAAACTAAATAAATCTCAAAATTCTATATATCTAAATTTGTTCTCCTTTGTATAAGGGCACATATGATTCCTACTTAAATTGAAAAGCTAACTATTATACAACTTTAGTTGGGAACTCTAAACTACTAATACTACATTTAATTAGAATCTAATATATTAATCTGATGATGACTCCAAATACTAGTTGTGCTTATGTAAAATATTAAAATATTAAACATTTATATTTATAGTTTGAAATTATACTCAAATAAATACAAATTAACCTAAAACTTAGTAGATCGAAACTTAATCAATCCAAGTCTAAGATAAACTAGATTTATAAAGAATGGTCATGATAATTTTTAAAAGCTATAGATTAAAGGAATTTATGAAATAACTTAGGTTTTTATAAATGTTTATTTTTATAAAAGACCAATCATCAATATTTTAACTTTAATTATTTTGGAGAGATTATTTATAGTTCAAACACAAAATCTTCTTATGATAAGGATTTAACCCAAAGATGCTTGTGGTTTGATAGTTTTATATAGTTTTTTGAAAGGTAATTAATGGGTGACACAAGTCACAAAAGGGCCTTTTTAATGGAATGAACTATTGCTGCCACTATCTTCGACCCTTAAATATAAACCATTTATGGATTATGAAACAAGCTTGCTGCGTCCTTTAGATCGAGTGCAAACAGGGCTTTTATTACTGGTTCTTCACTCTGCAACTTTGGACGTGTGCAAGGTCTAGAGGTTAACTTATGAGCGAGGATTGTAACGTATATGCTTAGCCTCTGTACATGACCACTTTATATGTATATAATATATATATAGAGCTTAACTTATGCGCGAGGATTGTAACGTTTATGTTTAGGCTTTGTACAGTATATGCCTACTCTCTCTCTCTCTCTCTATGTATATATATATATTCGTGTCCTGATAATTTGTATCTTTTCATTGGCACAAGACAAACAAATGAAAGAAAAGTTTAAACGACAACTGTTTATGCGTAAAAATCCCTAATTATTCATTGTCGTGTCTCGAACAAAAGGATTGATTGTAACCACTAGTGTCTTAATTAGTTAAAAGGGACAAGTAGAAACGTCGCGAAAATGAGATCACTTAATGTTGGTTTTCCTTAATACTTACTTTTAATATATTCTTTCATGTCAACTATTGCAGATTAGACGTCATTTCTGATAATTCTCACTGCTGCTATATTTTCTCGTGGCTTCCTCAAGATGTAACAGAGGTAGGTCCACGACTATTAATAAACAATTAAAAAAGGAAAAATGTTTTTAGACAAGGAGAAGGACATTTAATATTTAAAAACTGAAGCAGAGTGAGAATGTATCCCATAGCACTTAATCAGTTTGACTAAAATCTTGTCTTCGCTTTCTGAACAAGAAATTCTGTGAAATGGTGTAAGACTAACATCTATGCGTAGCATGTTTAACGTCATCAAATGCAATTGGTTGTTGATCTTATCAACAAATCCTTGATGGGACCCTTCCAAATATTCCCACAGCCTACATGGGTAGATTTCAGAACTGAATTGGGTTTTTTAGGTAACTCAGAATGGAAAACCTATGAATTGCAGCCTCGGGCTCATCTTCAACAGGTTCTGTATCTACTGCTGTACTATATGGCTTTATATTTTTTCCCTTCTACTTAGACAGCATGGATAATTGAAATTCAACTCTAAAATTACAGCAGCCCTGTTATTTTCCTAACTTTATTGCCTGTGGGGTAATCAATTAGTATAGTGTATATCCCTTCATCTCTCATCCCCATTTACGCTTTCAACTACATAAATTTATCAGGCTTCTAGGAGAAAAGATCACTACAAGAAAATCGTCATATAGCGACGGAAATATACCGACGGACCATATAGCGTCTGTTAATTGCGACGGAAACACTAATCCGTCGGTTAAATGAAGATGATTTCCGACGGTCCAGAAATCCGTTGCCAAAGTTGGAGGGAAATTTTCGCGGGGCCTTTTAGCGACGGAAATATGTCGATGGAAATCATTCCGTCTGTAAATAGGGACGGAATAAAATATTCGGTCGGTGAACTTGTCGGTAGAAATGGTTCACCGACGATAACAAATCCGTCGCTATATTAAAGAAAGAACATTTCTGACGGTCACCAAATCCGTTGCCAAGGGTGGAGGGAAAACAATTCAGCGACGGAAATATGTCGTTGAAAATTATTCCGTTTGTAAATAGGGACGGAATTAAAATTCGGTCGGCAAAATTTGTCGGAGGGAAAAATTTTACCGACAGAAATAAGCCGTCAGTATATTAGGTTTCCAAGTTTAACTCACCGACGGTATATTTTAATTATACCGACGGATACGTTCCGTTGCTAAAATAAAATTAAATCCCTGCACAGCCGTCTTCCTTCTCTCCTTCCCCGACTCTCCTCTTCTCTTTCTCTCTCA
>JANIJH010000224.1:54647974-54659882 GCA_024520975.1 Erythroxylum areolatum | reverse complement strand
ATCTGCACGTAAATGGCCTTTATGAAAGTTATAGATCTTTCTGTTATCTTTCCAACAATATATAGTATGAAAACTTGAACATCTGAGTCGAAAGTCAGGGTCCTTGTAAAGGCAGATGTCGAAAGTGAAGTTGTTTCTTCTATCTTTTTGCTTCTTCTATGATGATGTCATTGATGACATCATCTTCTTCTGTGTTTTGCTTCGTTTGAGTTTTGCTTCTTCTGTGTTTTGCTGACGCGTCTTCTTCTGTGTTTTGGCTGACGTGTCTTCTTCTATGTTTTTCTGACGCGTCTTTTTCTGTGTTTTGGTGACATGTCTTCTTCTGTATTTTTACTTCTTCTGAGTTTCGCTTCTTCTGTGTTTTACTTCTTCTGTCTTTTTGCTTCTTCTGAGTTTTACTTCTTCTGTCTTTTTTCGCTCAGCCATAACTTCTTCTCTAGACACTCAAATGAATTGATTCTTGAACCATGGGACTCGTAACACATCTCCCTACATCTTCACCTAAAAACCTTAGCCATCTGAAATGAATTGAGAAAGATTGAGTGAAAAACGTGGGACGGGTATAGTGAGTGTACTCTTTAGTAATATAAACTAGGGTTATTCCATTGAACGTACTTCAGTATTTTGAGTTTATCTAGACCTATTGGATTCCAAATGAGACGATTGTTTCTTTGGAATGAACTAGAGATATAGGCCTACAATTGTCTCAAGAAGTATAATTGTGATTCAGTCTATAAGATATTTAACTTCTAAACGGAAGTTGTGCATAATACGCTGTTTTGAAATATGACATCCCGAAAATGTTTGAGACACATCTTCCGAATTATTGAACCAAAATGAGTGATTATGGTTTCAATGGAAAAATCTAGAAGTGGATAAGTGGCTAAGAATTGCACAGGTGTCCTAGCATTAAAGTTGAGTTTTAATAACCTTGAAAGAGAAGTTACTGGACTTGCTTTCATTTTCCTTCTCCCGAAGCTTCTTTCTCTAGTGTTTCTCCAACACAGAGTTTTTCTTTAAATATTCACCAAAGTTAAATCTTGCTTTTTTATTTTTTTCATCACTTCCACTTTGATATTTCTTTTGTCTACCCTAAGAAAAAAATCCAACCCCCTATCAACTTTCAAGTTGATGTACGTGGTTGCATGAGAGATTAGGGTTACGTAATTTTTTAGATATTGGAGCTTCAAACAAGCAAGTTTGTGATGATTATGTATTTTGTATGAAATGAAGCATGCATTGTTAGTTCACTGCTAAATGGTTAAGAACAGTGATATTCTTATTTTTTGAAAAATGAGTAAGGAGATTTAGTATGCCGCACATGATGATTTTCTTTGAATTTGACAACTGAACTATTATAGGATAGAGTTAAACTAGATTTTGAAGTTGAAAATGTAGAAAATGTGAAGATATTATGTGTGAACATGATTTTTTTGTCTTTGATGATTATGGAAAGAAACTGATTATAGATTATGAGTTGGTTGAGATAAGTTAAGCTGAAATGAATTTGGAATGAAGAGGAAATGTTGAGTTTTAAAACAGAAAGTTAATAGTGATATAGATATACGTATATAAATACCTTGTTTTTCCTCTTCAATAGTTGCATATAGATCTATATATAGGAAAATTTGTAGATGAGTTATTGATGTCAAAGTACCAAAGGATTGAGGTTGTGTTCAAAGAATTGATGAATGATTAAGTTATGAGATGAGAATGAGCATAAAAAAAGAGGTTTGTTAAAGTACCCGGGATTGTCATTGAGCATGCATTGTATATAGTCCATAACTATTTGTGCATAAATGAGTTTTGTACCATGTGTGAATTATGTATTGCATAAATGGGATGTGCAGGATAAACGTCTGCATACAGACATATCCAGAATTTGGAAGCAAATGCTATTTTGGAGCATACTGTGAGTAGACCTAGATGGTCTCATTCCACTGTTTGCTTTGTTCTACTTTTTGATATTGATTGACTACTGAATGATTATGTGAAAGTGTTTGACTGTGTGTTGGTTTCTAGACAAGAGGTCCGATGAATGTGTTGTATGAAAGAAATATTAAAGTGCTCATTGTATGCGAATGAGATGAAATAAGTATGCATAATGTGATTTCTAAATGCTAGACCACGGTCCGATGACAAGTGTGTTTTTGAATGTGCATTTGCATATGAATGAAAGATTGATTCTTAACTTGATGTTGAATTCCAGACCACGGTCCGATGATATGTGAAAATGTGATTGATGCATTTCATAAAATGCATGTTCAGATAAAGGCGTTATGAGTTGAGTTGCTAGTAAGAAGCGCTTCCACGTAGAGCCTTGCTTCGTGATTTTCGATTCTGCACATAGAGCTATGGTCCGTGATTATATTCTGACTGAGCCCTATGGGTCAGTATTTGTATAAATATGTGGGAGGCACTCAATCACAACAATAAGAACGAATGTGAGTCTCATGCATATAGCATTATAAGATCGATATTCATTGAATGTGAAATGTGAACTGATATGAATGTGATTTGGTGTATTATGTGATTGAGTGAGCCAACGATGATGGTTACTCATTGAATTCGCAAAACTCACCTAAAATTTGTAAATATTTTTCAGGATCAGAAGAATACCCCGTTAAACAAACGAGAGTATCCCTACAGCATTCAAGTAAAGGATAGAGGTCGAGATCAGTTGGCATCTGCATTTTGTTTCTCTATTTTGTATTGAAGTATATATTCCGCAACTTTTTGTGTAAATTTATATTCCAAAATGACTAAAATGTTTTTTATATGTGAAAGGGCCCAAATGGCTATTGAAAATTTTGATGATGGTTTTGTGTTAAGTGAAAATGATTATGAATGAATGTGGGCCCAAATTGAGTATTGATTTCTGCATATATGATATTTGTTGTTGTTTTGAAATAAAAACAATTTTATACCGATTTCTACATAATTGAGTGCTTTAGTACGCCACCCTCGAGGGGCACGGACTCGGATACCACCTATCGATGTCAGGTTCGGGTCTTGCGGGAGTGGGATGCTACAAATACCATAGGCATGTATATGTGACACAAAACTCTTTTGAAAAATAGGCTAAGTCAATGAATCTGCTATATTTTGATTGGTGGGAACTCTCTCTATCTTATCATTTCTACCAATGATTTCTCAATGGTAGCACCTAAGAACATGTTTGTACTTCTGATGAGACCTCAATTCCTTCACTTACTCTATAGCCCTGTTGTTGTCACAATATAATTGCAATGTGTCAGTGATGCTCGGACCACACTAAGTTTCATGATGAACTTCTTGATCCAAACTGCTTCCTTTGCCACTTTTGAAGCTGCAATGTACTCTGCCTCTGTCATCGAATCTGTAGTCATCTCTTGTTTGGTGCTTTTCCAACTGATTGCACCACTGTTCAATGTGAATACCTATCCAGACTGGGATCTGGAGTCATCCCTATCAAATTAGAAACTGGCATCAGTATACCTGCTTACCACAAGATCACCTTCTCCATATACCAAGAATACATCCTTAGTTCTTCTCAAGTACTTAAGGATATTCTTGATAGCACTTAGTGAGCTTCACCAAGGTCCGATCGGTATCTGCTTGTAACACCTAGAACATACGATACATAAGCTCTAATATATAACATAGTGTATATGATTGATCCTATAGCCAAAGCATAAGGAATCAAACTTATGCGAGTCCTCACATCTTGTGTCTTTGGACACATAGATTTAGAGAGTGCAATCTCACTTACCATAAGAAGATAGCCTCTCTTAAACTACTCTATGCTAGACCTCTTTAACATCTTGTTTATGTATGTAGACTAAGAAAGACCAAGCAACCTCTTAGATCTATTTCTATAGGTCCTTTTCCCCAAAATATAAGTTGCTTCTCCAAGATCTTTTATAGAGAAGTTCTTAGCTAACAAAATTTTGACTGATTGTAAAGTAGAGATTTCATTTCCTATTAGCAATATGTTATCTACATACAATATAAGGAATATGATTACACTCCCACTAACCATCTTATACACACACAACTCATCCAGATATTGTGAGAAATCAAACTCTTTGATTGTCTCATCAAATCGGATATTCTAACTCTTGGATGCTTGCTTCAATCCATAAATGAAAGCTTGCATACCTTTTCTCCATTCATTGATATGAAACCATTAGGTTGTGTCATATACACATCCTCGATTAGGTTTCCATTAAGGAAAGTCGTCTTCACATTCATTTGCCATATCTTATAATCATAACGAGGGATAATGGCTAGGAGTATCCTAATGGATTTATACATAGCTACTTGGCTAAACGTTTTATCATAGTCAACACCTTGCCTTTGATGATAACCTTTAGCTGTAAGCCTAGATTTATAGGTAACTACATTATCCTCCATGTCAGTTTTCTTCTTGAAAACCTATTTGCACCTTATAGGATTTACCCCTTTGGGTGGGTTGACCAAAGCCCATATTTGGTTTCCAGACATGGAATCCATTTCGGATTCATAGCTTGAAGTCATTTGCCAAATTATGAACTCTTCAGAACCTCTTCATAGGTAGTAAGCTCATCATCTTCTATGAGCGATACATCGTTAAGTTCACCTATGAGAAATTCATATCTCTCGAGAACATGACATGTACTACCTGATCCACAAACTTCTTGTTTGTCAGAATATTGAATTATTATTTCATAGAATATTGAATTATTGTTTCATCTTTATAAAAAATAGTCTCGGGGCCACACAGTTAATCTGCGTCTGTTTGAGTCCATAAGTTCAATTTTGCTCCCACTTTCTTCTCTTAGAAGAAGCTCTTTCTTTAAAAAGACAGCATGTTTTGAA
This sequence comes from Erythroxylum areolatum, assembly GCA_024520975.1. NCBI lineage: Eukaryota > Viridiplantae > Streptophyta > Magnoliopsida > Malpighiales > Erythroxylaceae > Erythroxylum > Erythroxylum areolatum. The sequence continues at coordinate 54,655,043 of JANIJH010000224.1, read as the reverse complement.
ACAAACACCTTTTGTTTCGAACATGGTAAAACTGATATCTTATAGTTTCCTTAGGATATCTTACAAACAAACACTTGTCAGATTTAGCTTCAAGCTTATTTGACTAAATCCGCTTCACATAAGGAAGATAACCCCCAAATTTCATATGAGAAAGATAGGGTTTCTTATTAGTCCATATCTCATATGGAGCAACATCAACTGACTTAGATGGGACTCTGTTTAATAAATAAACAGAAGTTTCGAGTGCATACTCTCAAAAGGATTTTGGTAAATCCACTAAACTCACCACAGACCTCACTGTATCTAACAAGTTCGGTTTCTCCTCTCAGCTACACCATTGTGTTGTAGTTTGTAATGTAGCACCCCACTCTTGCATGACCCGAACCAAACATCGATAGTGATATTCAAATCCGTGCCCCGCGAGGGTGACGTACTAAAACACTTAACATATTCATAAATCGGTATAAATTTTTTTTCTTTCTAAAAATACCACAAACATTTTATGCAAAAATCGATACTCAAATTGGGCCCATTTCATTCATAAATATTTTTAATCCACACAGTAAAGTCAATAAAATTTCAATGCCAATTGGGCCCATTACAAAAACAAAAGACTTGTAATCATAATTTCATTACACTTTAAAATCATTTACTAACATTTCCAATTGGAAAGTTGATACAATCATTACTGAAAACACAATCTGACATAAATACAAGAAATAAGAATGCAGATGCAAATTGATCCCGATCTTTATCCTTCATTTGTGCTACAGGTATACTTCCGTTGGCCTGACGAGGTATTCTTCTGATCTGAAAAATAATTGCAAATTTTAGGTGAGTTTTGTGAACTCAATGAGTGACCATCATCAATGGCTCACCCAGTCACATAACACACTAAATCACATTCATATCAGTTCACATTTCACATTCAATGAATATCGCTCTTATAATGCTATATGCATGAGACTCACATTCGTTCTTATTGTTGTGACTGTATGCCTATCACACACTTATACAAATACTGGCCCATAGGGCTCAGTCAGAACAGAATTATAGAACATAGCTCTATGCATAGAACACATATCACAGAGCATAGCTCTACATGCACAATCGGAAATCACAGAGCAAGGCTCTACGTGGAAGCGCTTCTTATTGGTAACTCAAGTCACAACGCCTTTATCTGAACATGCATTTTATGAAATGTATCAATCACATTTGCACATATCATCGAACCGTAGTCCAGCATTCAACATCAAGTTGAGAATCAATCTTTCATTCATATGCAAATGCATATTCAAAAACACACTTGTCATCGGACCGTGGTCCGGTATTTAGAAATCACATTATGCATACTTATTTCATCGCATTCACATACAATGAGCACTTCAATATTTTTTCATGCAACACAATCATCGGACCTCCTGTTCGGAAATCAATACAATCAAACACTTTCACATAATCATTCAGAATCAATCAAGATCAAAAAGGCCAAACAAAGCAAACAGTGAAATGAGACCATCAAGGTCTACTCATAGTACGCTCCGAATTAGCATTTGCTTTCAAATTCTGGGAACGCCTGAATGCGGACACTTAACCTGCATAACCCATTTTTGCAATACACAATTCACACACATTACAAAACTCATTTATGAACAATAGCTATATGGACTGGATAAAATGCCTGCTCAATGACAATCTCGGGTACTTAATGTACTTCATATCTTATGCACATTCTCATTTCATAACTTAATCACTCATCAATTCTTTGAACTAGAACCTCAATCCTTTGATGCTTTGATATCAATAACGCATTAACTAATTTACCAATATTATCCCATATGTGACTACTTAAGAGGAAAACATAATATATAACTATATATATATCACTATCAACTTTCTGCTTAAAGTTTAATATTTCCTCTAACTTTCACTTTAATCATTCTTTCACACCATTACACACTTTCATTGTTCTTTCAACCCCAAAACTGATTTAACACTACTCCATATTATTTCAGTCATCAAATCCAAAGAAAATCACCATATGTGGTACCCTAAATCTCCTCACTCATTTTCCAGAAAATAAGAATATCACTATTCTTAACCCTTATCAGTGAACTAACGATGTATACTTCATTTCATGCAAAACTACGTAATCATCATAAGCTTACTTGTTTGAAGCTCTAAAACCTGCAACCATAACAAAGCCCTAACATTTTCAAATCACGTGAACCCTAGTTTCTCATGCAGCCCACGTACCTCATCTTGAAGGTTGACAAGGGGTTCGGTCTTTTCTTAGAATAGAAGAAAGAAATATCAGAGTGGAAGTGATGACAACAGAGAAAAGCAAGGTTTAACTTCTGGGAATATTTGATGAAAAGCTCTGAGTTGGAGGAGCTCTAGAGAAAGAAGCTTTGAGAGAAAGAAATGAAGGTAAGTACTGTGACTTCTCCTTTAAGGTTATTTAAAACTCCACTTTAACTAGGACACCTGTCCAATTCTTAGCCACTTATCCATTTCTAGATCTTTCCATTGACATCAAAATCACTTAATTTTTTTCAGTACTTTGGAAGATGTGCCTCAAATATCTTCGAATTGTCATATTCCGAAATAATGTACTATGCCCAACTTCCGTTAGAACTTAAATATCTTATAAACTAAATCACAATTATACTTCTTGAGACAATTATAGGTCTATCTCTAGTTCACTTCAAAAAACAATTGTCTCATTTGGAATCCTACAGTTCTAGATATACTCAAATACTGAAGTGTTGCTTAGTAGAATAACCCTAGTTCATAAAATTTGAGAGCACACTCACTGTAACCATTTCAAATTTTTCACTCAATCTTTCTCAATTCATTTAAAATAGATAATATTTTTATGTGGAGATATAGGGTAATGTCTTACGAGTCCAATGGTTCAAGAATCAATTCATTTGGACTCCTATAGAAGCAGTTATGGCTAGGCGAAGAAAGATAGAAGAAGTGGAAAAATTGCTATAACTTTCCCTACAGATATTGGAGATAGGTTTCCTCTATATGATTCGAAAGAAGACTTCAAGCTCTACAACTTTCAGGGAGACCTTGAAGACAAATTCTATCTTCTGAAGAATAAAAAATGGAACAGAAGATATAAGATGAATAGTAACCTAGAAGATAGCAAAACACAGACGAAGCGAAAACAAAAGGAGCGAATGGAAGAAGATAGCCAAACACAGAAGAAACAAAAATAGAAGAAGAGATAGGCAGAAACTTAGACAAAGAAAAAGGCAGACGAAGCAAAACTCAGAAGATGCAAAAGTCAGAAGAAGCAAATCGGAAAAACACAAAAGATAGCAAAAGACAAAAGAAGTTCATAAACAGTAACCCAGAAGAAGTTTATGAACAATAACCTAGAAGGAACAAAACCCAAAAGAAGACACATCAGCAAAACAAAGAAGAAGACGCGTCAGTAAAACACAGAAGATAGCAAAAGATAGACGATACAAAACACAGAAGGAGATGACGTCACACAGAAGAAGATGACGTCATCACAAAAGAAGCGAAACACATACGATAGCAAAACACAGACGATATAAAACACTGAAGATACAAAAGACAGACGATACAAAAGGCAGACGATACAAAGGCAAAAGATACAAAACACAGAAGAAATGAACAAAACAAAGAAGAAGTTCATGAATAGAAATAAAGAAGAAGTTCATAAACAATAACACAGAAGAAATTCATGAACTGTAACACAGAAGGAGTTCATGAACATAGACGATACAAAACACAGAAGAAGATGATGTCATCAATGACATCATCATAGAAGAAGCAAAATACAGAAAAAACATCTTCGCTTATAAGGACCCTAACTTTCAGCTCAGACGTCCAAAATTTCTACAACTTCTGGGAAGACAAATTTCTCTAATCTAGCCTAGATTAATCCATATTTTTCCTCGAATATAGAAAATGAATTTTTCTACATTCATTCAATGTACTACACCCAATTCTTAACTTTATGACAAACTTTGAGATTCTTAAAGACCAAATTTAAATTCGATGTCTTCATGAGAAATGTAGCCATAGGTTCCTAATTTAATCCCAATTTAGAATCATCACATCTGGATAACTAGAGAACAAGTTATGGCTAATAAACTGAAGCACACTCAGTAAACATTTCCAGATTACTCTTTCAACTCCCTCTACTTCTCATTTTCAATAAAACCACATTCAAAAACAATCATACCCGGAAGTTGTCAATAAATGCATGTATAATTATTTTTATATGCAGGAACATTTACTATTCAATATGTATGTGCTTGCCATCTTATGCATGAGCATGGAACGTATTTTCTACTTCCTCAGCACTTTCTCTCATCTATTAATTTTGCCTTTACTAGGGTAACGGGATGTTACATGTAAGGTGGCATCTACTAGGATAATATTCCATTATCCCTAAGATAATCCAAAAACTCTTGGCTTAAGTATTCACCATCTTGATCCGATTGAAGTGATTTAATACTTCTCCAAAGTTATTTCTCAACTTTATTTCTGAATTCTTTGAACCTTTCAGAGACTTCAAACTTGTATCTCATAAGATACATATACCCATATCGAGCATGATCATCGATAAATGTAATGAAGTATATGAAACAACCTTTAGCATGTATGGACATTGGACCACATACTTCAGTATATATTAGGTCTAAAAGAAGTCCACTAGCTTGTTCACCCTTTCCTTTAAAGGGTAACTAAGTCATCTTATCTAATAAGCAAGATTCGCAAGTGTCATATGATTCGTAATCAAATGACCCTAAACTACCACACTTATGTAGTTTAGACATGCATCTCTCACTTATATGGTCAGGGCGGTAATGCCATAAGTAAGATGATTTCATATTATCTCGTTTTATTCTTATGCTATTATTGATATTTAGATACGAATTAGATATATCCAATATGTATCTACCATTGCGTAATGTACCCAAAGCATATAACATTCCATTCAAATAAATTGAACAACCATTGTTACTAAAATTTAAATGGAATCCAACTTTATTAAGACTAGAAACAGACATTACATTTTTAGTCAAAGTAGGTACATAAAAACAATTGTCCAATTCTAAGACAAGCCTACTATGGAGCGTTAATACATATGTACCTATAGCTAATGCAGCAACTCTTGCTCTATTGCCCACTCATTGACTCTCCCTTATTGAGATGTCTACTGTTCCTGAGGCCCTGTATGTCAGTACAGATGTATGAGCTACAACTGGTATCTAATACCCATATGTTGTTATCAGAAACAGTATGAATATCAATAACATAAATACCTGAAGTAGATGGGGCATCAGATGCCTTCTTTTACTTCAAAAACTCCAGATAGGCCTTGTAGTTTCTTGTCCAGAGACTATCTTTGCCACAGTGGAAGCAAGTTCCCTTCAAGGTAGTCTTCCTTGCTTTTTTGACACCTCCCTTAGGCCTTGTGAACTTCTTCTTCTTTTGACTCTTTTTCTTCGAACCAAAAGAGTCCACCAGCATCAAAACCTTGTCCTTGCAAACAGATGGCTTAACTGCCTTAAGCATATTGACCAGCTCGGAAATTTTGTTGGATATATTGTTCATTCGATAGTTAAACACAAATTGTGAGTAACTATCGGTTAAACCTATCAGAATTAAATCAATATTTAATTCATGATCTAAAAGAAAACCCAAGGAGGCCAACCGCTCGATGTAGCCATCCATCTTCAGTGCGTACTACACTGGAGATATCCCCTCAACTATTTTGGAGCAGAAGAGCCATTATGAAGTCTCGAACTTTTCAGACCTTGCTTGCTCATCAAAGAGCTCCCTAAGATGATAAACTATAGTATAAGCATCCATAGCCTCGTGCTGCTTTTGCAGCTCTGGTGATATATTGGCTAGCATAATACAACTAACCATCTCGTTATCATCGAGATGTTTCCAATATACCCTTTGATCATCATCAGTAGCATTAGCAAAAGGGGATCGTGAAGTGGTTTTTCCAAGACATAACCATGTTTCTTGGACTTGAGAACTATTCTCAAGTTCCTAAGCCAGTCAAGGAAGTTTAGTGCAGTCAACTTGTTAGCTTCCATCAATGATCTTAAATTCACACTAGTACTTATAATGTTGACTCGGGCAATAGCAACCTTTCATCAAAAAGAGAAAAATTAGAATGTACTTAAATGTATTTCTATAAGGACTTTAATAACACGCATTATGGCTCCCACTATGTTTTCACGAATTTATAACCCTCAATATAAATCCAAGAGAACTCGTAGAAAAATTTTCTTAGTGGGTCGATATCTAATATCCTTAAAAATGACCTTGAGTTTGCCTAATAAGCCACCTTAGTTCAACGATAGGTATCGATCATACAAATTGCTTCTCCAATGCAACTATCGAATCTAGTGTTATCAACTGTTGATGTGTGCGCACTCATTGTGCTATCAACTGTTGACACATGTACATCTAATGTACACTACCCAACTTTACCTCTGTCTACATTGATCTTGGGTTTGCCTAACAAACCAATGCTTCTATTTAAAACTAACCAATTAATCCGGATATCATATTTCCATGGTTCGAACATATTCGTGTAAAGAGGGCTTGGGTTTGGCCAACAACCCTAACTTTGAAAGGACTCTGGTTCTCACCATATTAAAGGAAGGCATTAGTTTTAATATTCTAAGTGAGGGGTTTGACTAAGGTCTCATCTAACTTAGATGATCTTGTACATATAACTACATGACATGATATGGACTACCCAATCAACTTAGGCCAAAACCCATAACCATCCATCATGCAAGCCCACACATTCTCCTAACCATGCATTCTCTAATGGATATATGTAAACACAATATTTTGGTTATGACGTCTTATAAATCCTAACATGAAAGGTGTTGGGCCCCGATTCCGAAACCCAACAACTTTGCAGAAAACCATATCAAAACGATCATACCTTAACTAACATCGCTTCATATCTTTTTTTTTTGTTACACATCATTCAAATTAATTCCAATTTCCAATTTGGAATTCATCCCTTACTCAAACCTCAATCGAT
>JANIJH010000224.1:54587008-54618644 GCA_024520975.1 Erythroxylum areolatum | reverse complement strand
TCAATCCAATTTCAAATTCTAATTTCTTCCAAATTCCAATGGCTCAAACCCTAATTCCTCCAATCAAATTTCTAATCTTTCCGTGCCATTGGATAATCAGTTTCGGAATCGGAAATCAAATAAATCAGTCATTAGGTCAATTTTTCGGTCCGGACCTATTACTCTGAAAATTCCAGAAAAAATCCTATAAATCCTCGAAATTATAAAACTCGTAATCATGCACTCCAATTTCATATTTCAAGCTCCAAATTCTCAGTTCTCACTCCAATTAAATTTCTCACAACTCAATTGACCTAATTATCTCCAAGTTCCAATTTACACAAATCAAATCAGGAATTTCCATACATGTATGTACGTACGTATGCCAGTGCAATAATTACTAAATTACCAAATTACACATAACTAGATAATGCATGAGCATGCCAAATATGAATGCAATGAACTGTACCCATCCCATCGGTGACGGGATGTTGCAGTCATCTTATATATGGCACATCTCTAACATTGGCTTTATTTCTATTGTTCACTTTCTGTCATGGTTCATCTCTCTTTTCTCATCTCACCACCGAAACCCTCTCTTTCACTCACAATTTTTGGATTTTTGCTTCAATTTGGATCATCATCACTTAGATTTCTTGCAAGCATCAAGGAAATAGATCTTGTTATCTTCTGTGCTATTGTCTTCTTGGTGATAAGATTTGCATCTTAATTTTAGATGTGTGTTGGATGCCTGGAAGGGGCTAGACTAGCCAGTTCTTTGGAGTTGAAATTTGAAGTTAAACAGGTAAGGGAATTCTAAACTTGATAGTATGTGTTAATATAAGTTCTATGATGAGTGAACTGATATCGAATATGTGTTATGATGATGATAAATGAGTGCTAGAAAAGTGATCCTTAAATGGCAAATTCTATTTTGGTTTTGAGACATGGAAGACCATGATTTGTGAGTTGCCTCATGAATGATTTTTGAATTGGATTTGGATATGAATTTGATAAAGGACTGAAGTATGAATAAAGAAAAATTAAAGTGAAATTGATGGACTTTGGTGAAGGTGACTTGGATGGAGCATGAATGAGCTAAAATTGGAAACAAATTCAAGGCCATGGGTGAGTAAATGTAATAGCCCAGACCACCCACCCACAGATATTGTCCACTTTGGGTTGCCTCTAGGGGCAAACCCCTTATGGTTTTGCTCTTCCCCTACTTGGGAAGATGCGTCTAAGGGGGAGAAGTATCCATACCCTTATAAGGCATATTTCGTTCTCCTCTCTAACCGATGTGGGATCTCACACTCTCCACCCTCTTAGGGCCTAACCCTATTTAGGGCCCAGTTTAGTGGGCACAATGGTTCAGGCACCAGCTTTGATACCATTTGTAACAGTTCAGACCATCCGCTTACAGATATTGTCTACATTGGGTTACCTTTAGGGCCAGACATCTCACAGTTTTACTCTTTTCACCCTTAGGAAAACCCGTCTTAAGGGGAGAAGTATCCATACCCTTATAAGGCATACTTCGTTCTCCTCAATGTGAGATCCCACATTGGTTAGAGGGGACAACGGAGTAGGTTTTATAAGGGTACGGATACCTCTCCCCTTAAGACATGTTTTTTCGAGAGGGGGAAGAACAAAACCATGAGGGTCTTGGCCCAAGGGGCAACCTAAAATAGACAATATATGTGGGTTGGTAGTCTGGGATGTTATAAAAGCTATCAGAACTGGTACCTAAATCGTTATACCAACTAGACTGGGCCCTGAGGGGGTGGAGAATGTGATATCTCACATCAGTTGGAAAGGAGAACGAAGTGTGCCTTATAAGGATACAAATACCCTCCCCCACAAGATGCATTTTCTCAAGGGTGGGAAGAGCAAAACCGTGAAGGGTTTAGCTCGAGGAGCAACCCAAAGCAGACAATATTTATGGGCAAGTAGTCTGGGCTGTTACAAATGGTATCAGAGCCAATACCCTAACGTTGAGCTAGTAAGACTAGGCCCTAAGGGGGTGGAGAGTGTGAGATCCCACATCGGTTGGAGAGAAGAAAGAAGTATGCTTTATAAAGGTATGGATACCTCTCCCCCTTAGACGCATTTTTCTAAAGGTAGGAAGAGTAAAAACATGAGGGGTTTGGCCCAAGAGGCAACCCAAAGTGGACAATATATATGGGTGAGTGGTCTGGGTTGTTACAAATGGTATTAGAGTCAGGTTATCCGAATCGTTGTGTCAGCTAGGCTGGGCCCTAAGGGGGTGGAGAGTGTGAGATCTCACATCAGTGGAGAGGAGAACAAAGTATAACTGATAAGGATATGGATACCTCTCCCCCTAAGACTTGTTTTTACGGAAGGAGGAAGAGCAAAACTGTGAGGGTCTTGACCTGAGGGGCAACCCAAAGCTGACAATATCTGTGGGCAGGTGGCTTGGGCTATTATAAATAGTATCATAGCCAGGCTACCCGAATGGTTATGTTAGCTAGGCTGTGTGAGATCCCACATCGGTTGAAGAGGAGAACAAAGTATGCCTTATAAGGGTGATGTCTCTTTCCCCCTAGGACGCGTTTTCTCGAGAGGGGGAACAACAAAACCGTGAAGGTCTTAGCCCAAGAGGCAACCCAAAGCAGACAATATCTGTAGGCAGGTGGTCTAGGAAGTTACAAATGCTATCAAAGCCAATACTCAAAACATTGTGCCAGCTAGGCTGGGCCCTAAGGAGGTAGAGAATGTGAGATCCCACATCAGTTAGAGAGGAGAACGAAGTATGCCTTATAAGGGTATGGATACTTCTCTCATTAAAATGTGTTTTCCTTAGGGTGGGAATAGCAAAACTGTGAGGGGTTTGGCTCTAGAGGTAACTCAAAGCGGACAATATCTATGGATGGGTAGTTTGGGCTATTATAGTGAACCTTCGGTTCACTCATCTCATGATCGTGGGAATTATCAGACTTCTTACCATGGTAATGAGAAATGCTTTGGAGGAAGAAAAGATTGGTTTTATGCAAGTGTTATACTATATAAGGTTAAGGCATTTTATAATGGTGTAACTGGACTCAATTAGGGTGTAAAATGAAATTAGTTTGATGTGGAATAAATAATTAATGGTTGAATAGCTTTTAGATTATTAATTGAGGTAATAACTTAATGAAGGTGTTACTTGATAATAAGTATCTAATTTTGGAACTTATGAGTTATTAAAGGAATGAAGTATATTTATGAATGCAAATGTGGTTCAAAGAACACGAGTAATGTGAATTAGGTGTCATTGTTTATTTATGTGGACATATATAATGTGTAATCACTTAAGGCTATCATTGATGTATTGTTACAAATGTTGACATTCATAAGACATATTGAATTTGTTTGGGAATGAATGAATGCATTCAAATTGAGGATAAAGAAGTAAATTCATACTCATGCATTATTTCATTGTCAAGTGATTCTGAAATGTAATATGTTTTGTTTTAAAACTGTCAAGTCCTAGTTATAGGTAAATAGGCATGCCTAGAAGGGTCTACAGCTGCTCCTATTCTTAGACACTTTGATGTCTTCTATACTTTGACATTATGGTGTTCCTTATTCTTAGACACTACAGTGTCTTCTGGTTAAGAGACTTAAGTCTCTCTTATTTCTGTTGATACTAATAATTGGTATCCCCTGTTCTGTTCCTGTTACCCACTACTATAAAAAGAGTAGCAGACTAATCTGCTTTGTATTCTGATATATGTTAAGTTTTGAAACAAGCTAATTTTTTATCTGATATAAGTTATGCCTTGATCTGATACAAATTATATTTTGTTCTGACACAATTATATTCTGTTCTGAGACTTTTAAGTTCTGTTTTGAAGTAATGATATTCTATTCTGATACTTATATGATCTGCTCTAATGCAAGCGTATTCCGTTCTAATGAATTATATTCAGTTTTGATGCTTTTAATGGTCTGATTACTCTTTAATTTAAATAATTAAAGATTGCTTATAATATGATCTAATTCATTACTTATGAATGCTAGACTCTTGTTAGAAATAGTCGCCATTTTATATCTTTTTTAGTTATTCCCCACTAAGCTTTATGTTTAGCATGGTGGTTTTGCCTCTATGTAAGTTCTAATAAGAAGATTTAAGACTGAGACAAAGACAATTGCAATGGCCAAAAAATGATTTGTTTTGTTTTGGAAAATGTTCAGTTTTTTTTTTTAGTTGTACTCAATATGATAAGACATTTGTATTTTTGTGTATATGGTTTGTAATAACCTTAATTCAGGATGGATTTAGAAGTTAATGCATGTATTTTGAAAAGTACAATGTGTATGATGTATTTTGTTTATTAACTCAACCTATAATGAAATGTATTGTATATTTGCCTGAGTTTCTTTTAAGGATGATTTGGAATGCTTTGGTATGATTTATATATGCTTTATGTGGCATTTGTAAATCCTCTTAGAGGGCATGTGAGGGAATGTAGGTGTTACATAAGTTGTCAAAAAAGGTAATAAATTTAATAGTTGAAAGGGGAGGATAAAAGATGCCAATTTCTAACGAGAGAAAAAAAAAACAAAAACAGTGAAATACACTTTACCTGGGTCATTGGCATCAATGTCATCTTTGAACTGGCGTCAAGACGTCTAGCCCTTTAGGGATCTCTTTCAAAAAAATGCTTCAACCCCATTGAATAATGTCCCACCAAAACCTCCCCCCTTGTAGCGTCTCCCTTCTTTCAGTCTTATTTTCACCTACACTACTCTCTATTTTTCTATTTAGTTTTCGGTCCACCCTCCTATTCAGTTTTATTTTTTCAGAAAGCCTTAAAACCCTGGCCAAACGTTTGTGTTTCATGCATAACATCTACATGAAAAGCAAACATTGTCTGCATTTACATAGGCATTATTTGTGCTTATGCAGAGTGTCTAAGTTTCTTATAGCGTGGACTGCATTTTTACGTGCTTGTTACGCATCTGTTGTGCTGCATTTACTCATTATTTGTCTGTGTGTCGCCGATTTGCTTCATGCTTCCAACTACTGCATGCAACGTTTTGGTCATTTGATACTTCCATGTTTGTGTTTTGCTTCTTCTTCCAGCAACCTCTTGTCTTCAATTAATTCCCATAAAACACATTGCATGGGCTACTGTTAATTTACGTAGTTGCATGAAAATTTCATGAACATGTCGTGAGCAACTTTAAATCTTCTTTATGTTTTTTAATCTTTTTATCTTTTAATTTTCTTTTTCTTGCTCTACAAAAACATGAGTATTAGTCTTCAGAAAATGACTCAAATATTGTGCTTTCAACTCACTTTAACTTGTTTACTTCTGCATTATGCCTAAAATCGCATATGAGTCAAAGTGATTATCTTAAGCAATTTAATGTCATCAATCACTAAATGTTATGAAATAACTAAACAATCAATTAAGAACATATCATCGGGCCAAACATGGGCTTGGGTGGGCCCGAAACTAGTCCTGCCATTTTCATCCCTATCTAGAACCAATCTTATGCTTTTTTTAATCAATTGTATTGAAAAGATGCCTACCAATTGAAGTTTAATAAAGATAAGTTTATTCCATTTTAAACAGTATAGATTTGCCCTATAGGAAGGCTTTAAATTGATTAGTGCATACAGTTTAGGGAAAAATGTTATATCTAATACATTGTGGACTTTAGAGAAAGGTTAGATAGAAACAATCAAACCTAAGTCAAAATAATTTTTCCTTTTACTCAAGGTTTAAATCCTAAAGAGGAGGAAGGGTGAATGTTGACAGTATGTCCACTTAGCATAATCCTAAAATTAAATTTAATAGATAATCATACTCAAAGTTTTAATGAAAAAGGGGTGTAAATATAGAAACACTCATAGTCTTAGGATAGAAATCTAACAAACCTTCATAAAACTTTACCCTTTCCTTTACTACTGCATTTAATTTGCAAAAAAGGAAAACTAGTAACAAAATTAGGAAAAGTAGAAGATTGAAAAAAAAGTAAGTACAAAGTCATATGATTATGAATCTACGCTATTACGATTCGTTATATAGATTACGAGATCGAACATACGTTATTAAGATTCTTCATTGTACTAAAGGAAACGCTTCAATCAAAGAGCGACGCATAGCTAAATAATGGACAAGAAAACTCCCACCCTCGTACTTTTGTGAGAACTTTTTTCAACAATCTAACATGTTATTTCCCTTTCTTTCCCATTGTTTACATAACTTCCCTTAACATACAAAATTTAAGTCATGCATATTTTTTTCTACATGCATCATTTCCTAGTTTATTCTTAGTCGTTTAGTTTAGTTTAGCATTTCATAGTCTTTTCATGACGTTTTGACGCCATCTTCCCCTCCTCTTACAGTATCATTTTCCATTTTTCTTGCTTGATTTTGAGTTCAACTTTTGAGTCCATCTACTTAGTTCTCTTATTATTATCTTTCCTCTCACTACAATCATTTCAATTCTTAAATTTCAATATTGCATTTATTCAAACATGTACTCCCATTTTTACATTTAACAAACTAGTTCCTTCATACTTTAAAAGGACAATCAAATCTATAGAACCCAATTTTTTAAGTATTCCCATTTTTACCTTTTACAAACTAGTTCCTTCATACTTTAAAAGGACAATCAAATCTATAGAACCCAATTTTTTAAGTTTTCTTAATCCAGTACTCAGGTTTTTAAATTTTTCAATTGAGTGATCAACTTTTTAAAAATTTAATAGTTCAATTCAAAATTTTAGTTTTATTAGTAATTTGCCGATTTAGCTAACAAATTGGTTGTTGTTCATAATATATAGGTGTCTAGTTGATATAATTCTCTCTACTTTAATTTAAATATGGCCACTATTTTTCTATGTATACATCTACACGTCCTAAACAACAAAGATTTCGTTAGTCAAATTAGCAAATCATTAAGGGAATTGATGTTTTGAAATAAATTGTGAGCTTGAATACTAGATTGAAAAATTCCAAAAAATTAGATACTTTAATATGGTTATCCCTACCTTAGAAATCAATTCCTTATGCACTTCCTTTCCAATTTTCAATCCTTTTTTTTTTCGAGTTTGACCGCTAATAATTCAAAATTTTTAATTTTGTCAAAATCCTTTTATATAAAATTCCCTTTTCTCCTTAAAAATAAATTTAATCATAAACAAATAATTTAATCAAACATGACAAGAAAATTTAGCAAATGTGAACTTATACAATATAAAGATGCATAATATTTAAAAAAACACATGATTGATTTCTTTATTTATTATATTTATATTGTTTGAACAAGATTACTTCAAAAATCTATTAATAAGAAATAAATACTTACAAAATACGGTTCTAAATTTAAGTATAGTGTTATTAATAAATTAAATATTTTTTACTTTCAATAAATTTGCAAGGATAAAAAAAGAACTATTTAACTCTAAATTTCAAAAGATAAATAAATTAAAATCAGTTATACATAGTCATGTCTCAACAATCTTATAAACCGACTTCACAGCATGAAAACAAATATTAAAAAGATGGATGAAAGGGACGGGGTTTCTAGCCGCCCATTGAATTAAAAATGTTGACGTTTTAAGCTGAAAGCAAAATAAATATCCCTCGCGTTCGGCCTCACAACCACTCACTATTAATACAAAAAATAATACGCCCTTTCATTTGATGGTTTAAAGTTTCTTTTAATTGCTATTCTGATCATAATAGACACCATAAGCTTCCTAACTATATATATATATATATATATATATATACACACACACATAAAATTAGGACCGTTCTTAATATTTCACAGGCTTAAGGTAAAATTAAAAAAAAGTTTCTACTTTTTTGCTTTTTTTTAAACCCTTATATAAAATAAAAATAAACAAAAATATAGATCTTTTTGTTGCTAAGGTGAGTGGTAACTAAAACCATAAAACTGCTATTTTCACTCTGTTAAAACATGCATAAAATGAGTTCCTATCTATAAAACAGAGTTCATGTTTTTCTATGATGGTTGGAGAAAATCATCCATTTCCATGTACAATGATTCTACCTCTCTCTATCGCCTAAATAAAGGTTATTAGACAGGAAGAAGGTGCAGATGTTTTCTTCTTTACATTCGTCAGAAGTGGTATCTTTATGATTAATAATGGGAATAACGTATTTGCAATCCCTTACATCACTACTTTTCTCTTGATTTTCGTTTGGGGTTTATGTTTTATTATGGGAAGATTGAACTACAGTGCATTCTCTCCAGTTTGACTACATCTTAAGGAAATTTAAGCGTCAAAACTTCAAACTTGAATATTAAAAGGAAGAAAAGAAAGATTCGAAGTCTCGAGTGGTCATCACAAGAGTGTAACGAAGCGAAGCGCATTCCTAGAAGGACTTCAACGAAACATTAAAAGAAAAACCCGACAACAACCGCAAGCGCAAGCGCACAATGGAATGAGTCTAAAGTCCACGCTTTTACTCTTCCAAGTCCTTGGCTTTGATTCCAGAAGGCTCTTAGGTTCTTATTATAAAACCATTTTGTTTGACTTATTCATACATCAAACCTGTGGTTTCATCGAAGCCTTGTTTGACAAGGAATTTATCGTTTCGATTCATTTATTTGGACAGCCTTGGCTTTTCACTTGCGTGTGTTTGTTAGTATATCCTTTTCTTGTTCTCGGATTAGCTCAGAGACTCCCCAAGTCCAGGTCACAGCCTTTGAACCCTCAGCCAAAATGAAGGTGAGCTAAAGTTTCCTCGATCAAATTAGATATATTGGTTTGGTTTATATTTCCTATTTTTTGAACGGTTTGTTCTGTTCTTCCTTCTGGACCTGTCTCTACGTGATTTTCATTATGTCCAACCTTTCGCAACTTCCGTATCATTTACTGAAAGACTCTTAGTAAGATAATTTTTTATATTTATAATTTAATAACGGGATAGTCCTCTTACTAATTCTTCCAGAAATATGGATTTTTACCATGAAACGTCAGAGGGTTTGGCTTTCCTAACTTAGGATTTGTGTTTCTTTCGTAGAAAGTTGTTCTGAAACTGGACCTCCACGATGATAAGGAAAAGAAGAAAGCCATGAAAGCTGTCTCCACCCTTCCAGGTTTGCTGCTTTTTCCTCTTTCGAGTTACAACAGTTACTGTTCTGTTCCTGTGAAATTAAAATTTGAATTTGTTTTCTCGGATTTTGAACATTAAAACCTTTTTTCTGCTGAATTTAATCCTTCAAGGAGTGAAGACTTCATACAAGTCTAGTTGTTTTGACTGTTCAATGATTGTCAAGGACCAGTTTTTGGTCTCAATGGTTGATAATGTTCTTGGGATAAGTTGTTTACTCTGTTTCGTATTGCTGCTATATGTGCAGGTATAGACTCTATTTCCGTGGACATGAAGGACAGAAAACTGACGGTGGTCGGCGACGTGGATCCGGTAACCGTGGTGAGCAAGTTAAGGAAATCATGGGTGACAGAGATTGTAACAGTTGGGCCAGCAAAAGAGGAAAAGAAAGAAGATAAAAAAGAAGAAGACAAAAAGGAGGAGAAAAAGAAGGACCCAAATGAGCAGATTGCTGAGCTTGTGAAAGCTTATAAGGCCTACAATCCTTACATGACTCAGTACTACCATGTGGTGAGTGCTGAAGAGAACCCAAATGCCTGTGTCATATGCTGATTATGAGACAAGTATGCTACAGTTCAGTAGTTTTAGGAAACGGTTTTTTTTCCTTACATGTTGGTGATGGAACTTAAGCTCTAAAGGAGATGTTCACTCGATTTGTACTATTTAAATGATGGAGGGGGGCTCAATAGTGTTCATAGTGTGGAAGATGGGTAGGGTATAGAGATAATGTGCAAAATTTTGGATTTCAGAAGGTATTTGCATCGCTTGCTAAGGTATAGCGCCAATGGATCTTTGCGCCATTTTCTATTCAATCTTCCTCGTTTATTAGAAGTAGGATACCAACGCCATACCCTCCAGGCAGTGTGTTATTAAATCGTTCCAAAACTGAACATTATGTTAACACTGTAACATTATCATCTATTATGTTAAATTTCTTCAAATTTTTACATTGAACCGTTATACAATTTTTAAGTCAAAATCCCAAGCATTAAGGTCTTTAGAGTAGTAAAAACTCAACATAATTAATTTATAATATTAATTAGGATATATTTTTCAGAATAAATAATGGCAAAAATATTTAGATATATTCAATATTTAACTATTCTAGATAATTACGGTAAATATAATGAATATTTAGAAGCACTAGTTCACACTAAATTTCTTAGACTGACAGTTAAATATGTACTCACTGAATTGTAAATATACACTTATTAAAGTGTAAATATACTTTATATGTTAGTAAATTGTCCATTTATATGATGCTAATGTTATTAACTTATAAAGATTTGATTGTATATTGTTGAGTTCTGATGACTCCTTTTATTAAGAACATGATAATTCAAAAGGGGTTAATCACTCCTCTAATTTCACGTTACCCAGATGTAAATGGTTTTTTTTATCACAATTTCTTGTAATTATAATTTTTTAATATGACTTACTGTTCAAAATTAACAAATAATATACACATAAATATAATATGCCAATAATAGATAAAATTAAAGTAAGACACTAATATCAAGTATATATTGTTAACAGTCAAACCTATAAAGAGTTTTGAAGTTAAATTGAAATGATAAAGAATATTGAAAACAAATAAAACATGAAATGGGTAATTTAACATAATAGTATTTAACAAATGACCTGTAGAGAGTTAAGTTTATTCTTTTGATTCATTATTTGCACTGCACAACAGTTGGTAGGGAACGACAAGGAAAAGTGATCCAGCAGGAAATGAAAGTTACCGTTTTAAATAACTAACAATTACAATTATTTGAGGGTTCATTTTAGCTGGAGGAAGGAATTAAACAACATAAAAGATAAAACTACTTGCTTAAATCTTGTGTGTTTTGATTCTGGCTGAGCTGAGTTGGACAGACAAAAAGGAAATACCATTGCGTTGAGTTTAATATTGCATGATAATGTCATCCAACTGAATGAAGTCATCCTCATCAGATATGTTTGTCCACCAAAATTCTAACTACTCTGCTTTATTTAACCGAACTCGTACAAATTTCCACGTCATTTGCCCGCCTAATAACGTTAAATATCAATTAGTAATTAATTTGTGGAAAGGATACTGACGACCGACCACCAACTTTATTTTACTAGTTATGTTAGATGACCTCAGTCATCCTTATTTTGCAGATCTTCTGTCTGACTATGTTTCATCCTCTCTGTTTCTTTCATTCCCATTTTTTTATTGTGCAATTTGTAGCTAAGTGGGGATGGCACAGAGTAGGAACAAAATGGATAGAACAAAGGATCTCTTACTGTGCGAATCGGTTTAAGAATTGCATAGTAGGAGAACCTAATTGGTCCATTCTTTGTTAATAGGTTTTTTCATTTGAAAAGTGCTTCTAAGAATCTTGGGTATTAGTGCTCAGGGATGACCTAGCTAATATATGGGATATGAAATCTAAATAAACCGCATCATCAGCGGCTTGTTTGTGACCTATGAAACAGGGAAAAAGCCATCTCCCCTGCTAGAGTTAAAAATGCTAACCTCAGCATAAAAGAAATCAATCCCTTAGAAATGATAACAAATTGAGAAAAAAAAATATTATAATTCAAAACGTTGTGTGTAAAGCAGAGGAATTGATTGGAAAATATGATGCTGCTAAGGTTTTACAATGGATGCAGATGTTCATATAACTTTTTGTTATCTTATATTTCAGTTCTCTTTTATTTACAAAACAGAACTGACTAGATAGACATTCAAATATTTTCTTTAAGTATCAATTAGTTATACCTTGTGGCAATGGTCGAAAGATAAATCTTATAGATGCTCCTAGACCATTTTCTTCAGTTGGAAGAGCAACATGACTGAATTCTTTGTCTTCTAAGAAAAAATTATTGACTTCTCTTGAAGCAGTCCATTTTAGTATTTCTCTACTTGCAGAAAGTTTGTTCAGGAACCTGATGGGAAATAATTCATAATGGAACAATACGGATGCATGCATGGCTTGGTTCTTCCTTACTGTGGAGTTACTACAATTTCGATCAGAATCTAAGCTACAAGAAGAAGGTGTTGTAGAAATCGAGATAATCTCTACCAATAATAAATAATAATAAATTCACCTCGAATACTATAGCTTAAGTAAATAGAGTGTGAACGATTGTATTGAAAAATTATACCAAGTAAATTCTTGAAAAAAATTAAAGGGGACACAAATGGTCCCTCTTAAATCTCAATCTCTTAGACGTGTAATTTAATAACACAATAATTAACCAATTATGCTTACTTCTTCAATTTTTTGGGATGTTTAACAAGAGAAAGAGACCCTCCTTTTATAACTTAAAGAGGCTCTCCCTTATTATGTTTCTCCAATATAGGATTTGAACATGTGCCAAAAAGTCACATAAGGATAATCATTGAAGAACCTATAAATATAAAACTTTGAATTTGAACATGTTCTGCACTTGTTATATATGTATAAAAAAACTTGTACAGCTTGATGCCTGAATCCTTACACGATACAGTTGAATGAGCCACGCTCAAAAGCTGAACATCTTTCCACAATTGAAAAGAAGCCAAAAATAAGTACACTAGAAAAAGAAATGAAAGATAAATGAACACCAATAGAATCCCATACATGAAAATTCTTTCTTTAGCCAATTGGGCTATGGTAATGGTAATTTCTATGGAAATGTAGCCTGTAGCCTCAAGAGAGAAAAGTTATATAGGACGGAACCAGAAGTTAATAACTCGGGATTGAACCCAAAAAGAAACGAAGGAAAGAAGGAAAGAATCATACTTGATAAAACCCCTCTTTTAAGTTCTTGCTTGAACGAGAGGCGACTGAGGTATAGGAGAGTGAGGAGACATAACGAAATCATCGTAAATTCGAGACGAGAAGCTGAGCTTGAGGCTGCCTTGCCAACGCAGTTTCTTGACAGGCTTTTTGGCCTCCTTGCTTTGAAGCACAAATGTCCTAATCCTTGCCAAAGCAACTTCCACAGTTTCGTCATCAATGTTAGCAAAGCAAACCCTGAACCAACCTGGCTCCGAGCAATGAAACGACGAACCTGGCGAGACATTGAGCTTTACTTCATTAATTATGACTCGCCACAGAGCCATCTCACCCTCGAACGACTGTTCTTTGAGCAATCTCCTTAAATTCATCCACACGAACAGCCCAGCATTGCTGCCCTTCAGGCATGAAATGCCTAATCGTGCAAGTCCCTCCGTTAGCAATTTGTGCCTGGAGGCTAGCCTGGTTTTGCTCTCTCTAATGAATCTTTCCACAAACTCATCATCCGACAGCATTGAAGCTATTAGGTGTTGTGTTTGTGAGGAGACCAAGCCGAAGCTGGACATCTTGCGTGCACAATTCACCACAGCGTCATTATAAGAATAGACAATTCCAACTCTAAATCCTGGGAACCCCATGTCCTTGGATAGACTGTAAACAATGTGAATTAAATCAAGATTGCATTCCCTACCCTCTTCCTGTATTATCTCCGAGACGCTCACAAAATCGGGTTCGCTGAAAACAGTGGCAGCGTAGATCTCGTCACACACTAAATGGATGTTCTTATCGTTAATGAAGTCAACTATACTTTTTAGTGTTTCTCTGTCCAATATTCTTCCTAATGGATTTGATGGATTTGTTATGAGCAAGCCCTTTACTCTGATGTTGTTCATTTGTGCCATTTCATAGGCAGATTCCAATGCCTCTCTTGTGACCTCGAAATTGTTAGGGCTTTCGCACTCCACTGGTACGAGTTGAATCCCAGTTCTCCATCTCAAATCTCGATCAAACCTGCAGGATAATCATACTATCAGTTTTAGGTTGTTTTTCCAAGAAAATTAGCTAGCTGCATAAGTTTTATTTATTAGAAAATGGTCACGAGTTGAGAATCAAATGAAATCTAGACTCTAGATTGTTGTCGTTGTCTCGGAATATTTAGGAAGTCAACCAACTAACCAAGGAAGGCATGCCCCATGTTCCTCAACTCGGAATTCCATTCTCCTCCAGACACGTAGCAATGCTGTGAGAAAATCTTAGATGTAGACTTAGTGCAACTTGTTCCGTGGTCACGAAGAGTACAGGTTGGTCTGACTACTACAGATCGTCATATGACTTTCCTAGCTTAATAACTCAAGTTGTTTACATCTACTTAAAAGTCAGGTTTTAAATTATAACCAAATGATAATTAAATTTAATTATTTGTCTCCCTATCTTTCTCTTACTAGATAAATGTCAGTCAATATCTCGGAGGATATTGT
The DNA here is from genome assembly GCA_024520975.1 of Erythroxylum areolatum. Classification (NCBI taxonomy): domain Eukaryota; kingdom Viridiplantae; phylum Streptophyta; class Magnoliopsida; order Malpighiales; family Erythroxylaceae; genus Erythroxylum; species Erythroxylum areolatum. The sequence continues at coordinate 54,604,331 of JANIJH010000224.1, read as the reverse complement.
ACGGACAGACGAGCACAAAATGTCAAATTTAGACCTAAACCACGAAATTACGCAGCTGAATCGTAAAATCATGGTCAATTTTTAACACTAAAATTACCATTATTATAAATTAGATAAAAGGAACTTGACATTGATAGCTTACCCTGGGTAATAAGGAGTAGGTACCAAAAAAGCATCGCCGGGATCGGCCAAGCAGAAGATTATCATCTCATTAGCTCCGGTAGCTCCTCCACCCATAACAATTCGGTCAGGGTCGAATACAACTTTGTCTCCTCTTACTTTCCCCATAAACTTTGCTACAGCCTGTAAAGAATAAATACCCATCTTGGTTAAATGGAGATATTCACTTTTAGTGATATTTTTGGTTTCACAGAAGTTGAGTAAAGAAGATAGATCTTTTGAGTTCTTACGTTTCTAAATTCTGCCAAGCCATGGTAATCCTGAAAGATTGCTACATCCCTGAACTCATGTACTCCTTCAGCAGTGCAAATGGAAGCATGGGGGTTGAGTTTGAGCCACTCTTGGACCGAATCAAAGGAGAGCTACATATATATCACAAGCAACAAAAATCAGCAATTGTGCTCCGGCCTCTTAAAAGCTAGCTAATCATTCTACAGAAGCATAAACTAGTTACCCGATTCTCTGCAAGACCCATCTGAATCACCCCATTTGGATTCTTTGTGGCGTGGAAAGGATTTTTATCGTAAGCCTTCCAGCCATCGAAATATGCGGAATCTTCGCCATGCCCGTCGCTGGTGGCTATTTTAGACAGTAGCTGATTGTTTAACTTGAACGCCATTTTTTCTGGAAAACGATTCCTTTGCAATTAATTCGCACTTTCGAATGTAGAGCTAGAGAAAGTATATTTAGATGCGAACTATGCTTTTCGAGGGTGTCGTAATTGCTTGCTTGCTCTTTGTGGCTACGCAACCGTGGGCTGAATATGCTCTAGAGCAAGTAAGAAGTTAAGGTTAGGATATGAGCTTCCGCAGTGGTGGTATTGACTATTTATAGTGGAAGTACTTGTGGTCGTCTTTGTTTACTAACCTTTTCTTTTTTCAATGCTAAACGAGGGTTCCATGAAAGAACGTAACGAGTTTGGTAGGTTCGGTAGCGAAATAAATAAAATTAGCGATTCTGGTCCGCAGAAAATAGGAATTCTTAGCAAATTTATCTATAAAATGCTCAGGTTACTTATAACATAGTAAATCTCTCTTCTTTTTTTTAATTTTTTTGACTCTCATGTCAAAGAAAAAAAATCGTATAATATATTTGCAGGTGCTGTTCAGGTTATAACAAATCATACCTAACGGTTTTGAATCTAGTTTCTGTTCAAGAACCGACTTTCTAAATTCTAACATCAGAAACATCTATAATATAACTATCTTATCACAATTCAAGATTCTACAATGTTTTTAATGTTATGATTATCCTATATTTATCTATATTAAGACTTCAAGAAATAGCATTTCCCTTCTTCACACTAATTTTTATGTTTTTATCACTTGATCGTATCTCTAAATTAATAGCGGCGTTAAAATATAAAAGAAAGAAAGAAAATAGTCTCGAACATTTTTGTACATTAAATTACTCTCCATTTTATTGGTTATTAAGACCCCTAAATTATGTTGATAAAATATATTCTAAAAGAGCATAACAACTAGTTGTATATGGATTAATTGAACCTGCAGTTTCGAAACAGATATAAAAAAAATTAAAATTGAAATTTAATTTGAAGGCACAGGAATATGTGTTTGAGGCTATTAATTTAATTATTCTGAAAATTATTCTTTGAAGAAGATGCATTAAATAAAGAAAACAAAATATCAAGGTTTTCCTAAAATGAAACATGCACAACCTTAAAATATTTTATTTGTGAATCTATTACGAATTAAGGGCACTAGAGATAGCCAACAGTACTGTGAGATTCTATGTTGAAAAGATGAAAGACGTGTTAGGGAATCAAAACATGATCTCTTCACGAATATATGGTAGAAGAAAAATAGATTTCATGATTTTTAAAAAATTAAAACCACTTTAGTTCATGTAACTTAATTATCATTATCATAACAAAGTTTAGAATTGTCGACGCATACGTGTTATAATGCTTGATTATCTTCTCTCTATAGCACTATTTTGCAAAACTTAATGAAAATCATGAAATAATGATAGCAGGCTACTCTTTCAAGGAATTCATTACTAATCAATGAAATTTTGTTGTAAAACTTTTTTAAGTATTCAATGTATTACACACATTGTATAAGTAAAACCCCCAAAATACCAACTAATACATTTAGTTAATATGGTACCTTAATTACTAAATGGCTGGAAACTTTAATTGTTTCATCCATACGTTTCTGTAATTGAGGTTACTACTTGTATATGACACCAAATTATGCAAATTAGTCGGGTAACTAATTCTGAAGTTGGAGTATCTAAATTAGCGTGTCAAGCATTTTGGTTGGGGTATATTGCAACATGGGATGACTATAAAGCAATAAGCATGGCTAGGTAGAGCTAAGTTAGTAGATCACGTGCATCACATATTTCAGTTTGCACCGTCTCGAACACATCCTTGATGATGATATATGATTCCCTCGGTGGTTTAAGGGTTATGTCAAGGTTTGATACCTAATCATATTTGCTACATAATTTGTAGACAATTACGTAGATATACGCGTTTCTGTGTGTGAAAAGAGTGCTCGGCGTGGGTTATCATGTGACCTAACAGACGATTCTGCCTTCTCTCCTTTACTCAACTAATACTTGATACTCCAATGGATAAGGTGCTGTCTTAATTAGTTAGTTGTTCTGTTCCATCGATTGCTTCAAGTTTAGCTACTCAGGTCCAGCATTTTGCCACTTTTTCGATTAGTAGTTCTGTTTCATCGATTGCTTCAAGTTTAGCTACTCAGGTCCAACATTGCTACTTTTTCTTTTGTGGACCTGTGAAATTATTGGCAACCCTTTTTGTCATAGGAATAACTATTGGCCGGTGGGGCAATGCAACTACTTAATTATTAATAGGGTAAGAAATACTAATATATTATTAATTAATCAGTTAAATTAAGAGTTGATATTAACTTTTCAAATTTAAGTCATTTTTTTCCCTGCATTTGCATATAAACGGTTCTGGTGCATAATATAAAACAAGCATTTGCACAGGTTGACTAATTAGTATAGATAAAATAAATGTCTAATAGAAAGACAATATTTTGCTAAGTTATCAATTTATATTAATTAAATTTGTTTCTTCGACCCAGGACACTGATACGACGAAACTTCGTATAAAACAGAAATCCGTGACGGTGGTTCATCCACAAAAGAGAAAAAAGACAAATGGGCAATGATTTAAGTGAAAGAGTTCATGTTTGGTAGTCCTCTTAAATGCAAAATGCCAGGTAGAAGGAGGAGTTGACGTAAGTGCACACGGGAGGGGACCAATACTAATACTGCCCCGTCTCATTGGAACAGGACCTATGAAATTTGCACCTTTTTTTTGTTGAAAGAAGGTGCTTGCAGATTAGATGCCAGGTCACACATTTTATTATTAACCAACAAAGATACCAAGGATGGATGATAGGATTTCTGCTAATCTTTTATTTATAGGATGATAAATTTTAATTTAAATTATTTAGTAATATAAAAATTTATTTTCCGAACATCTCAAATCAGTAAGAGATCATTATAACTGCTTTAAAAAATTTATTTGCATATTTTTATACTTTATATCTTGAAAAATATGTTAAATAAATAAAAGATTTTAGTTTGATGAAAAATTCTACAGTTAATGCTACTTTTAAATATTTTAGTACTTCGTTTTAAGGTTACGAAAATATATAGTTCTTACAATTCGCCTAGTATCTACTGAGCTGGATAGGATCACTATCAACGACAAACGTAAGCCGAGTTAGGTCCACTAGAAATTTGCAAAATGCCAAAATTCAATTTGTCCAATAACTTAAAAATTCAAAACGTTATAAATGAGTCAACACCTTTTCCTCATAAAGTTGTTTGAATATTCATGTTCTGATTAATTGACTTTTTACTCCATTGACGCCTAACTATTGTACTGGCTAAGGTGAGACGATTCCGCATACTTACTTCTTCGGATTGCCTAAAAGTATATAAAAGAACCTTCGTTGAGGAATCATGGTTAACTTTTCAAATGCATGTGGGTGGCTGTGGCTGATTCCTAAGACCATATTCCAAAATCAGCTGAGAACCGTTGAAGCCACCGAGATGGCTAATTGGACCGCTTGTTTATGTTCTAGTTCCAGTTTCAGTTGAATCTCATCTCTTTTCTACATTCATTTGGTCGTAAGTCGGAATTCTTGCACGTGACCAAGTTGAGAACTGCAACCTTCCTATATTTCATAAGCTCAATCTGTTATGGCAATTGGGTCGGAGCTATAACGGGGCAATGCTTTCAAAAATTTTCACATGAAGAAATTATTATTTTAAATTTTAATTTTATAAAAAAATACAATTTTGCTCTCATTAAATTTTTGCTTCCATTAAAAATAAAATTTTGCCCTTATTTAAAAAAAATTGTGAATCCATCCTTGACAATCCACTTAACCATATTGATTGGATTATTTGCTACACTTTTGATGAATGATTATTGCCTTGTTTAACATGTGGAGTTTTTGTTATGCTCTTCCACAATGTTCTGAAACTCGAACCGGTTATCGAATCGGTAGCTTTACTGATCACCGGTTTGATTGATTCGACCGGTTCAACCACCGGTCAAACCGGTGTGACGTAATAATTATGCATTAATTATATTTAATTATATATAATATTAAAAATATTTTAAAAAATTCAAAAAATAATAAAAAATAATTATCGGATCGATCAATTGACCGATTTTGACCTATTCAGACTGAGTCAATTTATAGCCGATTTTGAAAGATAAATCAGACCAGACCACCAACCGATCACCGATAGGACCGGTTGAACCGGCCAGTCCGGTCCAGATTTAAAAACAGTGCTCTTCCATTCCAAGATCAACATAAGGTCAAGGAAACTTGTTTAGAGCGGACATAGGTTTCAAGGTTTCTGGCTTGGACCCACTTGCAGCCAAATATTGAATATAGGGTGTGGTCTTTGGATTGTCAAAGTTTTACCAACATCCAAGAGGTGCATTTACTAATAAATTGTCTTATTACGATACTATTCCGTAAGAGGAAAACAAAGAACAAGAAACAGTGTGAGAATTGAATGAGAAATTATTCAAGAATCGTGATGTATTATTCAAGCACACCAAATGGCCTTTATATTGTAGAAATGTAACATGAGAAAGTTAAGGCGCAGAGCAAAGTTCAGATGCAAAGTAACTCTGGTCAAGTCATGATGGTTTCAAATTTACGATAAGTAAGTTTGACCGCAAATATTCAACCTTAAATAAAAAAGAACAGGTTTTGTTTTACAGCCCGTTCCTCTTTGAAAACATCACAAATTCAAGGTCTGTTGGTAAACTTTAAGATGCACACGGTCATTGCTTCAATTATTATATCTGTTGGTAAACTTTAAGATGCACACAGTCATTGCTTCAATTATTATACACTTGCTTCAATGTTTTCTCGGCTTTTAACCTTCCTTACAACCTAAAAACTCTTCTTTTATTTTTTTTCATTGAACGATATTAGAACTTTTATATTTTATTCATCTTATAACACCGTATTTCATATATTGATTAGAGTAACGAGGCCGAGAAGCTTATGCCACACTCAAATTTCTAGTTCGTAGCTTGTGAGGGACTCGTATTGGGTCAAGCTGGACTTCTTCTCAACACTACGCCACCAGTTCTCGTTTTGTATTCAAAGTACAAAATCCAGAAGAAATCAAGTCATCTCTGCTGAGGATCTTCACTTTATATTATTACCATATTTCAGTTAGTTAGTAACATTGAGATTTTAATGTTTGACTGTGATCTCAATAGGTTCTTGTAGGTTAAATCTAATTTCATAAATTATTATTATTATGAGATAATGTTTTGTTATAAGTTTCTATTGGTAGTTAATCCACAGTAGTACTATTAATATATAATTATGTTTTTTCTATATAATTTTATTTATCTTAATCTTCATAATTGTCTCAATAATTTCATAAGATTGAATACTAAATAGCTAAAAAACTATTTTGATAATTAAAAAAATATAATAACATCAAGTGTAATATCAAATATGTTTTTTTTTCTGAATTTTGTATTTAATATTGTTGGTTAAATTTTATGAGTAGAGAATTTGACTTTATTTTGGTTTGAAGAAAATTTGAGTATTGGATTTTAGTGGCAACTTATATGCTTTAAACAAAAAACTGGCATAACAACTTTTTGGAGAAAATAGAAATCGTATTAACTAAAATTCCCAACAAAGATCTAGATACAAGGTAGCAATCCAATAACTTTACAAATTACAATGCAAAAACTTGAAGCTTTGCAAATTAACTAACTTCCTCTGTCAAAGCTCTAGGGATCGTAAGGTTATACTAAGTTCTAGCTGAAATATTCCTACTATACCCTACTCAAGATTTGTAATCATAAGTCTAATTGCTAGTAATACTTGCATTTGAGTTGTGACTGATGAATGAAGATGAGTTCTTTTGTTCTACCTATTATCTATTTGAGTGTCTAAGATGAAGGATAGCTAGTGTCTGAAAAATGGTAGAATTTCTTTCCTTCTGTATTGCATAAACCATGCATCTAAAAGCTATTTTAATTATCAGGTCGTCCTCTTTGCTTCTTTCCCTACTATTGCTAATCTGAGATATGATATTGGGCAGGTCCTTACTCTAACAATTTAGATTGTAAGCTATTTATATTTCATCCAAAGGCAAGATGATAAGCAGCATTAGAAGGACATTTGAGTAATTGATTCAGGGCAATATCTACAAAGAGGACAACAATTGGTATTGTTTTGTGAGCTATATATTCTATCCAGAGTAAAAATCTTCTCTTTGTCAGATAACGACAAGATGAATGACATCTTTAGGATGGGATTGTTTAAATCACTCCAAATTGAGCTACGCAGTTTGTTTTCAAAAGTTGTTTGCATGTCTTATTAGAGAACACACCAGAAGAATGATTCAACTAGTGTATGATGTCAGCTCTACTAAGAGTATAAAGAATATCCTGGAGCAAGATTTGAGAGGCTAGATAAAGTTGAAGGGATTAGTTGTTGAATAATTCCAATAAAGGCTTCTTTAACAATATCTTGTCCACGTATAGTGTCTTTGAGACTGTAGAGTCCATTATTGAATTTAGGAGCACAATGTTGTTCCAATTGTCAAATAAAAAACTAGTAACAAGTCCATCACTAAGTTTGCATTTGAAATGAAGTTTGACCTAGTTCCTCAGTCTTAGGGTGTATAAAATTGCCTATAGGGTATTAGTTTTAGGTTTCAAACTCCATAAATTTTTTCTCTTCAGAATTTGTACATGTACTCACTTAACCCAAAAAGCTTTTTTGATCTTTTAGTAATCTCCATATTCTCTTATTCATAAAGTCTATAATAGGACAAATACTCAAGCCACCCTCTTATTTTGGAAGACAGATATCACTTCACTTAACCTTGGCCGCTAAATTCCTTTTGACCCCACCAAACTATATAATGGATATGAGTATCCTTTATATTGATTTGATCAAGCTTTTTGGAAGATAAATATGCAAGTTGTAGTACACATGTAAGGAATTAAGTACAAAGTTTATAAGTTGAACTCTTCCAATATAAGGAAGAGTTTTGTTGCACCAAAAACTTACTTTTCTTTGGATATTTTCAATTAATAGGATAGATTCTCGATATGATAGCCATCTTTGCTATTTTTCATTTTCACCCGATTAAGCTTAGTATTTAGGAAACCATCAACTTTCTCTATTCTTCACCACTAGTGGCTTTAACTGACTAATCATATATACCAATCAAATCTTGTCTTCTAGCTTGTCATAACCATACCCATTTTACCTTACAACAACATTAAAATAATCATAAAATTGAGAAGAAAAATGAGACAAAAATTTAAATCTTCAATTAATCACCTTTAGTGAATGTTGCTGATCACTACCACCATCATTAGACTCCCCTTGATGTCCAAAGTAAACGCCCTATGATCTTGTCGTTGAGCATTGCCTATATAATTTTTGATTAATGAAAATAGAGGTTAAGGCTCTAAAATAATTTTTCTAATATTCTTTTAAGATTGGTTAAGAATTTGACCTTCTTTCAGTTATAAAAGCTTTTCTTCTCATCAAGAGCTTTTATTTGGTACAAAATTTTTAAATTTTGATAGATGCTAATTTGATTATAATTATACACCCATATTTGATATACTTTGCTTGATATTTTATAGTTTTCTTATATATTTGATACTTAATTCGGTCCAAGTGCATTTATCGGTGATAATTACCTTCATGGACCAAAAAGAGAGAAATTTAGGTGAAATCATAACATAAAATGAACATTTAAAGCAATTAGGAGATACACGACCATGCATATAGCTGTGTAAGTCTCCTAAAACATGTAAAGTCACAATTTTAAGTATTTTTGAGCTACATGGTTTGACATGCAGCCATGTATCAAACCGTGTATGTCCCAAAAATCCTAAATTTTGCCATAAAAGACATGAACAAAGGAAAAAAAAGGAAGACTTTTTGAACAGATTCTAGAGGTGAATAACATTCAAAAGGGACAATATTGATCCATTAAGGTGGAGAATGTAAAGAAATCATCAAAAGATCCAATAGATTACAACATCAAACATCAAACTTGCAAGAACATTTAATGGAAAAAGAAGGGAGATTTAGAATTATGATTCCTTTGTTTTGTATTCGTTTTTCTTCTTGTTTATCTTTGATTTCATTTTTGATAATGTGTAACTAAACGTGTTTTTAGTGTCTGGGTGTGATGAACCCTAATTGGAATAACAATTTGTCTTTTTTCTTCTATTTAATTCAATTGTTTTGATTGTGATTCAATTATATGTTTTATGTATGTTCTAATAGACTTGGAATATTAATGCGTAATTTGATTTCATAATATAGAGATTAAGAAATATTATGTATGAATAGATCTAATATAATTGAAAGGAGTTGAATGCAAACCTAGAGATAGGTCAATATAAATCCTCTAGATTAGGGTCAAGCCTATTAGTAAAATTCATAAATTGATAATGCAATCCTAGAAAATTTAAGCTGAATAATTTCAATTAATAAACTCATGGATTAGTTGTTAGTTGTAACACCAACACACACCCCATGGGAGGATATGCAGATGCTACACAAAACAGAACCAAAATAATTCAAAACATACCAAACAGTCCCTTACATGCATTTCCAGAAAACTCAAGCAACATATATTACATATTATTAGATGTTATTTTATAAGCATAACATATCATACATATTGTGCTTAACATAATACATGCCATAAATTCAAAAGCCAACCTATTTTAAGGTTATTGCATACCATTTACATCAAAATACAATATGTCTTATTACATTTAATATAACTAAAAAAAACTCAAAAACTCAAACAAACAACTTCCAAATAAAACACATTCTTCTTGGTCACTGCAGTAGTCTTTGTCCCAGCCTTAAATCTTCTTATCAAAACCTACACAGAGGCAAAACCACTATGCTAAGCATAAAGCCTAGTGGGGGAAATAACTAAACAAGATATAATTTGGTGGCTGTTTCTAACAGTCGTCTAACATTCATATATGCTGATTCAATATCATATCACAACAATTTTTAATTGTTCATATTACAGAGTAATCCAAACATTTTGTCTCAAAACAAAATGATTCATCAATCCAAAACATTCTTGCATCAGAACAAAACTCATAAATTTCAGAACAGAATGTACAAATATCAAAATTGAATATTATAATAGGATATAATTCTTTTAGATCAAAATATGACTTGTATCAAATCAGAATATGTTTTGTTTCGAATCAGAGTGTATCTTATATTAGATCAAAACTTATTTATATCAAAACTAAACATATATCAGAATACAAAACATGTTAGCCTGCTAATCCTTTTTACAGAAGTGGACAACGGGACCAGAACATAAGATACCCATGTTTGGTATCTGAAATAGAAGACATAAAAGTGTCTAAAATCAGAAGACATTAGAGTGATTGACACAAAAGACACCAAAGCGTCTAGTTACAAAAGACACCTTAGTGTCTGGTTACAGGAGCAACTGCAGACCCTTCTAGGTATGCTTATTTACCCACGACTAGGACATAAAATTTTTAAAACAATCCATTTCAGATTTCAGAATCACAAGCAAACAATGTAATGTGTAGCATATGACTTTATTTCATTTTGCTCCAATTGAACTTATTCATTGACATATGATCAAACTTATCATACCTTATAAATACAAGAATGAGCAATAATGCATCAATAAAAGCATTAAGTTATCACACATTATATATATTCACATAATTAGAAAGCACTTCCAATACAATCCCAATTATCCTCTGACAATTGATGGTCCAGAATTTTCACAATATCAGAATCACATGATAGCGAATAATGTATAAGTATGAATTCATTTCCTTATGCCCAAATTGAACACATTCGTTCTCACTTGAACAAATATAAGCATTTGTAATAATGCACCAATGAATGCATTAAGTAATTACACTTTATATGCATTCACACAAGTTCCCAATTCACAAATATTCATAACTAACACATTACTCTTATTCTTTAAATCACATTAGCATTCATAAATAAACTTCATTCCTTTAACAACTTATAAGTTCCAAAATTAGATACTTTGATATCAAATAACACCTTTCTTATGTTTTTACTACAATTAAAAATCCAAATCTTATTTAACCTTTAATTAAACTTTTCCATATCAAACTAGGTTCATTTTTAGGCTCAATTAAGTCCATTTAAACCATTATTAAGTACCTTAACCTTATATAGTCCAACAATTGTCTAAAACCAACATTTTCTACTTCCTAAATGCTTCCCACAACCGTGGGAATAAGCCTTATAAATCCCACAATCATGGGATAAGTGAACCGAAGGTTCACTTACTGACAACCTCCAATTTCTTTTCAAAACTTAACTTCTTTACTTCCATTCGACCCACCTTCACCAAAGTCCATCAATTTCAATTCAATTCTACCTAATTCATGCTTTAATGCCTCATCAAATTCATGTCCAAAACAATTCAAAAATCATTCATAAGGTAGCTCACAATCCATGATCTTTCATGCCTAAAAGTCCAAAGCGAAAGCTAACAACAACTATCATGTTCCAGAACTCAATTCATCATCAATTCAATACATATTCTATCCTTATCAAACATCACATAATTCATAACACAACATGCTATCAAGTTTAGAATTCCCTTGCATGATTAACTTCAAGTTCCTTCTTTAAATAACCAAGTAATCCAGCTCTTTATACAACCAACACAGATAACAACATAGAAGATAGTATAAAGTAGCTTTCTTGATGCAGTAACTTATAAGGATTCCAAGTGAAGATGATCCAAAATCAAGCAAAATTGCAAAAGTTGAGAGGAGTAAGAGTTTCGATAGTGAATGAGCAAGGAGAAGGAAGAGTTACAACATAAATAAGCCAATGCATAAGGTCATGCCATATGTAAGATGATTCATCTTGCTCTAAAGAGACTTGTTATATAAGGACACAAGCCACATGTCCTATCCCTAGCTAGAACACATCCTTTTCTTTGAGGCTGCCAAATGTCACAATTTAATTAGGCCACTTGCCACTTAACCAATGTTGCCAAATGTCGAGGCATCAATTATGCCAAATGTCACTAACTTAGAGGCTTAGTCATTTCAGTTTTTATGTACCAACTTATCTTGCCACTTGACAATTTTCCTTATCCAAATATACATTTTAATACATCAATTTTCTAATGGTGTCAGTTAATTCCAAATCACTAAGTATGATCCATTAAACCAAAACTCAAGTCATATGTAACTTTCAGTCATCTCATAATTTTTAACACCTATTATACATGTGCTTTCATGAACATGTAACATTCCAACTAGGGTATAATTTGGGGCCTTACATCAATATTCTTAATGTAGTTATTAACATAAGATCGTAATTTCCATAGTCCAATAGTCAATAAAAAATTGATGTTGAAAGGTTAATTATTTAATGGTTTTAGAGGGATTCATCACCCAGACACTAATATCTGATATTGAATTTTCTAAGTGATTTCCTTTATTTTGTGTTTATTATTGTTTCTTATTTTAGTTTAATTATTTAATTTTATTTTTTTATTAAAACCCAAAATCCAATACGTAGGCTAGATAATAGAAGAAAGGTAATTACTAGTAATCAATGTCTTTGCGGGATCAACCCGTATTTACTTGTGCTAGCTATAGCTATGTCGTACACTTAATTCAATATTGACAAACTAAAATTAATCAATCAATTTTTTGGCATTGTTTTCTGGGACATTGACTACATAGGAACAAATCGGGGAAAAGTTTTTACTGAAGAGCTTTCTACCTGCTAAGATTGCGAAGTTGAGGAATGACATCACCTCATACTCACAAGCTAAAGATGAATCTTTATATGACACATGAGAGAGATTTAAGGAGATACTCAAATGATGCCTACATCATGAACTACCCCTATGGATGCAAATCCAAACCTTCTGTAACGGGTTGAGTCAAAGTACAAGGCAGTTTATATATGCAGTGTGTAACATCCCACTACCATAAAGTATATACTCGAACATCCAAGGACATTTAAGTACATAACCTATGATAATGGTATGTTAGAGCAAAAACAAATCCAACTTACATACGACATCAACTAACTTAATTAAAAGTCATGAAATTTTAAAACCTTTCATTGCATTCATTCACAAAAACTTACATTGTATTTTACAAACTTTATACAAGTTCTATATAAAAACTACAAAATACAAATTACAACTCTTTTGATGACATCTGATAGACCTCTGAGCCATAACTAGTCCAAAATGTTCCTCTAATCTAGATTAAGAAACTAGGTCTCCTGTTTTGTACTTGAAAAGTCACGTTGAAAATTTTGATGAGTTTTGCAAACTCAATGAGTGAACCACCATTGATGATTTCACCCAGGTCATATACACAAATCATATATTTCAAAAATATTCATTCAGAACATGTATATTCTAAATACTCACATTAACCTGGCATAACATGTAATCATTGCGAATCAAAACAGATAATTACAAATACAAATGCACATGAGCCTCTAGATTTGTTATTAATGTTATGATCGAGTGCCTATGACATACGTATACAAATACTGGCCCATTGGGCTCAGTCAGAACAGAATCACGAAGTATAGCTCTGTGTGCAAAATCGAAAATCATGGAGCAAAGCTCTACGTGCAAGCACATTCATATTAGCTACTCTGGTCACAACGTCTTTATCTAAGCATACTTTTTATGAAATGCATCAAATGCAGAATATGCCATGTACAACAATCACATATGATGCACAGTCTGAATCTCACAATCATCGAGCCTAAGTCCGACATTCAATTTTTGTTGAGAATTCAAATATCATTCAAATTTCAAATACATATAGAACACTTCAAATACATTCCTAAATATTAAAATCCTTGGACTTTAAGTCCAGAATTCATAAACAAATCCCAAACATTTAATATTTGGAAATTAAACAAATAAAATCAATCCTAGGAAAATCATTTAGGATGGCGCACAATATGCTCTGATATGCTATTGCCTAGATGGTCCAGCAAGGTCTGACTGTCGTCTAACATGCTCCTCTATAACATACACAACACATTGACATGTATTACGCTTTTACACAAATGTATAAGCATGCCTTTATGCACATCTATGTATATAAAAAATGCACAATGCATATTCAATGACAAATCCAGGTATCTTATCGAATTCTTATTACCAAATCATTCATATATCAAAGCCCTCATAAACAATTTACATTCTAAGAACCAAGTCACAGGTGTGTAACATCACGAACGCTTGTGCATAATAACCAATGAAATTCATGACTGTGTAACACAAAACTCATAGCTATGCAGTCCAAATTAAAACAATCTTGGGTGTGAGATCTTAACTCACACCTATGCATATCAAAGGACTATTTCAAATTTTCTAACAACATAGTTTCCTGTTAATTTGCATAATCATTTTGATAAGGTAATTGACACAATTAGGCAACATTTTCTTCTAGAAACTTGTTTTCCCATGGCTTAAGTTTCTAATGATACCAAGATCATACAATTTGGTTTAGAAATCTGAAAATTATTCTCCAATTATTTTGGATTGTTCATAAACCAAAACTACATTCTGTGATCAATTTCAAGTCAGATTTTGAATTTCTTAGAGACAGAATTAAAATTCGATCTCTTCATAAAAGCTGTATCCATATATGTCTAGCTGAATTTAAATCAAGAATAATTCCATTTGGATACCTACTGATCAACATATACTCAAAATACTAAAGTATGTTCAGTGAAATAATACCAGTTATCATATTCCAGTAATCCTCAATATGTACAGCTTAAATTTAACAAGCAATCCATTTTAGATGGTTATAATTTTTGGTGGAGATGAAGAACAACGTTTTTCGAATCTAACGGTTTAAAAATCAAGTCATTTGGACATTAGGTGAATAAGTTATAATAAAACTACCAAAGGATGTTCAGAAATAACTTTCAGAAAAATAATTGAAAGTCGCAATCGTGCAGAGGTCGCAATCATACATCCGCATGATCGCGAGATCACCCAATGCCCTCGCAACCTTCTTAAATGATGTCACGATTGTGCTAAAGCATGATCACGACTCGTGATCTTCTTCACCATGTTGATCAGCTTCTTCTTCTTCCATTTTTTTCCGCTTCCAGATTTATACACTTCTAAATCATCCAGTATGCATTTCTAACTCCTATACATACTCTAAAGAAAATCAAATTCAAGTTTGCCATCCAAATATAAAAAATTCGAAACTTCCTCTCTCTACTGTAATTTTCCAGATCTTTAATCTCACGTTAATCTTCTTCATCAATTACACTTAAAACACTTAAACCAATTTTATTACCTAAATTTTAACTCATCAGTGCAAAACAAATCACAAATCCGATTCTCATACATACAATTTCTAGTTTTTGCAATTTGTTTCTCTTTCTACATTCATCTTATGCATTTTTCGATATTTCTACTCAATCATTTCATCATAAATTTATCATTTAAGCAACTCTATTTCACGACCTCACTAAAACTTCATTTCATATCATTTAACTCATTTAAATCCATGTAAAACCATCTCTAAAAATACTTCATAATTTCACACATGAACAGTGAAATCACCATATATGGATTTCTCTAAACCAAAACAGAGTATATATTTACATCAACTTTCCAACACTTTTGCATATCCATTTTAATATAAAAACAAAGCCTACTTTGTACTTTTCTAGACAATCCTATTTCGCAAATCTTTCATTTATCATCTTATTCATTAACCACTGAAACTGCACTTTTCAAACACTCATGAATAAATTCATATGCAGAATCATCAATAGTAAAACATCATCAAATTCACTTACTTGATCCAACAATTAATTCTAGCAATAAGAGGGAATCAAATGTACAGAAAGCATAACAATTTGTTATTTGGTGCTGAGTGTTTCTTCACAGTGAAGAAAGATAGCTACAGTAAACTTCCTTACTCAAAACATCAGAATACGTGTATGCTTTGCATGTCTTTCACGTGTCACTATTCACATGAGCCAATTGTCACAATTTGACTGGCTATATTTCCTAGTCCAAAATACTCCAAATTTCAAAAAAATTCCTAAAATTTATCAAATTTTTTGAAATAATCATAATACGTTCCAAATAAAATTTCACCACAAATAATTCATAATTCACATCTTAATTGCATTTATAACTCAATTAAACTCAGAAAATGTCAATAAATGCATGTACAATCATATTTATCTACAATAATTAAAATTCTCATCTATGTGCAAAAATGTGAAAAGCATGATATGCACTTTCTAGTTTCTCATTAATTTCTCTAATTCATTATTCTTGCTTCAACATGGGTAACAAAATGTTACAATTCTCCTCTCCTAACAAAAATTTCATTCTCGAAATTCTTACTTGAATGGTCAAATAAGTAGGGATACTGATTCCTCATATGTTCCTCTGTCTCCCATGTAGCTTCTTCACTCGAATGATTCCTCCAAAGGACTTTCACTAATGGGATCACTCGATTTCTCAATTGCTTATTCTGATAACCAATTATCTTAATTGGTTCTTCAATATAACTTAGATTACTAGAGATTTCAATTTCCTGAGTCGGTATCACATGAGTTAGATCTGACCGATATTACCTAAGCATACTCACATGAAACACATTATGTATCTGAGTCATTTCAGAAGGTAAGGCCAACTTATAAGCTACTGGTCCAATTCTTTCAATTATCTAATAAGGACCAATATACCTCGGACTTAGCTCACCCTTCTTACCGAACCTCAGTACACCACGCCAAGGTGATACTCTCAAAAATACTTTATCTCCCATCTGATACTCCATATCTCTCTTATACTAATCCACGTAGCTTTTTTGTCTATCTTATGCTATTTTAATTTTGCTACAGATCAATTTTACCTTATCAAAAGTGTCCTAAATCAATTTTGGGTCTTCGACAATTCTTAGATCCTCTTCATCCCAATATAAAGGCAAATGACACTTTCTGCCATACAATGCCTCATATGGAGCCATACCAATACTGATGTGATACTGATTATTATAGGAGAATTAAATCAAAGCTACAAATTGGTCCCATGCTCCTTGAAACTCCAAAACACTAGCTCTGAGCATATCCTCAACAGTCTTGATCGTCCTCTCACTCTGAATATTTGTATGAGGATGAAATGCAATGTTGAAATTCAGCTTTATACCCAAAGCTGTCTATAGGCTACCTCAAAATCTCAAGGTAAATCTAGGATCTCTGTCCGATACAATGGACACTAGAACCCTATGTAATCTCATAACTTCATTCCCTTATTAGTGAGCTAACTGATCTAGTGAATAATTTTCTCTCACGGGCAAGAAATGAGTCGATTTGGTTAGTCTATCCATAATGACCCAAATGGCATCATGTTGCCTCAAAGTCCTCGACAAACCTGTAATAAAATCTATGGTGATTCGTTCCTATTTTCATTCCAGAATAGGCAACGAATGAAAATGTTGGGACCCGATCCGGAAACCGGATCCCAACCGAAACAGAAACATAGACGAAGCGAATATGGAATCGGCAGA
>JANIJH010000224.1:54560227-54570995 GCA_024520975.1 Erythroxylum areolatum | reverse complement strand
TCTATGGACGTGATCCTCCTACTCTTACTCGCTACAGAATTCAATCTTCTGCTATAGATGCTATTGATACCCTGCTGTAGGAAAGAGACAAGAACTTGGCTGAACTACGTCGACATTTGATGATAGCACAGCAAAGGATGAAATTGACAACAAATGGGAAGAGAAGAGATGTGGAGTTTCAAGTAGGGGATATGGTTTTTGTTAAGCTGGCACCTTATCGCCAACAATTTGTTGAGATCAGGAGTAATAATAAGCTGGCCCCGCGTTATTTCGGTCCTTTTGAGATCCTACAACGCATTGGCCCGGTGGCATACTGGCTAAAGTTACCTCCGACAGCTAGAATTCACTCTGTTTTTCATGTCTCCCAACTGAGGAAGGTTTTGGGTACTGCCAATGCAGCCATGAATATTCCAGACTATCTATTAGTTCCTGAACCTATCCCAGTTTATCCAGCTGCCTTTTTGTCCATTCAGAACACCACTACTAGCTCAGATTTAGAAGTGCTCATACAATGGATTGATCAGCCAACTTCCGAGGCTACATGGGAGTTATATGAAGACATGAAAGCTAGATTTCCCGACTTTCACCTTCAGGACAAGGTGAAGTTGATGGGGGGAAGTATTGATAGAGCCAAGACCACTCAAGTTTATGTTAGGAGGAATAAAAAGAGAGTTGAAGGGCAGAAATGAATTTACATATATATAGTAAATACATATATATATAGATATATTCTGTTAGTGCGAGGAGGTGGGCTGACAACCTCATGATTGGTTGTCAGCTAACCGAGTCTGTGATTCCTAAAAGATTCTTAGTATAAATAAGCAATAGACACGAGGAGAGAGGGTTGCGTATACTGTTGAGTGTGTGAGCCATAGGCTGGAGGTGCTGGTCCTCGAAATCTAGTTTTATCATTTTCATTCAGCTAAAGAATCAATACAATCATACAGATTTTTCTTACCTTGTTCTGGAAACTTATCAACTCTCCCCTAAGATTCAGGAGTTAACAAATTGAAGTATCTGCAGAAGTTGAGAATTACTTCCAGTTAACCTATATACCAAATGTAGAGTCCGTGGCTGTTAACTGAAGATGCAGGTTTTTGTATGATATTCTGATTTAACTTCTGGAACTATAAGGGAAAACATATAACTTTCATATTTAGCATACAATGACCTGAAATTTCATCCTTTTTGAAATATGATAGACTCCTAGGTTTTAAATAGATTCCTTGCCAATGGGTTGCTAATTAAGCACAGCACCAGGATTGAGCGTCCTTGTCAATGGAAACCATAATGTAGCTATGAATTTTATTTGACAAGTTCTAGAAAGAAAATGAACTCACAATTGTTTCAGAATTAAATGCCTATAGAAGTGATAAATTAAGTTATTCATACAATTAAGCACAAGATATCGAACTTCCTTGCTTTCTATTGTTATTTTCGTTGTTAATATGAACAGATGATCTTTGACCTTCCATTCTCAATTGCTTTACTTGTGACGAGATGCTAGGTAATCACTTCAGGTTAAGACCTCATTAAGAGTTTTTTGGTTTTCTTTTCTCGTTAGAAAATGACTCCTACCACCTATCATCCTACTCATAGTCGGACTCTTCCACCACCAGATCAAGGTAAGGAAAAGATTTCCTCTGCATAATTTGTTTCCTTGGGCTTTGGTTATGATATGGAAATTTTGGCACTTTTAGCCCTCGTACAATGACTGTGAGGTAGGCCTGAAAGTTCTCTCTCAGTTTTTGCTGCTCTAATTTGTATGTGCATATTTTGCTGTATTTTCTCACTCTGTTTATAATTAAATGTTTCTCTTGGTTGGAGGAAAGCATATTCTGTTTGATCAATTTTTATAGTATACATATTTCAGAATTGTGTAATGGATATGAAAATTTGGAAGGAATGGAGACATTTAACAAGCTAGAGGAGTGATGAGCAAGGTGCAATATTAAATTTGCATGTCTAATAAATTTTCCTCATGTCTTGTTGCATAGGAAGAAATTACTCGTGGTAAATAATTTAAGATTCTTCTAGTATGAAAATAATATGAGAGGAAAACTTAAGTTGAATATGAATGAAGTATCCTTTGATGACCAAGTTGACTATCATACCCTGAAATTACCAGCTTAACTTATGTGCTTCCTGTTCCATCTCTTTGTTAGCTGTTATCTATTCAAGTTCATGCAACTCCATAGCATCCATAATAGTGCAACCTTGATTGCAAAAGGTTAAAAAGGATAATTGTAGTAAACCTTGATGTTAAATTTATTCAGTTTCAAGAATGGGTCACATGATGCATCCAAAAGAGAAATAACTTGATAAAATTTTCTAAGGTTAATTGTAAAAAAAGTCTCCACCTTTACTCCATTTTGCAATAATAGCCTGAACTTTAAAAAGTGACACTAAAATATTCAAACTTTAATTTGTTTGCAAAAATAACCCGACATTAAGTTCTTAGTTAACGTTATTGACATGGCATGGCATGTCATGTGAGATTTTTCTTTTTGTCACATGGCTGCTACATTATACAATGTTGCCGCGTAGGATTTTTTTTTTAATGAAAAGTATGTAAAACTAATTAACCTTAAAATTATTCAGGCACTGTTGCACCATTGATTCCAAAGCTTATGAATCCACTGATTCCTAAAACCGAGTCTTTAATAGAAATGGGTGCAATAGAGATTCTGCAACAACTTATTCATGTTCTGCAACAACTTATTCATGGCACAAGTCCTGCATAGTCGTCCTTTGATTGATGTTTTGGCTTCTGTTTGAAACATAATGATAATAATATTTTACTTGTCGTACGAAGCAGAGGCCTATATAATGGGTCAAGTGCTGTTGATTCCATTGCAAAGAGCATTTTAACAATCGGTTTGGTTTCATTGCTTGGTAGAAATAAAAGCACATTGAAAAATAGCAGGGAGGAGAAGGAAGCCTATTAGCTTTTCAATATTTTAACATATTTTTTATTGAACGACAAATATTCTATGTGATACCACCATCTTACATGGTTTCCATGTGGTGAAAAATTTTTTTTTCTAAAATGCATATCATGTTAGCAATGTTAACAGAGAACTTAAAGTCATGTTATTTTTGCAAAAAATTGAAAGTTCGAATATTTTAACATCACTTTTTAAGGTTCGAGATAGTATTGTAAAATTGGGAATTTTTTTACAATTAACCCAATTTTCTAAGTTAAACCCATTAACAACTTCTTCAATTAAGACTTGAAGTTATTTTCTATTGATCATCTAGACAAAAATAGGAACATTGTTCACTTGAGATCAATCAAGTAGAACGTCTTAGCTTAAGGACATATTAAATTCTTCAGCACATGATATTCAAAGGAATATAATATGACCAAATCTCAATGATGATGTTGCATTTTGAGGTCAGTGGGATAACTTTCTGACAGTACTGGTTTTTGCATAGATCCTAACACAAGTGTACCCTTGAGATGGCATCAGGTTTTGAGTGTAATAAGGATATCTGGAAGCATTCTAAAATGCATGTTGTTGGCATTGTGAAAAGCATTTTAAAAAAGATTGTGCATACAAAAGCTGTTGCATAGTTTAGCAAATAATCAGCTGTAACTTTGTTAACTGTTATTGAGCGCTTCATCCAGTGTGTCTGAAATGATATAGCATCAACTTTACTCGCACTCCTGAAACTTTGTTTGCAGTTATAACTACTGAAGCGAAAAATATTCTCCTGAGGAACTTCTATGAGCGAGCGGAGGACAAGGTTTGTAGTGAATTTGACGTCATTCAATTGGCTACTTAGTATTCATTAGAGCTTATTGGCGATTTTCTCTTCTTACAGTTGAGACTTAAGAGAGCTGCTTCTGAGCATCTAGTACCAGAGCATGGAAACAAGCACCCTAGGGCATCTCATTGATAAGAAACTTGCGTTGCTCGTATCAAATTCATGAATTCAACTGTTGGTGTATATATAAGTCATATCCCACATGCGTTTGTTGTAGTTAAAGGTATTGCTTATTGTTAAGAAAACTGTAAAGCCATACGGTTACATTTTGTATGTACAAAAAGAGGTTACATCTGGGTGATGATATATCAAGGTTTTAATATTTCAGTTAACTGACAAGTTGTGGAGCTTTGGTTGCAAGTCTTGTCTGTGCTTGCTACTAGCCAAAATTGAGCTTATCACTATGCACATTGACGTTTTGCACTTCATTGTTTCTTGCAATTCAAAGTTAGAATTTTGGTCAGAGGAAGCGGGTGCTAGTAAGACAAGGGTTGGTTTGTAGCAGCCACAGAGAGAAAATGAGATTGTATTATAGTCATTTTGCGTAGAAAATATGGTGAGAAATACGACATTCATCTCCCATAATCAAAAGTCACGCACTTGTTGCGCTTCCTAGTTTAGGTATACGACATAAAAAGTGTTATCAGATCTTGCATCGAACATAATTCTTATTTATCTATAAAACCCATTTTACCTGAGCTAAAAGATGAGAAGTAAAATTTATAAAAGTGGTAGGGGATGGAGTCTAGTCGTTGCCGGTCCATTAAACCATTTAAACAAGAAGCTTACGCTTCTCTTTTTGGGTCAGATTTGATCAGCTTTTCCCTCGGAAATTGGAATTATTTTGATAATTTTAGGTCAACTTTTTCGGATTAAGAATTCTTGGCTTTGAATTCAACACAAGAAATTAGTTTTGTTTTCTTCGAATCTATAATTAAGTTATTAAATAATAATTTCTAGTGTATATTAAAAATAGTTATTAAATTATAACTAGAATAAGCTCTGTTCCATCTAATCAAATTACAATACTTTAAGCCAACATTTCAATATCAGCATAATTAAAACGGTCAATCTAGTTGTGCTCTACCAACTCCCAAGAAACGATAAACAAAAGGCATCAGAATGGACCCTCTGTGGATACTCCCACGTTTTAAACAAACAAAAGCCAACCACCAGAAATAAAAAGCAAAATAAGAACACTCGGTGTCACACACACAACAAAGCACAGGCCATTCCTTGGCAGAGAGACCTCGAGAGATGGCTATGTCCACCAACTTATACACCACGTTTTCGCCAGTTACCACCAGCAGCAAGACCCACAACGCCAAGGCCACCCTCTCCATCCCTCCCATATGCACCATTAGACATCCCACCTTCCTCCGACAATCGGCCCTTTCTCTCCGGAGAACGCCCAAGTTTTCGATTACGGCTGCTGCTTCCACCGCCGTACAAGTAGACCAAACGACAACGTCTAGTAAAGCCTCAAAGTCTCTGCCTTTCAGGGTGGGTCACGGGTTCGATCTCCACAGGTTGGAGCCTGGGTATCCTTTGATCATTGGTGGGATTGATGTGCCCCATGAGAGAGGCTGCGAGGCTCATTCTGATGGTATTTTTGTTTTCGTCTGATTCTTTTTTGGGTTTCTGGTTGATTTTTGTCTTTTAAGAACTGACCTGTTCAGAATTTATAAGCTTTGTTATTGTCGGATTTTTGTACTTGATCATGAAGTGGACTACAAAGAGTAGTTATTTTCTAAACTTTTTTGCTCAATCTAAAACAAAGCAAGTTTGGCTTCTCAGGAATTGCTTGAATCTGACTTGGTCTCTAAGATAAGAAATTTGGGATCCAAAAAATTAGGCTTCTGATTATTTCTTTGTACGAGTTCCTGTGGGAGATAATTGGAACTTAAGACCCTTTTTTTTTTTTGTTTTTCCTTTTCACGGATTTGTTATTGATCTTGGCAGGTGATGTGTTATTGCACTGTGTTGTGGATGCAATATTGGGGGCACTAGGGCTCCCTGATATCGGACAGATTTTCCCTGATAACGATCCGAAGTGGAAAGGAGCACCGTCATCCGTATTTGTCAAAGAAGCTGTGAGTTATTTGCTTGATGCATTTATGGGAAACTTAAAGATCTTAACTCCATTCCGAATTGTCAGCCTAGCTTCCTGATTGATACTTCCCGCATTTGCTAGTGGCCAATTATGCAATGGATGAAACCAAGTCTTTACCTGATATTCTGTTCCAATGTTTTGATCTGAAACTCTTATTATTCATGTTAGCGTTTAAGGATCACTAGAATGTTCTTAGTCTCTGCCATTATGGAAGACAAAGATACTTCATATATGTGCTTCTCTGTTGACTTACAAACAATTATACGGAACTACTGCAGCCTTCTCTAGTTTGAACTGGAAACTTCGCAGGACATGGGTGCAATTTGTCATAGGAGTTCCTTTTCTGTAAATTCATGGCCCACAAAAACGTATAATGCTTCTACCTGTGGTTTTAGTAATTCAAGTTCAATAGTTGTTACTGAAAAGGTTGCGTAAGTAATTATGGTGTTACTTGTCATGTAGATGTTTAACTCATGTGCTTTCTTGTCCATTCTGTCTTTAAGAAGGCTCCTTTTTAGTGTTACAGTAGTCATTTCTGGGTGCAAGGAAAGCCTTTGGGGTCGCAACCTGAAGGGTTTAGCTGAAATCATGGGGGAAACGTTACTTGCTGAAGGATATGATTGTATTCAATTTCATGCAGGCTCCTCTTTGTTGGACATATGATGGTTTTATCATGCTGTTGCATTATCTTAGTGTCTTTATGCGAACTACTTGTGAATTTTCTTCTTGTTTATTCCCAAAAATCTTACTAAAAATTATAATTTAAGCAGATATACATTGTTCAATCAATGTGACATGTGCTTGATTTCAGGTGAGACTCATGCACGAAGCTGGATATGAGATCGGAAATTTAGATGCGACCTTGATACTTCAAAAACCAAAACTCAGCCCATTCAAGGAGATTATCAGAAACAATTTGTCTGAGTTGCTTGGAGCAGACCCTTCTGTCGTAAATCTGAAAGCAAAAACTCACGAGAAGGTTGACAGTCTTGGCGAGAACAGAAGTATCGCTGCGCACACTGTTATTCTTCTCATGAAGAAGTAAATTGGTCATAGAAGCTCAAGTTTTGATTCTGGAGATTGTCCTGTAATCTTGTATAATATTACAAAAAGAACTGAGCTTGGAAGTTGCAATTGATAACTATTTATTTCACACTATATTGACATCTTTCGTTAAGAAACCAAGATGATTGTAAAGTCCGTTTCTGTCGTACGATTGTAGCTAAATACTAGTATCTTGTGCACGATTAGTTGCTAAGATGTTAGCAATTTTATGTCACTTACACTTTTGGAATAAACATTTCTTTCTGCAGTGGAACGTAGCTCAAGTCAAATGTTATACGGAGCATTTATGGCTGCAATGAACCTTCCCATGGTTGAAATTTACGTTCTGGAGCACAAAAATGTGTCGTAAAGATTCATATAAATAATTTTAGCATACTTACAGCTCTATTCTTCACGTTAAAAAGAACTTTGTGGAGGGAACTATGTGACCAAGATATCATTTTGTTGCTTCCGTGTAAATTGTAAAGTTGAAACTTGAAAGAACGCCAGCAATCTGTTATAAGTGACGCCTTTCCCTGTTGTAAATAATAACTTCATTTCAAAACATGAAAATTATCTGACCCGTAATTATGTTTATTTGAACTCTTGGGAGATAACAAGGGAAAACCTTTATTAGGAGGATGCAATTTCATTTATAAAGCTATGTGGTGATACATTTTCCCTTTCGAATATTTGGGCTATGATATGTTGTGTCCAGCTCTGTCATTTACACTTCAAGATAGAAAGTGATCAAAGAAAAATTAAGATCACAATAATAAAGCGAAAAAATAAACATGGAGTTTCTTTAAACAAATAATTTATAATTTTAATTTAGATTAAATTTTCAGGGCTCAATTCAAAAACCCTAACATGTGCAATAGTAACATCAATTACTTTAGCTATTCAAACAAAGCCTTTCAAATGTTTTCCTCTGTAAATCATATATTAAATGCCCAAATTAATAAAACTAAAGTGTTAGTGAAACTAGATTAAATGTGACTCATAAGTTAATATTCATGTACTAAATAATCCTACTTGGACGAAATTTTAACACGCCCTTGGTATACTATACAAATACAAGAGAAATATACCTTTTAAATTATTTTAATACAATACTAACAAGAGTCTCCTTTCTTATTATAAGCAAGGATGAATTCTTGTTACCTTAATGATCTTGAAAATCTAAAGGAAAGAGAAGAGAATTTGTATTATCTTAGTAAATGAGGAACCGTACACATATTTGTATAATGATAAATCTTAAGTTATCAATTTTGATTAAAATATGCAGTAAAGACACACAAAAATATACGATAAAGCATATTACACTGTGAAATAAAGATAAACTATGTATTAGGGCATGCAAAATTAAGCAATAAGACATACAAAATACAGCCATAGTGGATGGAAGAAATAGCATAATCTTTCATGACAAGGAGCTGTTAGAATTTTATAGGCCACGTGTATAAATATATGTACATAGATTTCTATATCAGTTATAGGCCTAATAAAATGTGATCTAACTATAGTAGATTAATTGGGCCTACAAAAATATTAATTAATTATTAGTATGGGCCTAATGTATAGAAACCCATTACGAGTCATTGTGGTTAATGAACCCACAATGGCCTGTAAGTCAATAGACAACTATAAATAAGGTTGTGGTCACTAAGTTAGACTCTCTTCTTGACATTTTCTCTGAAAAAGATTGTGTTAAGTTTTCTCTGTTCTATAAGGAGAATTCATTCGGTTTCTGAATCTTAACTTGGAAGAACACAAATTCATCAAATTTTACTGTTTACGTTTCCGCTGTGCAATGGATCAAGATTAGTGTTATTATTTATACATATATCATTGTTTATTCGATATACGTGTGATTCTGGTTGATTAAATGTTTAGAAATCTGATTATAATAATCATAAGGCTAAATTTCTAATAGGAGCTTCCTCATGATCAATTCAACAAGCAGCTAATACAACAGATCAGGCTCCAAATCAGTAGACATAGACAAAAATTTTAGGAAATGTCTAGTGTCTTCTTTTGTCTTTGGTCATTGTAATGTATGATACTCATTAAGCTTTACTAACCTTACCTTTGTGTTGGAACATTATTTGTCTGCATTTTAAGGCTTAATACAATTCTTATTCTTCAAAAAATGTTAGAAATATAATTAAATTAAGTAATCAATCATATTAAAATATACAACAAAACAAAGTACATATATTGACATAACATACTAAAATATGCAAGCTATATAACATTAAAGTTATATAATATTTAAATGATAATTAGACATCACAATGTCTAGAACATATTAAACATATGTGTAACATGAAATTTAGATCATAAGTTATTCACATAATTAATACATGATAATAAGAAACCAAGATGGAACAATAAAACTCTTTTTTAAATTCAATTGTGAATATAGAAAAATAATAAAAATATTTTTGTAATCTCAATATTATACATATATCTATTCTATTTATTATAGTTATTGGAACCATAATAACTACAATTTTATATGTCATGAAATACACTTTAACGTACAATATAAAGTAATCCATCATAACTAGCCAATATAAAAAAGGACACATTACATCCTTAAGCTTATCACTAACTTATATTTTCCTCAAACTTTTATCTCGTCCATACATTTTACAGTCAACTATGAATTTTATTAAAAAAATTCATCTGAATATTATTTTATCTTTTAATATTATGATTATGTGTTATCATAAAAAAAGGGGGAGATTGTTAAGTCAAGAAGACTTTACTTCTTCTATTAATTTTGATGAAAATCAAATAATAATAATCATAGAAGTGTGTGAATTGTTTTGATGAATTTGTTAGGTGCACAAATAAATACTCAAGATGATACTTAAGTAAAAGCTGAATAAGACAAAGCATCTTAGATGGATCAGACGAAGTGTGAAGTGCTTAGTCTAAGACACCAGACGAAGCATACGAAATCTATACAAGACGATGCAATTGAAAAATATTCTAGAATGTCAGTTAGTGAGTTGGAGTTGGTTACAGGACTTAACTAATAATGATTTTTAGAAGATTTAACAAGCAGATTTCTCAAAGAAGATAGTTGAAGATTTAGGTTATAAATATTAGTTATAGTCGTAAATTAAATACGCACAAGAGAGAAAAGAAAATCTGATTGTATAAAACATACTTAGAGAAATTCTGTATTCAAGTGCTCACACGGAAAAAAAAGAAAGAAAGAAAGAGAGCAAATACATCGATAACGTAAAGCTCAAACAATATCTTTTCAAGCGAAAGAAAAGCTAGAGCCTGGAGAGACTAAGGAAGCAGATAAAGAATACTTTGTGAGAGAGACCTAAAGAGGCTCTACAAGTGTAGAAATAATACTTGTAACGTTAAAGGATATAGTGAAATCTTAGATAAACTCTAAGGACTGGACGTAGCCCAAAGTTAAGGGTGAACTAGTATAAATCGTGGTGTCATATTCTCTAACTCTTATCTCTTTAATTTTCTTGTTATTAGAAGAATAGATACTAATTTTTATTGTTGCATTACTCATCAAATTTAGTGAATTGTTTTGTAATCGTCTGAATTTGTAAAGAAATCAAGAAGATTTTAAAGATTAATATATTAGACGATTTAACACAATTCAACCCCCCTTCTTGTGTATTCTACATATTATACGTGATTTCTATATTAACAAGTAATTTACTTCATGCAATTCAATGCTAAATGTGTAGTTGCACATCCAACCCTAATAAAACAGAAATTACATGTAACATCCCACCCCCGTCAGGAAGGGTTAAATAGTAAATTTGCCATAGGATGGGATTGATAGGGATTTATTAG
>JANIJH010000224.1:54489370-54502797 GCA_024520975.1 Erythroxylum areolatum | reverse complement strand
TTATTATTTATTATTAAGATTTTTGAAAGCATGGTTGATGTAAACAATAAACTAGTAAAGTATACAGTACAACTGTATAATATACCAATATGGACTATTTTGCAAATTTTAAAAATTTTAGGGACTATTTCATAAATTTAAAAAATTATCCGAAATGGTACCCGGTATCAGTACAATTCTGTTCTCGAACTCAATCCGATATCGAGCTCGGTACGGTATTCATAACTTTGGTATGTACACATCTTACATTTTATGTTTTTGCTTTTTCTATATCTATATGCATAAGTTAATATGGTTTTTGAGGTTATGTTTTTTTTTTTGCTGCATATATTTGACATATATTATGTATGAGATGTATGATCAGAACCTAACAGTGGTTTGGTGTGAAAGCTGAATTGAGTTGTGAAATATAACTGTTGCATCCATCATAGCCGATTGTACCCAGTGTTGAATGAATGTTAACTTGTGCACTTGACATCTCATTGAGTGTTACTTTTGCTTCACTAGCTTGATAACTTTTATGATACATGACCTAAAATACATCTCACCTCACATTGCCTACATTACAACCCTAGAAAAGTTCTTTAATTTATGATTATGAATATGATTTTTGGTGATGTAGAAATGAAATAATATGCAAAGTTGTAGATTGTTATGGTTATGAATGGTGTTTGCATGTTCCTGTGGAAATATCTTGTTTAAACATCTTTTGTCCAAGTCTACCTCTAGATCATTCAGTTTCTAAAGGTGATGAATGTTGATTGATTTGAGTAGAATGTTAAGTTATTGCTTTAGGTTTGAAAGTCATTCGTCTTTACTTATGGTTATCTGTTCTTAAGAAATATGGAAAGTGAATAAAAGTTTTGTTTTGTGATTTTAATTTTGATGATTTACCTGAGGACATTTGAAAGCTAACTATAGGGTAACTTAATATAAGATTAAATGTTGATTCATTTGATTTACTATAATTAGTGATTAATTCCTTTGAAATTCTTAAGATACTCACTTTAGCTCATATATGATTTTAGGTGTATTTTAGAAGTGAAGGAGCTAAAGTGACCTGAAAGCATATTCATTGAAGCCATCTTCTCAATGTCCACACTATATTGATTCATGGAGCAAGAAGAAGAAGAGGATTGAAAGAATAAGAGATAAGATAGACTCTGAAGTAAAGAACAAAGGAAAAAGAGTCTCACGGCTCTTCTACTTCTCACGCCCATGCAACACCTCTCACGGCAGGTCTCTCATAGCTATGAAAGGGATTGTTACAATTGTGACAAGTGACTCACGCATGTCACAAACTATCCCATTTAACCCTAGTTTTTAACTATAAAAGGTAATGTATTGATGGCACAAAAGGGAAATTCAGGATAGCAACAATTAAATTTTCTCTTTTCCTTTCACACTGACAGAGGCAATAATGGCTAATGCTTAAAGCTTAAAAAAGGAGATGGAAAGCTAACTTCCTGATGCCGGTTTGATGGTGAAATCAACGCCAAGTCACAATTAAGCTATCTCATTTTATTAATGTCAATACTATCTTTTCGAATTGTTTCTTTTTGTTGATTGAATTAGGTTTTTTGTGTAGATGATCTTAATACGTTATTTGGATTGTTTTATCACAAACCTATTGCTAGAATATTGAATTTAATTTGTAATGGTTACACTTAATTTTTGTTAGTAGAATTTAATGATCTTTAATCGTTAGGAACAACCTAATTTAGGTTAGATAACCCAAACATGTGATTTTATTGCCTTATTGATCATTTTTCACTTCGTAATGCAACTTCCAAATTGAATCTAGAGATTGTATCCTAGGTTATTAGGTGATTAGGCTTAATTAACGATCATATCATAATTAAACACAACCCAAGGGAAAAATGGGATTAGCAAAGCATATTATTAGTCTCTGGTCAATAGTTCGAAGAGAGGTGTGAAGACATTAGGATGATGGGATATGTTTAATCGTGTTTAGGTCGAGATTGATCCTAGAACTGGACTTTACTTATATTTGACACTTTAATCATTTTCGATTGTTTTCTATATTTTTTTTGCTAGTTTACTTTTACTTTATTTTTAAAATTGCGTAAAACCCAAACCCCCCTTTTATTTCTTTGCATAAATTAATTTTGTTACAAAAATTAACTGAACATTTCCTGTGGATACAATCCCGACTCACCACAATTATAGATTTTAATGTGTAGAGTTAGGTAAATTTTGCAGTGCACTTGACATGCATTGTTAGGTAGTTGTCATCTTCTTCATCGTTAATAATGAAAGCATTTTCATCTCCTTGGAGCCTCTCTCAATGCCTAACCCTAATTAGGTAAATGAGGAAGATGTGATCATCCATTTGGGATGATTTTTACCCCTTCTACTAAAAAGTTTTCGTATCTTTCCACTCCTTTGGAACATTATCGTTCCTTGTTTTCTTTGGGTAACTATTAGTTCTTTACAACGTCACTGTGCTTCTTTGGTTCTTATATGATGTATGAGACAGTTAATTTCTCTCCAAAGATTTTGTTATGCCCTTTTATTATTATCAATCAATCAATTTTTAATTTTTCAAAAAAATAAATGGCTGATTTATGGTTATCCGTATAAATTATAGTACTTTTTGTATACTCTGGAGCAATTATATCATTTGATTTAATTTTACTAAATATAGACATATTCTAAATACTCAATAGTAAATAGAGAAATTTTATATGTTAAATATAAATTACTAAGCATCTATATAAATAAATATGTAACATTAGTGAATAACCTTTAGTAAATAGATGACTAGAACTATAACAAAAATTTCAGATGTTGCATAAATAAGACTTTATTGTAACCTTTTTAATTTTTTTGTTTTTTTGTTTGTTTTAAGAAGCAACAAATTAATATTGTCATTGCCTTTTAATATTATTAAACAAAATACTTTCAAAATTGTTACCATATATTAATTTTTATCAATAAATTTTTAAACTGTTGCGAGCATGTCTTTTCCCAAAGCACTTGTTATCGTAGTGAAGGTGTAATAGCCTATTTTCCATACTAACAGTTAGAACCCTAGAATATTGCACATGGCCATATCATTGAGAATTCATGAATTGCATTTCATTCACGTGCATATTATTAGCATACACACATGAATTATGAATTAGTACACGTTGTAAAGATAATATATGCACTCAATTGACATATTCGGAGGTATGAAAGATTTAAAATGATTATAATGTGAATTATGTATTATATATGTCTTGAATTTGGGTTTGGTGGACAATAATTAGTAAACTTGGAATTTATTGTTACAATTGGAAAATTGATGAATTAAAATGTAAATTTGGTCTATGAAAATTCCAAGTGGTAAGATAAATTGGCACATGGAAAATTAGTATAACTAAGCCTATGAATTAATGATTTTTGGCATAGAAAATTAAGTGACAAATGGCATAGCTAGTTAATTGACAAATGGCAGCAATGGTTGTGTGACAAATGAACTAAGTAACTAAGTGACGTAAGGTAGCATATACACATGAAAAATGGAGTACATGCCTAAGGATAAATGTTAATATAAAAAAATGATACCTTGCACCTAGTTGAATTAAGCAAATGCCGGAAAAGTTTCTACTGAGTTCATTTCTCTTCTTTTTTTCACTCTCTCCACCAAAACTTGCTACAATCTCACATGTGTTTTGGCTTAAGTCTACACCAAATCCATGCCTTTACCCTTCCCAAGATAGTCATAGAACCATAAATATGTTATTCTTATTATGGTCTTTTATCATAGTCGAAAACCAACCTATTTCTGGCTTGAATTGGTGATGATCTTGCATGCATGGAGAGCTAAATTGGCTTGATCTTTGAGCTGGAATTTGAGCTACACAATTAAGTAAAATATTGATCTTTATGGCATGTTTTAATGTAAAGATTATGGTGATTGAATTGGGATGGATTGTATATGATGTAGATGATGAAGTGTGCTGATGATACATGAATTGGATACTATTTTGTTTTGTTCTTGATGTATAAAAAATGTACGTTCTAGGTTGTTTCATGGATGAATTAGATTGAGATTTGAAGTATAAATGAAGGTGGATTCATGGTAAAGATAAGTGTTATTGAAGTGTTCTTGAATCTAGAAAATTAGAGTTATAGGTGTGTTTGTAAAAAGTGATTGTTAATGTCATAAGGGAACAGATTTTGTAAACCTTAGTGTAACCAATATGGAATTTAAATTAACCTGAAATGAAGTAACCTTAAAGGACATGAAATCTGGAAAATTTCAGGTGTTAGTGATGTCTTTAAGCTTGTAAAATTCGTGAAGTATTGAAGGTAGTAAAGTTACACACATTAGTGATGTTGATGACAAATTTTGGAATTTTAGTTTCGGACTTGTGCACATGTCGAACCAGCTAAGAAATTTCACTCTAAATTAGTATATTTGGACTTTATTAAGGCTAGGAAAGAGCCTAGATTGTTTCTTGATTTATTGGCTAAGAGCTTGATAAGTTTATGTAGTTAATGTTGGGAAACTAGGTTGAGATCCGATCCTGACTGTAGCGGAATAATCACAAAACTTTTTCGTGACTTTTGATTTCCCGAAAACAAGATCTATTTAATTCTATAAAATGATTAACAAATCTTAATAAAGCGGAAATTTAATTAATAACTTATTCCAAAACTTGATCTTTATCTTGTTATATCCCTCGAATCGTTTATGAAATCGATCCGTCTCAACCATCGTAGCCGCACAAGTGTCCAACCTCTAACGGTATCCACAGAACATATTGAGAGAACTTTGTAACTCTTACATAGAGGGTTAAGCATGAAGTGCTAGCTCCATAGAGCTCAAGCCTATTTATAATAAGCTTTAGATGTTTTAGTAATTTAATTGAAATTAAATACTAATTTCAATTAAACTTTAATTAGAATTACAAATAATTTTAATTAAGTACCAATTATTCCCAAATAAGATTCAATATCTTATATTGAAACTTATTTATTAAATATCTCATATGTAATCATAAAGTTTCTCAAACTTTACAATCAAGTTCAACTTGATTAAATTAACTTTGTTCTCTCTAACCCATTCTATATGTAAGACCCATTAGGTTTCCAAATATATTGGCGATAATTATAATTAGATAAATTAAAACTCCTTTTAATTTGTCTATAATTCTCCAATTAAACAATTTATATTCATAGATCAAGATTGATGTCTAGCAATGCATCATGACCACCTAAATATTTAGGAACGTCAAAGTGATTTTGACTAACCTTTCCACGCATGATTTTCTCGTATAATTCAATCCTTTCATTATAAAATGTTCCAATTAGACATAGAGCATTAAATTAATGTCTACTCTATTTTGAGTCCAATTATATTAGTACTCCGCCATTATCTATTGATTCAGTTAATGATATTTTTAAACAGTTTACAAAATATCATTCCACCTTGGCTAAGAATTTCTCGAATCAATATTAATCAAGAACAACAAAACATTCTCCCGAATTACTTTAAGGTGATGAATCCTATCTTGATCATTCAATGATCTCCATATAGTTCATGTAACATCCAATGACTACCCATTTAACGACCTCTGATAAAATGGATCATAAGTAGTACAAAACATAGTAATTCCCAGACAAGATAACTTTGATGACCTCAAGTCAAAGGACCACTTATACAATCGTCACAGTGAAAATTCCATAGACATACAAGTAATGTTCCAAATGGATTTCTCATATCGAGTCTATTTAGTGAACTTGTTCTCTAGCAAGCACCCACACATTTGTTTAAGTATCTCTATACTTTAGCCAATGAGATCAACTACTTACTTTATAAGGAAAAACAAAACGTGTGCTAGTCTTTTTACATTCTATTAATGTCCAATCTTAATAGAACAATAATCTCATTACAATTTCATTTGCAATGTAAAATTATCCTATGGACTTTATCATATACATCTAAACATGTACAAAGAATGCCTTTTAAATAATTTATCACTAAACTACAACCAAAGTGATTAGCTGTAGGGCATAAACCAACAATCTCCCACTTACACAAAGCCAATCATTTAAGTATCTTATACCATATCAACATATGACGATTTTTCTACTACTTGCTTAATGAGCGAATTCTACATGATTCTCTATAGTGAGCACTTGATTAAATCTTACAACTCCCATCTTAATTATCATCATAATTAAGAAATTTTACCTAAATGCATTCTAGTATCTTTGATGAGACATTAGCTCCTTATACATGCCTAATGGATCTAATGTTCTGCAGTTCATTACTGTCTTGAACAATGCAAAGAAACTATATCAAGTTCACTAAAGAACTTGTTGATCCAATTAATCATTTGTACTAAATGAAAAATGTATTATAACTTAATTAGCAACCATTGCTACATTGAAACCTTTCCAACCCTAAATGATATTGTTCTAAGTAAATAAACCTTAATTAGGATTTACTTCTAAAGTTACATCCTTATCATCTTGAACTAATATCAACTCATATATAGAGTAAGGGATATCTTTGATACTTCATATGTATCTGATATCTCAAATACTAAACATCTTTAGTACATTATCTATGCACTTAGACTTAGAATAAGCTAAAAATGTCCAATTTATCTCTATAAATCTAGTTCCCAGAATTAAGCTGTTACCTTTTCATATCTAACAAGAGTTGTTCTTAGACAATTATATATTCAACAATTGAAAGTTATAACTATTGTTCTCTATGAACAATATGTCTCCATATATTCCCACTAAAGAGGACAACTATAGTCCCACAAACCTTCTTGTAGAAGTGATAAATTCATAATCATTTCTAAAACAAACTTTTGAATTCGTCATGAAAGTGAATCTTTCAATATCTCGTAGCCTTTCAACTATACATCAAATGTATCATTAAAGGCATTAGTTCCAATTAGATTTATATTCATGAGATTTAAACCTTATTAATTCCTTCTTACTCCCACTACTTGTCTTGAGAACCGTTCTCCTATAAGTAT
This sequence comes from Erythroxylum areolatum, assembly GCA_024520975.1. Taxonomy (NCBI): domain Eukaryota; kingdom Viridiplantae; phylum Streptophyta; class Magnoliopsida; order Malpighiales; family Erythroxylaceae; genus Erythroxylum; species Erythroxylum areolatum. The sequence continues at coordinate 54,495,787 of JANIJH010000224.1, read as the reverse complement.
ATGCTGAATGAAACAATTTGTTCAATAGGTCTGTAAGATTATATTCAATCTTTTGGATATCTCATAACCTTTTATTATATAATTTAGTTATAAACTTAATGGATAATGTATGCTTCAACCAAGCATCACATTCTTGAATCATTAACTTTGACTCTTTCAAAGACCTAGCATTTCATATGTAATATGAAATCTAGCTAATTGGTTCAATTGGAACTATAAAAGGTAAGTTATTGTACTAGGCATCACTATAGAAGAAACAATATTGCATAATACAATATCTCATATTGTATGTTATTCCTTATATAAATCCATATCCTTATAGAATTTTGTTATGAAGGTACTCATTAGAGAATCTCATTCCCTATAGATAACCGATAATTTCAAACTTACCACAACGATCTCATTAAAGTGCTTTAGCATTCTCAATGCTTTGTTTATACTTATATTTAAATAGTTTGAACTTTTCAAAATTTTAAATCATTTTTTCATTTAATAAATAAGACTATATGACATAAAGTCATTACTAATAAAATGAAATATAATATTATCCTTTTATGAATTGTTATTCCATCCAACACATCACATGTATAAGATTTAACCATTTAATACCATCATCATCCTTTGACCAAAGGTTGATATGGTTATTCTTTAACTATACAAGTTTCACAAGTTACATACGATTAATAATCAGAAAGGATACATATATTCTAGTATGTAACTTTATGATTCTCGTTCTATTGATTTAACTAATCTGGCATAAAAGGATAATCTTAGTTATCTAACTTTTTATTCTAGCCATTTATGTTAAACATAAGTCTCGTTTGATCGAATACATATACAAACTATTTGCTTAAACTTGAATCAACTACTTTTACTTAACAATCTATTTCTTATCATGCTTTGAACATTACAATAATGTTAAATCGAAATTCAGTATCAAATACTCATAAGCATGAATTTGAAATACATATGATCTCTATCATATCACATATAGGCAAGAAAATTCATGTAATCATTTTCTTCTAATGACAACTATTATCATACTATTGCTAAGCCTTTAATTGTAGTCCACAATTATGTTTTTAGTAAGCTAAATTAAGTGGAACAATTTCATCAAGGTACTATACCTTTTAGCCCTACTTTATACAACCTCTTGCATCTTATTATCATAGTGTTGACATACATCTAACTTGTTTTAATCAAAGTTTATGAGGCATTAGTCAACTCAAAATGTCAATAAATTTTGTCATTTATATGGTTTTGACATATCTCTAAAACCTTGTCACCGAATCCTCAACAATGATTATAGCACAATAACATAATGGACATACAATTTTCTATCCAACTTTTAAGAACTCTTCTTAAACATATCATATGTCCCTGAACTTGGGTTCGCTAACTTAGTATCAACTATACTAAATAAGGTAAATTCCACTAAGGACAAAATATAAGTGTAAGGAAAAACAAGTAATCATGCATTTGGTTACTCCCACTATTTTATTCAAAATAATAGCCCTCACTACTATTTAGAAATATTACTCTAATCTCTCTAATAGGCTAGGATCCTATTCAAATATAGTTGACCTTGAGTTTACTTAACAAACTAACTAGACTTAAATTAGGCAGATAATAACTTCATCAATCACATCTCAGGTGACTTTTAGATTCGTTAGCTGACAACTCTTGCCAAAACATATCTTATATGTCATTCCTAACCCTACCTCTAAATTCATATGATCATGAGTTTGCTAATCCAAATCACACAAATTTAGTTAAGTAAAACCCACTATTATAAGATTAAACATCTTTGAGTTAAAGGGCATTGAGTTTACTCAACAAGCCTTACAATAAACAGAACTCTGGTTTATCCTTATAACGATGGAAGGCAAGAATCACGTTCTTAATTTGTACTTAATATTTTAGCGAGGGATTTTAATTTCATATGTCTCATCAAACACAAATTGCATGTAAAATATCACACATATAAAACATACAATTTATCATGTATCTAATAAATATATCAACCATATAAATAAATTATGCAACTTATGCGCACATAATCAAATTATATGGATAAAACATCAAGCTTTGTTTGATTCTAGTTATTGATCTTCATAATATAAAACAACATTTCCAACTTCTTCAAAAAACTTAAATTAGATTAAAACTATTGATTCCTAAATAAAATAAATTCCTATTCCAGTTAGAAATTTAATTTGATTTGAAAACAAATTTTCAAATCCAATAGGAAAATATTTCCAATTTTCTTGACTCCTTTGATAGACTTTAATAAAATTAAGAATACATTATTACTAATTTTATGAAAACCCTAAAACACAAAGAATTTTTCTGCCATCATTTGCTCCCTGCAGTTAGTCACCCATCATGGCGCAACAAACCCCAACCATTCAGTTACCGTAAGGAGCACTACGTCTAGCAGTTTCTAATTCATGTGTCTGCATGATAGTAGCAAGAACAATGCAATTGGGAAGCTCTCAACCAAAAGTAGAAAGTGCATGTTTTCTTTGGATGCATGTTTCCTTTGGCAAAATCAATGCAATCAAACGCAAATAGTGACAGTGCACGTTTTTTGGTAATGCACGACCTCTCCAACAGCTAGCTCATATGGAGACCAACACAATTTTTTTTATAAATCATAACTCCTTTTGACAGAGCTTTTCTTATTCAAGTGTTAAAAAAGACTCTCACGATCATCCGCATCTTGCCAACGGTGCTCCCACAATAACAACCCTATTTCATTTTCTAAATCACCTCCAACAGATGTTGCATCGCTTGCTCCTATCATCGGTCTTAGAAAAGATGTGAGTTCAATGCATAATCGAAGCCATTTTAAGGTTCTCTTAATTTTGGACCTCGTTTCTGGAGCCCAACAATCCGGAGTCCTAAATCTTGAGCTCGCGTATTACCTTTTAGGGTTAAATTCAGGGAACCCTTATTAATCATCATCCCAAGAGTGGAGTGCCCACACCAGTCAATCTCCAAAATTACAATTTGACTTCTTCAAAAAAATTGTAGCTCTAAGTCTCTAGTCTGCTTTGAAGCACAAACCATCTTAATCGAAGCTCTAAAGATCAAGCTATTCTTAAGAAGCCAAAACGTGTTCATACCCTAATCATGCTCTCCCAACCAACCCCTCACTTTCTCTCCATCAAACTTTCTAAAATCAACTCCAAAAGATTACAATTTCTTTTCAGAGATAGAAACATGTGTTAGGAATCTATTGGTTCAAGAATCACTTCATTTGGAGGTCGAATGAGGAAGTTATGGCCAAAAGAATCCAACATGTTTATGTCCTTAATCATTTTGTACCTGTCTTGGCGCAATTGCCATAAATTTTGCTACAGATGTCGGATTGATGTTGTTTTTGGACTGTTTGAAAGAGAACTTCGAGATCTACAACTTTTATGAGAACTCAAAGCGAGATTCTGCCTCTAATATAGTCAAAATTGCAATTTACTATAGTTATCTCGTGAATGTCCGCCTAACGGACATAAACGGGCTTGGGTGCCCTTTTTTACCCAAGAAGGTCCGTTTAACAGACCTAAGGTCGGTTAAACGGACATGGACGTTGGTGAGGCTAGGGGTCCTTTTTCACTTAAGAAGGTCCATTTAATGGACCTAAAGTCTGTCTAACGGACATAAGGCCCAAACCCCTCCAAAGCCTCTCCAATGCTTCTTACATCCAATATAACCCCATATTCACTCATAAACTTCCCAAATCCAACTCTTCTAGTGCAAACTCACTTCATATAAACTCAAACACGAAGTTTATCTCATCAAACTCTCAATTCTCAACCCTTTTGATTCATCAAAACCACAATTTCCCATAATTCTCCACAGCTGTCCTATACGCACATCCTATGCAGCATCACCTCTTGTAATGATCATAACTTACCACTTCGATATTCAAAAATTACAAACTTTATGTCGTTGGAAAACTAGAAAGATCATCTACAACTTCTAAGAAGAAAATTTTTACCAGTTCTACCTAGATTATTCCAGATTTTTCCTTGAATTCAGAACACAATTCCTACCCCTATGAAAAACTTTACAATACAATATAAAGACTTGGAGAATCATGAGAAAAACATAATGCATATGTATTTCATTAAAATCAAAAGACAAGTTCTATAACACTTTAGTGCGCATTTCAAGCCACTTACATCATAATCCAAAAATACAAACTTTACAAAAACTAGAATCGTTCAAAATGCGACTAAAGCGTTGTTTTACGAAAACTAACTTAAAAATACAAAATAAGCCAATTCCGGAGAAATGCCTTTATGCTCAATCACTCGATCTCGTGCTCCTCACTTGAAGATGGGACGGAATGAGAGGGGGTGAGCTTAAAGCTCGTGGGTAACATGCTTATAACCGAGAAACAAGCAAAAACTATTGAAATATTTATTTCGATTGTAAAATTCACATTGAAAAAAATCCATGTAACACATATTTCCTAAATTCACAACTTATTAAGCAATTCATAAACATCGTAAATCATGAATTCATCAAACTTGTCACAAATCATGAACACATAAGCACATCAGAAATAGTTTGGGTAGATCCATAAACATGACAAACTACACAATTCCATATAATGGTCCTGTGTAGTCGTAAACTTGAGGCACCATCGCAATCCCAAATAGTGGTTTTGCATAGGTGTAAACTTAAAGGTTGTCTAATTTGAATTCCTCTTGCCTCTCTTGATTTTCTTCAACATTGACAAAAACCCCAATTCAAAAGGAATTCAAATTGGACAACCGAAAGAAACATATTTATAAAATTGACCCTAGAATACTTAAACCCATGCATTTGCTAAGCTCTTTGAACCAAATCTCTTCCAAAAATCCAAAAGATTAAACATCAACTTACCTTGAATCTTCACCAGACAATGATTTTCTTGGCTCTAGTGGAAGCTTTAACCTTCCTCTTCCTTTTTCCCTTCTTGATCACTCTCAAAATCCCTCTTAAAGGTTAAGAAAAATTGAAACCTAGGTCAACTCCCTTTTTCCTCTCAACCTACGCACTTCTCTCCCTTCTTTCTTATTTTTTGATGCTTTCACTCTCCTTTCATTCCTCACTAACATTTTTTGCTTCTAAAATGCAAGCCAACAATTTCCTCTTCCCATTTTTGCCCTCCTTCAATGCCTTAAAACATTCCCACTTAAGTGATATTCCTAAACTACCCCTCATGTGACTTACCACCTTAACACTTTAATTCCCTTAACCTATGTCATACAATCTACTCATAGCATGCTAATTAATTCCAACATAAATTAATCTAGCAATACCTTAAAATAATCTAATCATGCTTATTCATCAAGAAAAAAAATTTGGGGGCTAACACTTAAGGTTTTTAGGGTTCATACAATATTAATATGAAAAACCTTTCAGATTTTAGTTGCAAACTTTGACAATTCAATTCCAAAATTATAACCAATAACAATCAAACAATTTAATTAAATTATAGAAACAAAATCTGCTCTGATACCACTATTGGAAAACTGGGTTGAGATTCGATCCCAATCGCAGCAGAATAATCACGAAACTTTTTTATGAGTTTTGATTTCTCAAAAGCCAAGATCTATTTAATTCTATAAAATGATTAACAAATCTTAATAAAGCGGAAATTTAATTCACACCTTATTTCGAAACTTGATCTTTATTTTATTGTATCCCTTGAACCATTTTCGAAATTGATCCGTCTCAACCATCGTAGTTGCATAAGTATTCAGCCTCTAATAGTATCCACATAACAGGTTGAGAGAACTCTGTAACTCTTACAGAGAAGGTTAAGCATGAAGTGCTAGCTCTATAGAGCTCAAGCTTATTTTATAATAAGCTTTGGATGTTTTAGTAATTTAATTGGAATTAAATACTAATTTCAATTAAATACTAATTTCAATTAAACTTTAATTAGAATTACAAATAATTCCAATTAAATACCAGTTATGCCCAAATAAGATTCAATATCTTATATTGATCCTTATTGTTGGGACCCGATCTCGAAACCGGAACCCCAACCGAAAAACGGAAGACAAAATGCGAAGGTCGAACCTGGAAGTGGGCCGAACCGAAAACGGAAGAATCGAAATCGAAGCAAACAAAGTCCGACATCCGGTAACGAAAATTCTTGAAAATCCTCGTCGCGTTAGAACCCTAAGACTAAAGCAAATTTGAAAAAATCGGTATAGATTACTCAAAACTGGAAAAGCAAATCAAATACAGAGACAAGCGCAAACGGATCCGATAGTCGATAACATACATCTTAACAAACGAATGCGTTGGAGACCTTAGACTCAAACTATTCGGTATAATTTTTTTTTCTTTTTCTTTTCTTTTCTTTTTCCTTATTCCTTTTCTTTTTCATTCTTATTCACCTCATTCCATCACATA
>JANIJH010000224.1:54452362-54468383 GCA_024520975.1 Erythroxylum areolatum | reverse complement strand
TATATTCAAGTCTTGTTATACATGAATAATTATTAAAATTCATTATATATTCAAAATATTGTTGAATTATTAAAAAAATTATTCATAAATAATATTTAATAGTTATTAAATAAATATTATTTTAATATTTAGTTAAATTTATATTTAGCAAATAATTAAACATATTTAAACAAAAAGCTAATAACAAATCAAATTTATTCAATTAAATTTTTCCTCCAAAATTTAAAAATTAAAATTTAATAATTAAATCTTATTAAATTATAAATTCTTCCAATATTCAGATCAATTAAAACAAATTATGAATTTCTAATTTATATTAAACCATCATTAACAAAATTTACCAAAATTATAATAAATTAATTATAATTTAATAAATACTTGACAATCAACGATGTCTACTTATTAGACGTCGCAGATTGTGAAGTTTCTGCGACGTCTACCCAACGTCGTAAAAAAGCATACAATCCCTGACGTTTTCTCCAAACGTCGGGAATTACATGCATCTTTTCTGACGTCTTCATCAACGTCGCAGAATTGATAAGCCTTCTACGACGTCTTCACCAAGATGTCGGGAATACCCATTACCTGCCCACCATCTACGACGTCTATTGTGACGTTTTAATAGACGTCGTAGAATGTTTTCTCTGACGTCTATGGAGCTTCTATGACGTTTTTTAGACGACGCGAAATGCATCTTTTTGTTTTAATGTGGTCTTAGGGCGTATAAGTATAAATTGAATAGTTAAGATCTATGTATAAGAATACATACTCGGGAAAGTACAATGAGCATGCATTGAACATAACACATATACATGTGTATGATTGAGTACTTGTTTGATTAAATAAGTTAGTAATGTGTACATATATGTGTATTGCATGATTTAGTAGCACAAATTGACCGACCGCTTCCAGATATTGACTACTTGTCAAGGTAATAGCTATCTAGAGCTTACTGTGAGTTAATCTAGATATTTACTCACTATATTTTAATTGTTCTTAATTAATTGTTAGATATTGAACTGTTACTGATATGATTATGTTAATTCCAGACATTGATGGTCCGAGTAGTTTAATATTCGGGACTATATTGGAAGTGTTTGCAAATTGAACATGAATATAGAAATTGTGTTCTCAACTATATGTTGAATGTTGGACTTAGATCCAATGAATATACTATATGACTGTGCACACTGAATGAGAGTTATTAATAGCATAATATGTGATTTGATGCATTTTTATTACATTGATATACATGATCAGATAAAGGAGTTATGATCAGAGTGACCAATGTGAAAAAGAGCTTAAACCTCACAAATGTACACACAGAGCCATAGGCTTAACGATTAATGAGCCCAGAATCCATGATGGGTACGAGACAGTATCTGAAATGAACCCGATATCCACAATGGATATGAGATAGTTAAATACATGCTCGGTCACATCAAAATAAAAAAGAAAGTGGAGTCTCATATGCATTGCAAATGTATCTTTACATGTATGATGTGAATCATTGTAAAGAATGACTAAATTGAGTTAATATAATGTTATGCTATGTTTGTGTACATATGAGTGATTGTAAAAAAAGAGTACTAAATTGTGTTGATATAGTGATCTGCAATACTTATATACATATTGATGATATGAATGATTGAGGTGGGAGATTGGATTCTTCTAAAAAGATTGTATAACATGTTTGAATTATAATGTGCTTATTTAGATATGATGTATATTGTGATTTGGTATACAAAACTATATGGGAATTGATTTAAGCTAATGTGATATACTTGTGAATTTGGATGTGTACTTATGATGTTGTGTTTTGACTCAAGTGAGAACATCAATGATGGTTCACTCACTAAGTTCACAAAACTCATTAAAATTGCAACATTTTTTTCAGGTACTAAGGAGACCTAGCTTTTAAGGTAATCTAGTAGTAGTCTAGTATTGTCAATTTTGGAATTAGGAATAGCTCAAAAGTCTAGTCAGCTGATGTCTAATGAGTTTAGATAGATTGTTTTTGTTAGTATCTCATTTCACGTTAGATCTTTTATAAAGAACAGTAAACTCCTAAATGTTTTTGTAATGTACATATTTGGATTATGAGATGTAATGACAAAGTAAATGATGTTTGTGAAATGAAATGAGAAATGTTGAACTTATGATCACTTATGTTCTGTATGATGCCATAATAGTGAATTTGATTGCTCTAACATGTCATTCTCATAAGATTTGTTCTTGAATGTCATCTGGATGTTCAGGTATATGCTTTATGGTATTGGTGTGTTACAGAAGGAAAAAAGAAGAAGAAAAAAATTAATGCAATCTCGCTAACCTAACTAGTCTTTAACAAATTTTGTAAAATGAAGAGATTCTAATTGATATTTCACTTTTTTATCATGTTCAAATTAATGTGGAAAGCAATTTTTTTCATTGACCTAAATTTTCTAATCTAAATGAGTGTCTTATGATATAATATTTACATCAACTTTTCCTCATCCTTAAGTAATCTTTAATTTGTCTTTATATATTTCTTGAACAAAGCAACTAAATGTGGTTACTTTTTTTTTTGGTGTGAAATCTTACCTGTTTTTCATTCCACACTATTTAACCACTCATCGTGAACACATAATCTATTATGTAAATGGTTTAACATTTTATAGTTTTGATTGTAAAGCTTGCAAATTTGAACATGAGAGCAGTTTCCTTTTTGTATATTAATTATTCTCAATCTCTTTTGAATAGCTAAAAAAAATAAAAAGATGTTTTAAGTAAGGGATGACTAAACCAAATTAGCCTTTCTTATTTGACAATGTGATGGGTAAATTGAAAGATTTTCAGGAAAGATTTGTTTGTAAAAATCTTAGAATTGTTTTTAAGTATATGAAAGAGTCATCAATAATTGGATTAGGATTATAATTGGGCAAATTATTCATGTAATTTAAAAAAATCATAGGCAACATTTTGGAAAAATTAGACAAACATTATTAGCTATGAATTACTTTCATAGCTAAAGCACTACAGATAAGTAAACAAGTATCAAGTATAAGTCAATGTTGGTGGGAAAAAAATTTGATGCCAAATGATTGAAAACAAAAAAATATAGTTGTTTTGCTTGGTTTGAGAGTTCTGGTTTGTAGCTTTTTGTGCTCTTAATTGGGACATAGCTTGTAGGCCCCTTTATAACTTGTTTCTGTTGCCTGTGTGTCCTTAATGCATTTCAGGTCCCTAGGAGGCATAGGATCCAGACAAGCAGTTTGATGTCCTGCCATTAGAGCACCTTTCCTCTTAGTTGTTTACTGTATCCAGGGGGTCTTTTCTGTGATTGTTGTACTGAGAGTTCTTATTCTCTCTATCTTGTACATACTTTCCTTTATTATTAATTTCATTCTCTTACTGATTTAACAAAAAAAATAGCCAATACTTTCTAGCTACATTTTATTCATTTGTAGCGATATATTTTTTCTATGCTTTTTTAGTTTCGTAAATAAAAAATTTTAACTACATTTTTCATAATTTCGTGAGTAAAAATGTTACCAAATATTACTTACAAATTGGTGCATAATTCATAATGTTGAGATTTTTTTGACATTTTTATATCATGTAATGTTGGGCCCCGAATTTTTTTATTTAGTTATTTATGATTTATTTTATTTTCTTAGAATTGAGTCCATTAATTATTGAGCGTAAGTTGAAATTAAAAATTAGAATGGAAATATTAGGATTAAGTTAAAGTATGGTATGGTGTTTAAGAAGATCAAAGGAGTTAGTAGATAAAGACAAAAGAAGGGAAAAATGGGCATTTCATTAATTGATAAGGGGTAAATTTGGAAAGACAACAAAAATGTTTTGTTGAATTAAAAGAAGAGGAGAAGAACATTGTGGAAGAAGAGAAAGAAGAGAAGAAAAACGTGATATAAGAAAGAAAGAAGAGAAGAAATTGTGGAAGCTAAGGAAGGAGGAAGAAGAAAATCATAGGAAGAAGATTTGTTCAAGGTATGCTTCATTTTTCTTGCCTTGTTAGAAAAACAAAAGGAGTTAGGAAGAACATGGGTTTTCTGTTGGGAATGAAGGGAAAAAGAAGATGATTTAAGAGAGCCATTTGATTTCTAGGGTCTCTAAACTAGATTTTGGTCTTTCTAACCTAGATAAGCTATAGGTAGGTTAGTTTAAGCTTGATTTTATCATTTTTGTGATTGTTGAAGCTTAATGAATTTTATGGAATATTGTTTTGAATGAGAACTTGGTTTTTTTAAAGAAACCAAGAAACCTTATCCAAGGGCAAGAGGAAAGGCACAATTGAACTTGGATTTTGCAAGCTAATTAGGTGGGCAATGTATTTATGGTTGTTATGTAAATAGGCAATTTACTTATATGTGTGTGTATATGCTTAATTGATTGGATTTAAATTGTGGTGACTGTGAAAAATGCATTATGATGTGTTTTATGTCATTCCTTGAAAAATGTATGACATTTTGATATAATCAAAAGAAGAAAGAGTATAAGTAGCATGAGAATATGAATATATGATTGATTGAATTGAGCATAGAATTGCTCGTGTTTGGGCAGGAGAGAAATCGTTTCGTTAGTTACGTGCACATTGAACTAAAAGCCTTCTTCTAGCCGCCCACTTGTGGCATATGAGATCTGAAAAATGGACTCATTTTTCATGGTGTAAATTTCGATTTCTCCATTTCGTTCTATGGAACTCTCGAGCTATTTGTTTGTGCATTTGCATTTTGATTTGTCAAGTTATGATGCAAGATTGAGTGTCAAGCTTTGATGATTATGATATGTTGATAAAATTTTGAAATATGAGTTGTGAATTAGAATTGTGAATGATGGATTTGCTAGCCAAAATGAGATATAGATGTATATGGATAAAAATGTGTATATATGTTTGACTATGTGGCTTATTGCCAATGGCTATAAACATATTAGCCACTGAGTTTTGTAGCTTAACCCACTATTTTCTCCTCAGGTGTAGAACGAGAAGATCATTGATCTTTGAAACGCATTTGGAAACTCCGAGATAGCTACATTTAGTGATTAAGTTAGTTTGATAACTTTTGTGTAGCTTTAGCAATATATCGAACATGAGCATCCAATGTATTTTGGTATTTTGTGTTGAGTCATTAATGTAGATGTTGATTTGTAACTAAAGCTACATTCAAACACTATTTTATTTTAGCAATGAGATTGAGTATTGAATAGGTTCTTTTGTTATGATAATAATGAAATATGATTTTGTTTTGCTCATGATTCTCAAAGTTGGTATATTGCATTTTTCAAGCTTTCATAAGGGTAAAATGTTTGTTCTAACTTCAGGGGAAGAATTGTATTTATCTAGGCTGCATTAGACAAATTTTTCTTCTTAGAAGTTGTATATTATCTTTCTATCTTTCCAATGATGTAAAGCATGAAATTTTTGGATATCGGAGTTGAGAGATATGATCATTATAAGTTAGTAATTCTGTCTGGGATGTACATACGGGACAGCAACATTAAACTGAAATTTTCGACCATTTTAGATGCAAAAACTTTCTTCAGGTTCTTCATGGAAGTTGTAGGTCTAGAAGTTTTCTTCAAAGCGGTCTAATAATGACCTGAATCTAACCTTTGTAGTGGAAGTTATGCATAAATATGTATAGGGTGCAATTGTAAGGAACAAGGTGCGAGCGTGACAGAAGTTGCAGATTGAAGGAAAAACAACACCTCACTGGTACGATTGCAAGAGCATCTAGTGCGATCGTACTTGGGCTTTTTGGCCATAACTTTGTCATGTAACCTCCTAATAACTTGATTCTTAAACCAATAGATTTCTAACACATTCCTTTATCCCTTCATAAAAATTTGAAGCCTTTGGAGTTGATTTAAAAAATATTGATGGAAAGGAAGTGAGGGTATGGGTTGGAAGAGCATCAATTGTTTATGAACATACTTTAGCTTTTTAATCATATCTTGAGCTATAGAGCTCCAAATGAGATGATTATTGTTTCAAAATAAACTAGAGACATGTAGCTAAAATTATTCTATAGAAGTCAAATTGGGATTCCACTATCTAGCTAGTGGGGGCTCCCTCCCTTGTGTTCAGATTTCACTTAGGATGTTGGGCTCGAGTCTGGCAAGTGCGGGGTGCCCAACATGTAACATATTTTTGTTGTGAATTATTTATTTATTATGACCAAATTAAATCATAAAAACATATTATTAATTTAAAATGTCAACCATTCCATATATAAGATTATATAAATATCATAAAATTGTACTAACAAAAGTGATATCCAATTAAAAGCTTATTATTCATTTCTACATAAAATATTAATAATACTTTGAGCAATCTTTGTAAACAAAACAATATAGAAAAAATTTCACAAATTGGAATCTGTCTGTATATATTGGCAAAGATGTTCAAATTACCCAAATGTTTGAGCATAATTCGATCAAGTACCAAGTATTGTCCAAGTCTATAAACCTATAATAAATAACAATTTTGGTTAAAGAAACTAAAATTATAATGAGAAAATTGACACATTAATTATCTGGTTCAATTAAAGCAAACACTACATAACTTTACCATTTATAATATGATCACTCATCAGTTGATTCTTCATCCATTCTGTAACTTGAGAAAAAGTATTAAAATTAAATTATAGTATATATGTGAAGTTAGATAATAAGGCTAGGACTTAGAATCAATAACCTTCACTTTCCTCTTCATTTCCATCAGAATCCAGGTCAAGTAACCTTTTGAATACATATCATATTTTTATAACTTATCTTAAGTTTCTTCTACTCTAATTACTTCATCTTGTAATGCAATACAAAGCTTGTTGTTTTCCTCTTGAAATTGTTCAATGATTGTTTTATATGTAGAGGCTGAAATATTTGGTTTAAGGTTGTAGTCAAGGCCTTTAACATGAACTGAAGAAGTACCAAGTACTATATCATAAATTTCATCCACACTGAGGTTATTGTTCAATGCATTTTCTCATTGGATTGAGTGGCATTTTCCCTTAGTTTTTACATACAGATATTAGGTTTTATACATATTTTACCTATTAATTTGTTTAGTTCCTCTAAATCTGCATTTATAGTAGTTTCTGTTTAATTTGTAAATAAAAAAATGAAAATGAAAAGGACTTTGGTTGAAAAAGACAACTCAAATTTTTATTGGGAATGCACAGATTATGCAACAGCTTGAGATAGGTGAAACGACAATCCAGTAGCAGAAAAATGTAAACCAAAACGTTGCAGCCAAGGGAGCAGTCCAAAACATAGGGAGGAAAAGAGAAAAATGCAGAAATCAGCTACAAGTGTGCTAGGTTTTAATTTAGAGGTTTTAATTTCACGAGGGGCACACCAACAATAGGGGACGCACGCAACAAGGGGACATGGAAACAACCCAGGAAGCACCATCGAAATGACACACCATCAAGGGAGGAACGACGCTCCAAGGGGGATGCAACTCGCAGGCATCAGGAGGCACTTAACCAAGGAGACGCACGCACTAGGGACGCAAAAATGGTGACGCGAAGTATCATCGAGTTAGGCGCGCGCAGCACTAAGAGATGTAGGTGCGCACAGCACCAAGAGATGTACCACCAGGCGAGATGTAGTCAAAGAAGTAGAGTGATGCAGGGGCAGACGCGAAAAACACAGAGAGGGAGATCCCAAAAACCCATTCGTCCTCTGTTTATTATCCAGTTTCTCTTATGTTGTTTGCTAACTTTGATTTCTGTACTTTTCATCCTATCATGAGTGAGTAGCTTTCTTAAAGCTTTAAGGTTGAGATTAAAGCTTTTAATTAATTTTCTGTGGATTGAATCTAAGTTAATTTATGACTATGGGTTTTATGGTTTTGCTTTCTCTGTTTTGGGATTAATCTTGCTGGTATTATGCTTGGCCAATCGTACTTGATTTTAGTTGTTAACTGAAGAATCGATAGGTGAGAATTGATAACAGAACTCCAAAATATGGAATTTATAAATTTTAGATTTAGACATAGATTGAATTTATGAGAGGAAACCCAGGTTAGCAAAGAACTTAATGGGTTATGCTTGATTGCTAGGCTACGGTAGTACATTAGGATTATTGTATAATACTCTTTTGATACCTTGAAAAAGGATCCAAGAAACTCTAGGCTTGACCTCCTATCAACCATAATTTACCTCATAAATCAATCCAGGTAAAGTCCATAAAAAACGTTAAAAGTGAAACCCTCCTTGAAGCTTACCACATTCCATTTGAATTAATCCCTAGAGATATTCACATCTTTGTTTAGCATTGGTTTTATTTATTTTTGATAGTTAAATTCCTTAATTTAAATCCCCATTCTTTCACAGCTGCTTAGTCCAATTAATTGAGTAATCCAAGCCTAATACTTACACAATTACTCCCTGTGGGATGATATTATACTATACTACTTGAGACCCGTGAACTTATGGAGATTCATCAAGTTTGTTGGCACCGTTGCTGGAGAGTAATCCCTGAGTAATATTAGGCGATTAATTGTTTGGTTCAATTAGATATTTTTGTTTTTTTTTATTTTGTGTTAATAGATTTTGTTAGAATTGTTTTTTGTTTTATTTGTTCTCTTTACTATCAACTTTTTATTTTGCATTTTCTGTACCTTGCATTTGATCTTGTTGTGTTTTTCTTAGTCTATACGAAGGGCCATCAGTGTTGAAGAATTGTTGTTTGATTCTGAAATTGAGAAGACAACTAAGGCACTAAGGAAGGAAGCAAAATCTAGAAAAGCAGGGGCAAAAACATCTAACGCACAACCTGTGCAGGAACGCTAGATCAAATTTGAATTTACTACAACTTTGCAACAAAAGGGACAGTCGAATCAGAAATGGACGAACAGAATCAGAGAACTATGAGGGACCATGCGGTCCTAGATTTTAGGGAATTTCACCCCAGCATTACAAGGCCTCCTGTGCAAGCAAATAATTTTGAATTGAAACCTAGCCTTGTATAGATGGAGCAACATAATCAATTCGAAGGGCACCCTACAGAAAACCCACATGTCCATTTGTAGCAATTTTTAGAGATTTGTGAAATGTCGAAGCAAAACGGGGTATTTGAGGATGCTATAAGGCCTCAGTTGTTTCCTTTTTTGTGAGAGATCGGGCTAAGGATTGGCTCCATTCACTACCATCTGGTTCGATCAACAATTGGCAAGAGTTGTCCAAAGCTTTTCAATATTTTCCACCCAGGAAGACTGTAAAGCTCAGAAGTGAGCTTACCTTATTTCAACCCAAAGAAGATGAGTCTTTGTATGAAGCATAGGAGAGGTATAAGGAGCTTCAACGCAAATGTCCACATCATGGTGTCCCGAAGTGGAGGATTGTACAAATATTCTACAATGGAGTTTCTCCGGTTATGCAAAGTACGATAGATGCTGCGGCTGGAGGTGATTTAATGGATAAGAGTGAAGACAAGGCCTTGATGTTATTGGAAAAAATTGCCTACAACAACTATTAGTGGAATAATGATTAGAAAAAGGTTAAGCAAGAGGGGAAAAGACCTCAAGGAGTCTTCGAATTAGATGCCTTTTCCTTGTTGAATTCAAAATTTGAAGCTCTTTCAAGGAAAGTGGATAAGTTTGCCATAGGTGCTGTGAGTAATGTGAATGTCTTACATGATCAAGATCTTGCGTCGAATATGGGTACAAAATTTCAAAACATTAGGCAAGAATTTAGGGTTGAACATATGAATTTTGTGGGAAATTATAGGTAGAAGAATCAAATTGTAGCTTTCTCAAACACTTATAACCCTGAATGGCAAAACCACCCCAATTTCTCTTGGTCTCAACAACCCAAGCCACCCCAAAGTTTCCCTAACCAAAACCAATACCCACATCAACCGCATTACCAACAGACCCAGCAACAACAAAACCGTGTCCCTCCAAGTTTCCCAAACTTGAGACAACAAGCCCATCCACCTGAGCCTAAGTCCACCCTTAAATTAATGATGGAAACCATCATGTAGAAGCAAGGAGACCTGATTCAGCAACTTACTACCCGAATGGACTAATTGACGGTCCATAATAAGATGCTTGAGACTCAGATTGCACAGCAAGCTGCATCACTAAGGTTTGAAAAAGGTTACCAACACAACTAGAGGCTTCTAAGGAAACCAAGGCAGTGGTATTAAGGACTGGAAAGGTTTTGGAACCTATGGTACAGAAAAGCAGGGTAGAAAAGTAATCCAAAGGAACAGACCAGGATGCACAACCAGTGCAATCCAAAGCACAACCTATGCAACAATCACCTAAGCCAGAAAAATACATATCACCTGTTGGACCCTAGAAAATTTTTCTCTAACATAAGCATGATTTAAAATAATTTTGGAGTTTTGATAGATTTAATTTTGGAACTATACTTAGGTCAAGGTTAGTAGGATTTGTTGAATTGGTAAGTGGAAAATTAAAATGTTAATATAATAAGGATGTTCAAGCACGTTTTTGGGAGATCACTTCAGCATAGAAGAACATAAGCTTATAATTAAGGGTAAGATGGACTTTTTTGGCTCACTAAGAATAGGAATGGGAAAGGAATGTGTTTTTTTGCTTGTAAAGAGGACAAAAACATGAATTGAAGAGGGAGAGGAGTGAAAAAACAAAATTAAGGGAGAGAGGAGAGAAAAAGGGTTTCGGTGAAAGAAGGAAAGAAGAGAAATCAAACTTATTAAGGTAGGTTAACCATCTTTCCTTCTTACTTTATTGAAGGAATGAGTGGTGATGTGGAAGAAGGAGTTAGAAAGGAAAAGAGTTAGTTAGAGAATGGAAAAGTTGGTGTGGGAAGAAGATGGAGTAAGAGAACCCAATTGATTTTTAGGGTTCCTAAACTAGGTCTGAGTTTTCTAACCTAAATGGGTTATGGGTAGGATAGATTTGAGTTCATTTTGTGTTTGGTTGAAATTTTTGTAATTCTTGAAGTTTTTCAATTTTATTGGAATGTTGTTCTGAATGGAACCTTGGTTATTATAGGGAACCAAGGAAATCCCAACCAGGAGCAAGAGGAAAGGCAAGCTTGACTTAGTTTTTGTGAGCTATTTAGGTGGGTAATGTATTTATAGTTATTGTGTGATTGGGCAAATTCTTGCCTATATGTAGATATGTGTTATAAATAAATAAATGGTGTTTTTGATCAATATTATACCTTGATATTTGTCATGACATTTTGTATAATGAAAAGTATGAAAGCATTTAATAAAATGATTTGAGCATGTTTATGTGCTTCTGTTTAGGCGAGAGTGGAACCATTCTGTTCTTCACGTGAATGTTGATAAGAGCCTTCTCCCGGCTGCTTGCTTGTGGCATATAAGCTCTGAAAAATGAACTCATTCTATTTATGGGGTAAACTTTGATTTTTCTCATTCTTTTTCATGGAACCCTCGAGCCATTTATTGTGCATTACATTTTAAATTGTCAAGTATGAAGCATATTGAGTTTTATGTTTTATGAGATAAATTTGATAAATGTTTATATTGCTTGATTAAAGTATAAATGCTAGAATTGCTAGACATATATATATACTTATGCTTGACTTTGGTCGATTGCCAATGACTATAAATATATTAGCCACTGAGCTGTGTAGCTCACCCCACTACTCCCTCCTCAGGTGCGGAACAAGAAGGTTAGCAATCCTTGCAAGGCATCAGAAGCTCCAAAATATTAGAAACTTTTATAATTAAGTTAGTTCAATCACTTTTAGACAGCTTCATAGCATGTTAAAAACATTGAGCATTTTATACGTTGTATTTTGTGTCAAGCTTTTGTTTATAATGTTAATAATGTAATTAAAGTTATGTATGAGCTTTTGGTTGTTTTGGTAAAAGAGTTAGAACTGAAAAGTTCCATAGGTGTATATGCATGTTTCTTTTATAGTTATTCTTTTCAAATCCAAGTCTTTTCTAGGTGTAAAAATCGTGTGCAATCTTCGGGGGCAAATCTGGGCTCAATTAAGGTAAAAATTGTTAAAATTGTTTACCACAAAGTTGGAGCTTATCCTGCTAGCTTTCCAACGATATATAGCACATAATTTGTGGATTTCTAAGTTAAAAGTTAGGGTCCTTGCAAAGGAAGAAGTATCTTCTACCTTTTGCTTCTTCTGTGATGACGTCATCTTCTTCTGTGTTTCTTCTATGATGACACCATCTTCTTCTGTGTTTTTGCTTCATCTATGTTTCACTTTTTCTGCTTTTTTGCTTCTTCTTTGATGACATCATCTTCTTCTGTTTTTCTTCTATGATGACGTCATCTTCTTCTGTGTTTTGCTCTGATTGTGTTTTTCTTCTTTTGTGTTTTGCTTCTACTGCCTTTCGCTTCTTCTATCATTTGCTTCTTCTATCTTTTGCTTCTTCTACCTTTTGCTTCTTCTGTCTTTTAATTCTTCTGTCTTTTGCTTCTTCTTCCTTTTGCTTCTTCTATCTTTTGCTTCTTGTGCCTTTCACTTCTTCTGTCTTTTGCTTCTTCTGTCTTTTGCTTCTTCTACCTTTTTGCTTCTTCTGTGTTTTGCTTCTTCTATCTTTAGCTTCTTCTGCCTTTCGCTTCTTCTGTCTTTTGCTTCTTCTGTCTTTTGCTTTTTATATCTTTTACTTCTTCTGCCTTTTGCTTCTTCTGTCTTTTGCTTCTTCTGCCTTTTGCTTCTTTTGTCTTTTGCTTCTTCTTCCTTTCGCTTCTACTGTCATTTGCTTCTTCTATCTTTTGCTTCTTTTGCCTTTTTAGTTCTTCTGTGTTTTTCTTCTTCTATTTTTTGCTTCTTCTACCTTTCGTTTCTTCTGTCATTTGCTTCTTCTGTGTTTTGCTGACGCGTCTTATTCTGTGTTTTCCTGACACGTCTTTTTTTGTATTTTGTTGACGTGTCTTCTTCTGTGTTTTGCTGACGTGTCTTCTTCTCTGTTTGGTTGACGTGTCTTCTTCTATGTTTTGCTAACGTGTCTTCTTCTATATTTTACTTCTTATGCTTTTTGTTTCTTCTATGTTTTGCTATCTTCTATCTTTTTCTTTTTGTCTTCTGTTTCTTCTGTGTTTTGCTGTTTTCTGCCTTTTTCTTCTTCTGTCTTCCGTTTCTTCTGTGTTTTGTTATCTTCTGCCTTTTTCTTCTTCTGCCTTCCGTTTCTTCTGTGTTTTGCTATCTTTTGCCTTTTTCTTCCTCTGTCTTCCGTTTCTTCTAGGTTTTGCTATCTTCTGTCTTTTTGCTTCTTCTATCTTTTTGCTTCTTCTGTACCTATCTTATGTTTCATTTTGACCCTCCAGAAGATAGAATTTGTCTTCGAGGTCTTCATGAAAGTTGTAGACTTTAAAGTCCTCTTTCAAACCATCTAAAGAACACATTAATCCGAGTTCTCTAGGGGAAGTGTTGCTGATTGTCCCAAAATAGGCATAGTATAGTTGAGGGCAAGTACTGCTACTGAGTTTGATTCCGAATGCTGGGCTTCAGAAGCGAGGTCCAGCATTGTTTGGTATCAAAGCTTAGGTTTCTCCTAGGCTTAAAATGTATAGTAGGATGAAGTGTCATGGTATGTGGTTACTGGTTAGTTTGTAAGTTGAAGGAATTGTATTAAACGACATGCATATCATGCATACATGTAGAAATTAAGATAAAAATGAAATGAAGCTAATAGTTAGTATTTGCATTGAAGGAGTAAGATGCCGCCTCGTAGAAGGACACGAGGAGTATTGCAAGGATCAATTACACCAGACCCTCCACCAAGGGAGGAGAGTACTGATGAGTTTATAGCCCCAGTGAAAGTTGAGGCTTCAATAGGGCAAGGTAGTGAGCCCGTTCGGTCACAGTCCCAGGAGTCTCCTCTTTCGCAAGGGCAAGTGCCTGCTCTATTAGATTCGAGGATGTTTCAGGCATTTGCTTAGACCATGGGCCAGATGCAGCAATCTCCTGTTTCGGTCCCAGTTAAGAAAGGGAAACAGTTCGACAAGCTCAGGAAGTACGGGGTAATGGATTTCTATGGGACTACAGATCCAGAAGAAGCTGAGACTTAGTTAAGGAAGACCGAGAGAATACTAGATCAGATGGATTGTGAGGATGATGAGAAAGTGGTATACACTGCAAGCCTGTTACAAGGGGATGCTTTGCATTGGTGGGAGAGTGTGTCAGGGAGCCAGATAAGACCATCAGTGCTCGCATGGAAGGATTTCTTAGTAGTGTTTAAGAAGAAGTACCTGTCTGAGGTGTATATTCAGCAAAAGCAAAGAGAATTTTTGAGTCTCACCCAGAGAGAAATGACAATGAGCAAATACGAGCACCGATTTACATAATTGGCCCGATATGTAGCTGAGTTAATGATGAGTGAGGCGGTTAAGTGTCGTAGGTTCAAATCGGGGTTACATCTAGCTATAAGAGAGAAAGTGGTGGTACAAAATTTCTATGATTTTCAACAGTTGGTTGAGGCGGCTTTGAGGGTTGAAAACATTGAGAACATAAAAAGCGCCGTGAGTAAAAAGAGAAAGGGAAGAGAATAGTTCAAGAGGGGAGGTGGTACTTCTATGCCTAAGAGGAGTGTCAGGACTTTCCCGGTGCAGTCTGAGGAGAAGAGCAGTGGTGCAAGCAGGCCTAAATCAATGAGGGCTTCTATTGTTTCTCATCAATCCTCAACGGTGGGAGGCAGTAGAAGGGGAGAAGGGGACAAGTCATCCGTCCCTAAGTGCGACCATTGCGGCAAGTTCCATGGAGGGGAATGCTACAAACTGACTGGAGCTTGTTTCAAATGTGGAGAGAAGGGGCATAAGGCTAGAGAGTGTCCGCGGTATGCAAGAAAAGAGGGAGCACAGATGCAGGTTTCGAAGAGAACTAAGGCAGTGGGATAAAAGACTACAACTAAAGTGGGCAGCTCTGATGCAATAAAGAGAGTGAATCCTCCAAGAAGACCAAGGGGGTAAGCACCAACTAAAGTGTTTGCAATGACACGGAAGGATGCAGAGACCGCTCTAGAAGTTATGACGGGTATGATTAAATTATTTGAAGACGATGTGATTGTTTTGATTGATCCGAGTTCTACCCACTCTTTTGTTTCATCGGGTAAAACTATGTTTGGTAAAGATTTGAGCCCATTGGATACTCCTTTGATGGTGAGTACTCCAATCGGCCAGTGTATTGTGATTAGTCAAGTTTATAGGGATTGTAAGATATATATTGGTGGGGGACACTTAGTGATGGATTTAATGTCATTGAAGATGGGAGGATTAGATGTGATTTTGGGTATATATGCCTTAGAGAAGTATAATGCCAACTTAGATTGCAAACAGAAAACAGTGGAGTTCGAGTTGGATGATGGAAGAAAGGTGATGTTTATAGGAGATAGAAAATTTAGCTCATCGAGAATTATTTCAGCTTTGATGGCAGAGAAAATGATGAAGAAAGGGTATGAAGCATTTTTGGCCTATGTGGTAGACACGAAGGTAGATAGAGGGAAGTTAGAAGATATGCTAGTGGTCATGGAATTCCTGAATGTCTTTTTTGAGGAGTTACAAGGACTACCGTCACCTAGGGAAATTGAATTTCCCATTGAGCTTCTTCTAGGCACAATGCCAATTTTGATTCCACCTTATAGAATGGCTCCAGCGAAATTGAAGGAGTTTAAGGAGCAATTGGAAGATTTGTTGGAGAAAGGTTATATTAGGCTGAGCTCTTCACCTTGGGGGGCACCGGTTCTTTTTGTAAAGAAGAAAGACAGATTCTTGAGAATATGTGTGGATTATAGGAAGCTTAACCATGTCACCATTATGAACAGATATCCACTCCCACGCATAGATGATTTGTTTGATCAGTTACAAGAGGCAAGGGTCTTTTGTAAGATAGATTTGAGATCGGGTTACCACCAGTTGAGGATAAAGGAGTCCGATGTGTCAAACACTACTTTTAGAACACGATATGGCCACTTTGAGTTTTTGGTCATGCCTTTTGGGTTGACAAATGCATCAGCAGCTTTCATGGATTTGATGAATAGAGTTTTTAGACCTTTCTTAGACCAATTTGTCATTATCTTTATTGATGAT
>JANIJH010000224.1:54349280-54372233 GCA_024520975.1 Erythroxylum areolatum | reverse complement strand
CACACATTTACAGAAATCCACATTCATATTTTCCATATTTGATACATGCATATGAGACTCACTTTCCATTTATTATTGTGCTGTGACCGAGTGCCTAAACTATCCCTTGTAGAGCTCATTACTATATGTCCCTTATCCGTTGGTGGATACAGGGCTCATTATACGTTGAGCTTGAGGCTCTGAATCACTTATGAGCTCGAAGCTCATTTTCACTGGTTGAGCTTAAAGCTCTGATCGGTGGCGACTCTGGTCACAACAGCGATTATGTTTCATGCAACACTCAAGCATAACTGAATTTTACATTCAGAAGTACCACAAGATTGTTATCACATCAGTATAAGGCATTTTGCCTTTCAGTCAATCAAATAGATCAAATCAAATGCATATGAAATGCCTATGTGGCCCTTTTCCAATCTCTTAGGGTGTTGTGACCGAGCGCCTAAACTGTCCCAATATGGGTGCATTAATCATTGAGCCTGTGGCTCTGAATCAGTTTGGGCTCAAGGCCCAATACGTTGAGCTTTTAGCTCTTGGTAGCTGCCCCGGTCACAACTGTCATTATCTGATCATGCATTCATGTATAAAATGCATATGTCCGAATTTAACAGTAATTGCATCACAATTAATCCACATGTCACAGTTAGGCAGTACTGTATCACAATCAATTCACGTATCACAGTTTATCACATCAGAGACAAGTAAGTCGCAGATTCACAAACAGATAACACTTCTATGTCATAGCTCCCAATACATCGGACACCTTCGGTCCGGAATCCAGTCATAAACAACGCACAAGCCTACCATTATTCTCCACAAAGTTATAAGTGCAGAATTATAAACAAATAATGATTGAGAAACCATCTAGGTCACTCACCTAAAACTTCCGAGCTAATGCCTGGAAGTCTCAGCAACGTCGGTGGATCGATGCTCCAAATGTGCCTCTAAACAAGCTTCCAATCTTCAAATCACCAACTTCCTAAATCTCCCAAGCACCAACGATCATCACCCTTAAGGTTTAGATTAGAATTTTCTTTGTGAACAAGGAGGAGAAAGCACAAAACATAGGAGGGGTTTTTTGTAGTGAAGAGGAGTAGCAATTCTAGCTATAAAAAAAAAAGGAGAAAAATTGATGAAGAAGAGGAGAAGAAGCCACGAAGAAGAGGAGAAGAAGCCACGAAGAAGAGAAGAAGAAAAATCTCACAAAACACCTTTCTCACTTTCTAACTTAGAAGAAGTGTCGTGGAAGTTGCAAAAGGTAAGATATTTATGTATAACACTTAATTATAAGACTAAGTAGGCAAGTGACATGTGTCACTTGCCACTTGCCTTGTTTTTAAACCCTCACTTAATGTGTTTCCAATTATAATACAATTTTTAGTCCAATTTCTCTCCAAAATTTCAATGGATCAAAGTAATAAATCCTAAAATCTGTATCTAATTTTTCAGTGCCATTGGACAGTCATTTCTAGTACCGAAAATTCAATCAATCCGTCACTTGACAATTTTTTCAGTCCGGAAAGTTTTTCCGAAAAATTCCAGAAAATTTTTCAAAATTCCACAAAAATGTAAAACACACAAAAATCCACTCCAATTCAATTTTCAAGCACTAAATCATATTTTTTTACAATAAACACATATGCCAAAAAAATGTCATGAACGCATGCACAATCATGTGCATACACAAAATTTACAAGTTATGCATATATGGAGGCCATATTATGCATGAACATGTCGAGACTAGTTTACACACTCATAAACCGTCCCAAATTACTATTTTACCCTTCCCATTGGTGATGGGATGTTACATGTTATGTTGCGGAGACAGGGATAACGTGTCTTTGTCCTCTCTTTTTGGGAGGAACAAAAAAGCTTATGTCTGTCATCTGGAGATGGTGGACAGAAACTCGGGGGTAGCAACCAAACGTCACACAGAAACAGGATCTATATGTCTCGTCTTCTGTCCCCACTAACGGGGACAAGAACCAAACACAGGGTTAGGGTGTGTAGGGGGACCAATTTATCGCTTATTCTTATGGTCATACAAAGCCATACACTACTAACTAGGGTTGTGGGTGTCAAATTCTTTGGAAGCACATATTATCATACCCATGTATGGTATATGGGTTCCATTGATCCATTCCCATTAAATTCTCCTAAACCAAGTCAACTCTTTTTAGAAATATTCGAAATGGTAGCAAGTGCTTCGAACCATGTCGATATTTTTATTGATAGTTCTTATAGACTTATCAAAGTGTATAAATATAAAGAAACTTCTTATTCGATGAGTTTAATAAATCTTTTCTAACAATTGTACTAATAACTAATTATGTGAAAATTTTAACTGACAAAATTTTTCCTCAATTTAAGATTAATTGAATAATAGGTAAATATAATCCTATCAATCGATAGATAATGAGTTTTTAAAAACGATAATATTTACTTTAAGATATTTTAATTGGTCTACAAGATTGTTATTTTATAGATTTACTATCACAAATGAAAATTTTTAATAATATACTACTAATGAATGTACAAATTCGATATGGATTAGTTTAGTAGATCCATCAAGTTTTTATTGAATTACGTATTTTAGGCTCATTTAAGAGATTCAATTACTCAAGAATGGTGCTCTATGTTTTTATAATTTTCAATATTTTTTTGTTTCGTTTTAATTGTTTAATACTGAATTTTAGCATTATACATAATCCTAAGTTTAGTATTGAGTAAGATTTTGGACTAACGAATTTTTTATTTGCTTGCGATCGTGTGTGCTTGCAATTTTCAAACCTTTATTATTGATTAGTCTCCTAAGGTATTTTAGAGTCATTTAGGGATTTGTGTTCTTTAGCTTGTGTTAAGCTTTGGGATAAGAGTAGTGGCTTTGACTACCAATGATGGAGCAAGGGCTAGTCCTTTAGTGAGTTTTGGGTCTCAGAGAAAAAAGATGTTGATAGATTATAGATAGATTCTTGGAACATTGGAATCCTTATAGGAAAGTCTTTGGTATTAGTGGAGATTTTAAATAAATATAACATTCATATAATGTGCGCCTAGGAGACAAAGTGGTGAGGGGTCAAAGCAAAAGAGATTAATGGGTTCAAACTTTGTTACTTGGATTGTTCAAGACGACAGAATGAGGTAGTCATCTTGGTTGTTGAGGAAGTTATAAGTCATGTTATGGGGGTAAAGAGGAGTAATGAAATTATGGTGAAAGGTGTTGTACTAAATGTGGTATATATGTATGCTCCTCAAGTAGTTTTGGACGAACAAATTAAATGGCAATTCTATAAAGAGTTAGATGAGGTGATTTAGCAGATCCCCCCCAACGAGAAAGTTATTCTAGAAAAAGACTTTAATGGTCATATAGTGGCAACCTTAGACAGGTATCCATAGAATAAAGGAGGTCTCGGGCATGGAGACAGGAATGATAGTATGACAACTTTATTGGATCTTGCGGTAGCAATTGAGTTCATAATAATCAATTTTTTTAAGAAAAACAAGGAACACTTGGTGACTTTTAAGAGTAGAATCACTAAAAATCAAATTGACTACTTGTTTTTAAGGAGAAACAATCGATCTAAGTGCAAGGATTGTAAGGTGATATTACATGTTTGCTTGTAAACTCAACATAGATTGTTAGTTTTAGATCTTAAAATTAAGGGATGGAGAAAGGAGAGAATTCCTAAGAGGTTTACTAGAGTCAAATAGTGGAATTTGAAAGGGGATATGGAGAAGCAACATAGGGACAGATTAATATTTAGAGATGAATGGAAATTAGAAGAAGATGTTAGCCAAATATGGGAGAGAGTAATAACTCTTTTAAGGAATAGTTTATCAGTATCTTCAAACCCAGGAGGTTGCTTTACATAAACTTCTTCATCTATAAAACCATTCAAAAAGGCACTTTTCACATCCATTTGAAATAGTTTTATATCATGATAAACAGCATATGCAAGCAAAATCCTAATAGCTTCTAATCTAGCTACAGGAGCACAGGTTTCATTATAGTCTGCTCCTTCTTATTGATTATAGCCTTGAGCTACTAATCTAGCTTTGTTATGGTTTACTTTTCCTAATTCATCTAGTTAATTTTTGAATACTCATCTGGTTCCTATGATAGACTTATTGGGTGTTCTAGGAACTAAAGACCAAACTTTGTTCCTTGTAAATTGATTCCTCTTGCATAGCCAAATTCCAAGCTTCATCTTGAAGAGCTTCATAAATTTTCTTAGGTTTTCTAATTCAAAAATAAAAGCTACATTTGCCTCTCTTCTAAATTTAGACCTAGTTCTCACTCCTTTTGATGTTTCGCCTATAATCAGGTTTTGCTGGGTGAGAAGATTTGTACTTCCAGTCTTTTCTAAGACTAATGTTTTCATAAATATCTTCTACCTTATTAGGTGGATCATTTGGTGGGGATATGTCTAGGTTATTGACTAAGGGAGCAGATAGAGTTTCATCATCAAAATCATCTCTTCTATCTAGATCAGAATCATCATCAAATTTAACATGCATAGACTCTTCATCAAATTTAGAAACAAGATTATAAACTCTATAAGCTTTAGAAGTAATCGAATATCTTAGAAAAATTCCTAAACTGATCTTAGAATCAAATTTATCCTATTTTTCTTTTGTATTCAATGTAGTGCATTTGCAATCAAAAGGATGGAAGTAAGAGATATTTGGCTTTCTTCCTTACCATAACTCATATGGAGTTTTATTTGAAAAAGGTTGCAAAAATACTCTATTTTGAATATAACAAGCTATATTTACAGCTTCTACACAGAAATACTTAGGAAGATTCATTTCACTTAGCATAGTCCTTGTCATTTCTTGAATCGTCATGTTCTTTCTTTCTACAACTCCATTCTATTCTAGAGTTCTAGGAGAAGAGAAATTATAGAAAATTTCATTCTCTTTACGAAACATTCTGAATGTTTCATTTTCAAATTCTCCACTATGATCACTCCTAATTCCAGCAATAGAAATTCCTTTTTTATTTTGTAACTTTTTGGATAGAATTTTAAAGTACTTAAGAGATTCAGTTTTATGTGATAAAAATAATATCCAACAAAATCTAGTAAAGTCATCAACAATTACGAGACCATACTTTTTTCCACTAAGACTTAGTGTTTTGGCTGGACCAAACAAATCTATATGTAACAACTCTAAAGGTCTAGACGAAGTTACAACATTTTTAAAAGAAAAGGATGTTTTAACTTATTTTCCTTTTTGACAACTCTCACAAAAGAAATCTTTGTTAAAACGTATTTTTGATAATCCTCTTACCAAATCATGTCTAACCAACTTGGAAATATGCTTAAAACTAACATGACCTAACTTTTTATGCCAAATCAGCTTTTCCTCATCTGTTGATATAAAACATGAAATATTTTGACTTTTCAAATCATCTAAGTTAATCTTATAGAGATTATTTCATCTCTTGGCAGAAAAGAATATAGAACCGTCCTTGTTTTTTACTACACAAGAATTTTGATTAAAGGATACTTCAAAACCAGAATCACATAATTGACTTACACTAATTAGATTATGCTTTAATTCTTCAACTAGTAGAACATTATCAATAGACACAAATGAATCTTTACCAATTTTGTTGATTCCAACTATTTTGCCCTACTGGTTGTCTCTAAAAGTTACTAATCCTCCTTGCTTATTTTGGAGATCTAGAAATATAGACCTTCTTCCCGTTATATGTCGCAAGCTTCCACTGTCCAGGTACCATTGGTGTTGGTTGCTTTTTCCAAGAAAGGAGATCTCATCGTCACATTCCTTTTCAGCTACCAAGCATATATTTACTTGGTCTGATGCTTCTGAATCGGAGTTAGATTTAGACGAATCCAAATGTTTTGAGCTTCCGTTGTATTTGTACGCTTGTTGGATCCTTCGTCGCGGAGAAATAATTAATTTACGCCGCGGCGAGCTTTTCCTTCATGTTGTGTCGCGGCAGGAAGTCTGGTTTGCCGCGGTGAGCATCCTGAACCTCAGGTCCTCATGTTGACTCCATTCCAGCCCATTGACTCCTTTTCCCTTAAAGCTCCTATAATCAAAAATAGCAAGTTGCAATATCAATTGTCCTTAGAAATTTTATGATACACTAATGTCAATTTGTAACAATTTTTACTATTAAATTGTATAAAATATAAGCACACTCAAGGGCTAATTTAAACACAAAATCAAGAATTAAGAGTCAAAAAGTATATTAAAAACTATGAAAGTGTCGCCAATTTATATGATAAACTTGGGCTCAATAAGCTGACCATTTGTCACGAGACATGCTATTGTCGTCGTTGTCTGTTGGTGTATATGGACCATTCTCAATGATATCCCAAAGATCAATATGTGTGGATTCTATAAAGAGCCACATCCTGTCCTTCCAATAATAATAATCTTCACTATTGAATGCAAAAGGTCTTGTGACCGAGGCACCTTCAGCTATAAAAACACGTGATTCAGCCATAGATCTTTGTCCTCACTTTGTAACGGTATTTCTTGGAAACCTCGCTATGATACCAACTGAAGTAAATCACTTGTTAATATAGAAATTACGTATAATATGTAAAATACACAAGAAGGGGGGTTGAATTTTATAATCTTTTCAAAGATATTAATCTTTAGGAATTTCTTGAATTTCTTTACAAATTCAAATGATCACAAAAATACTTTACTAAAGTCGATAAGTAATGCAATCGCAAGAATTATTATCTACTCTTCTAACAATAAGAAAATTAAAAGATAAAGGTTAGAGAATAGACACCATGATTTTATACTGGTTCACCCTTAACCTTGGGCTACGTCCAGTCCTTAGAGTTTGTCTGAGAATTTACTATACTCTTCAATTTTACAAGTATTCTTTCTACACTTGCAGAGCCTCTTCAGGTCTCGTTCACAAAATATTCTTTATCTGTTTTCTTAGCCTCTCCAAGCTCTAGCTTTTCTTTCTCTCTCTAGGAAAGATATTTTTGAGCTTCACGTTACAGATGTATTCACTCTCTTCTTTCGCTCTTTGAATACAGAGTTTCTCTAAGTATTGTACAATCAGATTTTCTCTCTTGTAAAAACGTTATTTAGTTTACGACCAGAACTAGTATTTATAGCTTAAGTCTTCAAATGTCTTCTTAAGAAACTACTTCTTGAATCTTCTAGAAACCGTTATTAATTGAGTTCTATAACTAACTCCAACTAACTAACTGACTGACATTCTAGGATAGCATCCTTTTATATCGTCTGGTATTATACTTCTTCTAGTGTTGCTTCATCTGGTATCACGCTTTTTCTGTTATCACGCTTCTTTTGGTATCGACGTGTATCGTCTGTGATGACATGTATCGTCTATTGCTGACATATATCGTCTATTGTTGACGTATCGTCTGGTAGTGATGTAACATCTGGTGTTAATGTATCGTCTGGTGTTGACTAAATGTTACTTACATTTTTCTGCTCACTTAACAAACTTATCAAAACAGTTCATACATTTCTAAGATTACTATTATTTGATTATTATCAAAATTAATAGAAGTGAAGTCTTCTTGACTTAACAGTCCTTGCATGATTTTAACCCATGATAAGGCAACTCAAATTCCTTTTTATTACAAGTAACTGTTTCACAAGTTAGGTAGAACTAGAACCCCTAGCTAGCATAATAAAGAAGGTAGTCATAAACTTCTTAAAGAGAAATATTATAACTAGCTATGAAGTCCCTTAATAGTAATCATGAACAATGAAACTTAATTTAATAGCAGGAACTTAAGGGGCTTTTATGAAGCATTAAAAATTAAACATTACTTTACGTCCTTTGCATATAGACCAAGAAAATAAAGAGGTTACAAATTGGAAAGTATTGCAAGGGTTATAAGCTAAAGATAAAGATATAAAAGGCCCTTGGGTTGAAGAGATCTCTAACATTTGTGTATACTATAGGCATATCAAATAATACCTAAATACATCCTTTAACCTAATATTTAGTGTTAAATCACTAATGCTTATAAAGTTTAAATTGCTAAGTATGAGGGTACAATTGTACAAATCTTATGATAAAGATCAAATTTGTTCTAAGCTCAACTTAGCTAAAGAGTAAATGGATTTTGTGACTATAAAAATTGAAGCATGCTAATAAAGGATTTCCAGCTAAACATTCAAAAGATGAAAAAGCAAACCATTATTGTGAGAATGAATCTTGTTAAAATTAGAATTCTTAGAAAAAAAAAAACTCTTAAGACAATCTATCTCCAAATTAGTTTGAATCGTACCATATATGAGATACTATCATGCCTAGAAATTATAAACATGAAAGAGTTGACAAATTAAATGTGCCTCTTATTTGGACCTTAACCCATTTGAAAATCGATTATCATTAGGATAAATTCCAAAAATTTTATATTTATAAGTACATAATCATCAATAAAGTATCTATATTTATTTTCCATATAATTGAAATCCAATCATGATAAACAAAAATAATTATAGGTCTAAAAGCTATAGGTTTATGATCAAAACTTTTTGATAAGTGTAATTTTTAATATTTTAACTTCCATATTCTGCAAATATATGGGTCATTCACATAGTATCTAAGGTGTCAATCCCATTAGGAGGGTTAATTTAATCCTATACTCTAAGGTTCAAACTAATTATAGAAATTTAACTATAACTAAGCTAGAACAATAACGTGATTCAATCAACCAATTCAACTCAAGAATTAATCACAAAATATTAACCAATCAGCAAATTGCAATGCACATACCAAGAATCAACCTAAGAAACTACCAATTGAGAGAAAAGGGAAATTTTTATCTTTCTTCAACACTAACCTAATTAATTATGAAATGTCGGATTATTGGTCTTGGACTATCCTAGGGTTGATTACTCTTTCTTGAGTTATAAACAAAAGCCCTGAGTTATAAACCCTAATCTCATTATGGAAAATTGCAATTTCTCAACTCACAATTTATACAAACCTTAATTAGATCTGAATTTTTCCACTAGACTACTAGAACTTATGTGAGATCTCTTGTTATGCAATTACCGATTTGATTGATTTCTCATTTTTATTAAATTACCTAACTCTTGTTAGCTTAATTTAATTATTTTTTATCAGTTCACCCTCTCAGTCTATTACCAAATTATGCGATCTCAAAAATCAATCATAATGAATCCAAATAACATAAAAACAATCAAATTTTTATCAAATCAAAGATAAAATAACCCGAAGGGGAGTTTAGACATCCTCAACATTGATAAATCCTATCTCAACAACTATCCTAGTTCTATATGTTAATAAAATTGAAAATACATTAGAAACAATATCTGAATGGATAATGGAGGCAACAACATCGGGAAATCTCCTATTCTTGGAAGTACTTTGCGTCGACTTCTTCTTTATGTCTCTCTTCCTTCTTATCTTTCTCAATCTCTTGATGAACTCTCTCTAGGGTTTCTCAATGGTGGCCAATGTAAAAGCTCCTTCTCCTTCTTTGTCTTATTCAATATATACCTTTTGTGTTCTGGGTAACCTTAGCATTTTTTCAGAGTCAAAAAGGCTCGAAAAATCCCTCGAAACTTGACTTTTCTGAGTGTCTACACGTCTGCCCGATACAAGCCACAACTAATTGTAGAAATTCAACTGTATCTAAGCTTAAACAATAACACAATTCAATCAATCAATTCAATCAACCAATTCAACTCAAGAATTAATCAAGAAATATTAACAAATCAGCAAATTGCAATGCAAATACTAAGAATAAACCTAAGGATCTACCAATTGAGAGAAAGGGGAAATTTTTACCTATCTTCAACACTAACCTAGTTAATTATGAAATGTCGGATTATTGATCCTGGACTATCCTATAGTTGATTACTCTTTCTAGAGTTATAACCAAAGCACTAATTTAAAAACTCTAATATGATTATGGAAAATTGAAATTTCTCAATTAATAACTTATTCAAATCCTAATTAGATCTGAAGTTTTCCACTAGACTATCGGAACCTATGTGAGATCTCTCATCACATAATTACTAATTTGATTGATTTCTCATTCTTATTAAATTACCTAATTCTCGTTAGCTTAATTTAATTATTTTTCATTGGTTCACGCCTCAGTCTTCTCTCTCTAGCAACTAAAAATGAAAAAAAAGTGAGCCATCATTAACATTGAATATCTTATATAGAAAAATAGATAGAGAAGTCAATAGGTTCACTCGGGCCAGGCCGGGGTGGCCCATGACTCGACAGGTAGGGATGGGTTTACCTGTAGCCCGGCTCGACTACGGGCTGACTAACCCATCGCCTGACGTGCCACGGGCGAGCCTGGCTAACTTGGCTTGTCATTTTTTTAAAAAAAACTTCAAAAACGACATCATTTTAGAAGTAACGCTCAGGCAACCGATCATCCCGGTCGGAGTGACCATAGTCAACTTAACTGGGTCACGTGGTCAACCCAACCTCAGCCAGGTCGTGGCCCGATTAATCTGAGCCAAAATTGAATCAAGCTAGGCTGGACAAGCTGGGCCCTTTTTGATATCTCTAAAGATGGACAATTAAGAATGGCTAGAGTCAACAATTGAGATTTAGCGACACTTTGGCCTATCAAGCTGAAATTATTCTACCAAACTTTTTATAAATTCAACCGACGCTACCCATAAAATTTAAATCTTAACAAAGAATAATATTTTTTAAATGTAATCTCCTATTGAGTTAATATTAATGCCAATGTTATCGATAATAAGGTCGGTATAAGCACCAAATCTATGATCTCTAACCCAAATATCATGCACTAGAAAATGTCTACATATGAAATTAACCTAAAATATATTTATACACGTCTAAACTAGACTGGGTAAAAGGAGGCATAAAGAGGAAATTATTGAGAGAGTTCACACAGCCGACTGATAGAGTAGCAGTCAGTAGGAAAGGGTGATAATAGCTCCAAATTATGGGTCATCGTTACAAACGCTTTTGACTTTTTAACGAAGTCAAACCAATAGAAATGTAAACCCAAACAAGGCCGTGCATCACCTACTGTACACACATCAGCTCACGTGTCCAACACGTGTATATATATTAAGTCTAACCAGCCTTTAATTTATCTTCTCTCAAATCTCAATATCTGCGCTCCACTTCTCCACTCAATTCTCCCACCAAACTTTTTACCATCTCTCTGCATTTTCAAAGGTGGCGTTAAATTTTGATAATTGCATGGAGGATTGGGACTTACAAGCCGTGGTAAGAGGCTTCAGTTGTGAAGACATTCTGGACAACCCACCATCACTGTTTGCTCCTTTGAGGTTTAATCACGATGAGCTTCTCAAACTCCCAGAAGGTTTAGAAATTATAACTGATGATGATTTAGATGGGCTTCAAGGGTTCTATAACTCTTTCTACACTGTCTTACACCAACCCCTTTCTCCGAAAACCTTGTCTTGTACTACTACTTCCATTTTGGCACCAATAGAAGTGAAAGAGCCACGAAAGGTGCCGAGAGAACAGCATCCTCTTCTTGAACCCGTTGATACTTCTGTAAGTCGTGACTGTGCCGTTCGCGCAGTCAAATCAAGAAAAAGGTAATTGACTCGTACTAGCTTTTCAGTGCTAATTGATGGGGTTACAGAAACGATTTAAGGAATTGGTAATATACAAATAAAATACCATGCTTTCAAATATATCAGTAGGAAGAATCAGAACAAAAAGATCGTTCAGCAGGTGACAGCAGATGGTCTATCGTCTGATACGTGGGCTTGGCGTAAATATGGGCAGAAACCTATCAAGGGATCTCCCTATCCAAGGTAAATCTTTCTCTTTGAACCAGGGATTTAAATTGCTATACCATTGCAGTTATGCCCACGACACAATTAAAAGTCTATTTTTAGTTCCAGCGATCATTATTTTGGTATATATATTATTTCAATTTTTATGTTGTTTGGACCCTACATACTTGATTATTGAAGTGGTTTTTAACCTTGAATTTGGTGAACATGAAACAGGAGCTACTACAGATGTAGCAGTTTGAAAGGATGTTTGGCAAGAAAACAGGTGGAAAGAAGCAAGTCGGATCCATCAGTATTCATCATAACTTACTCGGCGGAGCACAGCCACGCCCATCCTACTCGCAGGAGTGCACTTGCTGGCATCACCCGAGCCAAGAACTATATTCCCAAAGAACCCACGCCCCGTGAACAAGAGTCGAACACCCTAAATGAAGAAAAACATCCCTCAAGTCCGACATTGGAATTGGTTCCTTCTCCACAAGCCCCTTCAACGGCTTTCCTTGAAGACGAACCTTTACAACGTGTGAGCATTGAAAATGAACAACAGCAACAACCAACAATGGAAGATGATACATTTGATAAGGCTTTCGATATGATGGCATTCGGCGCAGACTTATTTCCAAGCTTAGAAGATTTTGAAGGGTTCTTTTTGGACGAGTTTGGAAATTTAGGTCCATAACCTCTTGTTCATCAATCTGCGGGAAGTTTCGGGACAACAGGGCGACAAATTCGGCGTTGAATTTACAATCTTCTTAGAGCAGTTCTGTAATTTCGGTTTTATAGGAGTACTATAGTCCCATCTTTCAATTAATGCTTTCAAGATATCAAACACGTCCGGGGTAGAATTTGTATGTTTGTAACTAGAGAAACTGAACCTTGTAAGTTGTTCTATTTTCAAAATTGATCGTAAAATAGAAAAAATTATTATTTTAATAAAAATAAAAATTATCTAACAATAAAATAATTGAGTTCAAAATGTATTAAGCCATAAGGTGAAAAGGCTTTCTGTTACAGGTCAAGAGGGAAAACGCACCGTATCATCTATACCATATGTTGGTTGTTATTTCAGATTTTATTAGTAGGAAAGACGCGTGTTTATTTTCCCATTCATGTGCCCATAGTTTATGGTTATTAGTCCCTGAATCAAACTATATAATTAGTTAAGATAAATTTTTATTTAATTTTCAAAAATATAAATCGTGTATTATATGTTTCTTAGGACAGTTCTGTTTCTTATATTCATTTACATTTTTATTTTCACGTTTCCTTGTTTGTATATATTTGTTTCATTTATTAGCATACAGTATTATTACAAACATTTCACAATTGTCTTTCGAAAAGTTATATGCAACCTTAAAGAAGGTAATGGAGACACACAAAAACTTAAAAATATTATTTAATCAAATCTCTTGTTTGGTTTCGAATCTTCTCGTAATTTGCTAATTATTATATCTTTTAATTATTTATTTAATGCACACAAAATTAACGCCGATGTCAAAAACAAACTTACAAATGTTCTCTTCAAAGTTTATCAATTGTTGAGCATAATGCTGAGGGCTATGAACGTCGTTTCCTTATCTAGATATAAGATTTTTTTTTTTTTGACGTATAATAAGAAACGACTAATTTTCAACATTTGTCCGCTTGTGTGCTGGGATGTTCTTGACTTGGATATGATAGAAGTGAAATATAAAATATTTAAATTCTAGTAGAAAAGGAGGATTTGTTCCGTAAATAACGTGCCAAACTGTATCTAGATTCCTAAATTGGTGTCGATTCCAATAATATATACCAGAAGTCAATGTTTTGGGGAATTTTTTAATTCAAGTGTGACACTAAATTGGCAAAATCAAAGTCAAGTACGATAAGTTTAGTCGTGCATTTATAAACCTACTAATTTCTTGTGGACGTGATTTGTTGATTTGTTGTATACGGAATGATAATTATAGCTTGACATAGGAGAAATATTTTAAAGATTGATTAAGTAATTATGGAAGTCTGTTATAGCTTTTCTTATAATAGAACTCTATCCAAAAATATAATTGTATCTATATCTATTGCCTCCGTACAAGAGAAGAAGAAGAATGTACTGCAGTTTTTGTTTACGCTGAAACATTGCTGTTTTACATGGTATCCGAGCAGTGGCTAATGTTTCGATTTTTCACCTGAAACTTTCAATCATCGCCTGAATCAAAACTAATCTCCTGTTTTTTGGAAACAAATTGATCTTGCAAGCAAATTCCACCAACAAGCCAGCACGTAGCTTCACCAACACCAACACGTAGTGTAGCTTCACAGTCCAGATGAGTTTCACATCTTGCAAGCAAATTCAACCAGCAAACCAGCACGTAGCGTCACCAACACCAACACCAACACCAACACGTAGCATAGCGTCATACTCCAGGCCAACTTTGCAGATTCCAAGCGTTACAGTCCCAGTAGCCCTACCAACGCCCACAGATTCTCGACCACGACATAAAAGACCCGAGAAAACTTTATGTTATTTTATGCCCCAGAGTCAATCGCTTTGGATGAAGTTTAATGATAAATTATTTAAGAACATTCTTTATTTTGTACATATTTAAATATATATGATAAAGTTCATAGGATAATTGTACATTGCAAATAAAATTATAATGAGATTATAATGAGATTATAATTATAAGATTTATATTATATTTATGTAATATTCCTAAATGTTCCTAGTTATTGTTCTATTAAAATTGGACATTAATAAAATATAAAAAAAACTAACACACATTTTTTTACATGATGCGTTACTATACGCCAATCTTGATCTATGATTATAAATTGTTTAATTAGAGAATTAAAGATAAATTAAAAGAAGTTTTCATTTATTTAATTTTAATTATGAATTAAAATTAGATTTTATAATCATTGCTAACATATTTGAGAACCTAATGGGTCTCACATATAAAATGAATTGAAGAAAGCAAAGTTAATTTAATGAAGTTGGACTTGATTGTAAAGTTTGAGAAACTTTATGATTAAATATGAGATATTTCATAAATAAAGATCAATATGAGATATTAAATCTTATATGGGCATAATTGATATTTAATTAAAATTATGTGTAGTTCTAATTAAAGTTTAATTGCAGTTGGAATTTAATTTCAATTAAATTACTAAAACGTCAAAAGCTTATTATAAATATATTTAAGTTCTATGGAACTAACACTTCTTGCTTAACCCTCTCTGTAAGAGTTACAGAGTTCTCTCAACTTTTTTGTGGATATTGCTAGAGGCCGA
This sequence comes from Erythroxylum areolatum, assembly GCA_024520975.1. NCBI lineage: Eukaryota > Viridiplantae > Streptophyta > Magnoliopsida > Malpighiales > Erythroxylaceae > Erythroxylum > Erythroxylum areolatum. The sequence continues at coordinate 54,357,185 of JANIJH010000224.1, read as the reverse complement.
ACACTTATGAGGCTACGGTAGTTGAGACGAATTGGTTTCGAAAATAGTTCGAGGGATACAGCAAGATAAAGATCAAACTTTGACATAAGGTACGAATTAAGTTTCCACTTTATTATGATTTGTGTTAATCATTTTATATAATTAAAAAGATCTTGATTTTCAGAAAATCAAAAGTTACAAAAAGTTTCGTGATTATTCTGCTACAGTCAGGATCGGATGTCAACCCAATTTCCTGACACTCTCAACTTTATTTTCTCTATTTGTGTCCTATACTTTGAAACCTACACTTGAAAAACAAATGGATTCCCAACGATCTCTTGTTATAGCAACAACGAATAACCCACTAACACAACCAATTATCATCCATCAAGATTATAATGCTTTTCCACCAAGGATTATACTAGAGGAGATCAATTACTCATTATGGTCTTAACTTATGGAGATGAGAATAGAAGCACACAATAAGGTTGGATATCTCACTAGGATAATAAAAAACATGCACCTGAAGACCAAAATTTTGACAAGGACTACTAAAAATCAAAGAGTGAAAATTTGACTTATTGATTCAATAAGTTCATCGTTGATGTAACAATTTATTTGTCTTCCTACTGCCAAGGAAATATGGGAGGTTGTGTCATAAAACTTTCTATGATAGATAAAATGTCTCTTTGAATTGAATAAAAAATCTTTTTCAACTAGACAAGATGGTAGACCATTATCAACATACTACGATGAAATTGTTGCTATTTTTTAAGAAATTGATTGTAAATCAACTTCTTAAGAAGGGACTGTTGAAGGAGTAGTTCAATTACATTCAACAATGGCTAGGCTCCGAGTTCCTATTTTCCTAAGTGGACTTGATTCTGAATTTGATCAAGTTTGAGGAGAGATCATACGTAAAGCCCAAAACTTGATTTGGAAAGCACATGTGCATATGTAAGGAAAGAGCATCAACAAAGATAGACAACGAGAGTATCTCGCTCAATCTCAAAACACTCAATGATGCTGGTTAATCAGAACCGACAAGGATCATCATCTAGCTTAGGAAAGAATCACAAAAATCAATCTACTGGAAAGTCTTCAATTTTGTGAGTGATTATTGTGGTGAAACTCGTCTCTACTAGTTAGGGGTAAGACTATGTATTACTAGACTTCCCTAAACCCTACATATTAGCGGGATTCCTACTGAGTGTTTTGTTATTATATTATTGTGGTGAAATAGGATAATCGAAGCAACACTATTACATAATTATTGGTTATCCTAATAGGTGGGAATTTTCCAGAAAGACCACGAAAAAAGGCTATTGGAAAGGATATGGTGGCAACTATGAATGAAGTGGAATCTAGAGGAGAGGAAATGTGAGTGCCCATGGCAAATATTGCTCATTGAGGTATTGTGGGTAAGAAAATTGTTTTATCTACAATTCTAGGAAAATATCTAGATTATTGATATAAGTGCATCTAATCATATGATTAGAGATTCTAGCCAATTACAGTCCACCAATCTGTCCCCTCAATCCTTTGTTTCCACAGCTGATGGTATTATATGCTCTATTGTTAGGCAAGGATCTATTACCTTGTCTGATTCTCTTACACTAAATTCAGTATTAGTCGTGCCATCTCTTGAGTATAATCTCCTATCTTGTGGACAAATTATTTCAGCTCTAAAATGTACTATAACTTTTTGACCTTCATTATATGTCTTTTAGGATATTCTGACCTAAAAGACTCTTGGTTATGATGTTAAATAAGGCAAGCTATACTACTTGGAATTAACAGAGAATTGAAGACAAAAATTCAATCATGCATATAAAACTAATGACAATAAAAAGCCCAACCAAATGTCTGGTTATAGCAACAACGATTAGGTCATCTTTCTTTTGGAAATCATAGAAAATTATATCCACATCTTTTTTCAAACTTAAGTGATTCAAATTTTTATTGTGATGTTTGTGAACTTGCAAAAAGTCATTGTGTTCCTTACTTTCCTAGTTTAAATAGAAGTTCTAAGTCATTTATAGTTATATATTAAGATGTATGGGGATCGAAAAAAATTCCTTCGTCGTCTAAAGGCTAAATACTTTGTTATGTTCATTGATGAATGTACCCATATGACTTGGATATCACTACTTATGAAAAAAAAGTGATGTTTGTATAACATTTCGAGAATTTCACAATATGTTAAGCACTCAATATCAAAAACCAATTCAAATGTGGCAAATTAATGGTTCCATGGAATTTATGGATGCCACTCTTGGAAACTTTTTGAATCAACTTGGAATTCGGCATTATACCTAATGCACTTATACTTTACAATAGAATCACTTAACAAAAGAAGGAATAGATAAATATTAGAGGTCGTTTGTACTTCTCTCTTTAGGATGAACATGCCACATTTTTATTAGGGAGAGGAAGTAAAATCTACAATTTATCTCATCAATATCTCACCGCCTCAGGTTTTAGATTTTCAAACTCCTCAACAAAAAATGCAATCCTTACTTTGAATTCCTCATCTCCCCATCTATAAACCTATTTTTTTTGGTTGTATAGTGTACACGCATATCCCTAACATCATAAGAACTAAACTTGATCCTTATGCAAAAATACTTATGTTTATTGGATATTCAAATTTTTGAAAGGGCTATCGATGTTATGCTCTTTAAACTAAAAAATTGTATATAATGTTGGATGCCTCTTTTTGTTCTTCTTATGAGATACCTATAAAGATCGAACAATTGTGTACTAAAGAAACAATATGAAGTTGATCTCAATGCCAATGTCAAATACCTTGTTAGTAATTTTGTTTCTACTAAAAAATTGTATGAGTCATATACACTTGTTGTTAATCAATTATCCAATATTTTTGTTCCTAGTAATGTGCATAAAGCTTTAAATGATCCAAAGTGGACTAAGACAATGAATAAAGAGATGGAAGCCTTGCAAAGGAACTCTACTCGGGACCTTTTTTCATTATTCTAAAGGAAGAAAATAATTGGGTGTAAATGGGTATACACAGTGAAACTTAAGGCTGATGGGAGCATTGATAGATATAAAGTGAGGTTAGCTAAAAAGAGTTATACATAAAAGTATGCAGTAGATTACCATGTGACCTTTGCACCAATAGCCAAGCTAGATATAGTCCATATTCTTATCTATATTATAACAAATTGGGAATGTCCCCTAAAATAGTTTGATGTTAAGAATGTTTTCCTTAATGGGGATCGAGAAGAAGAGGAATATGTGGAGCTACCACTAGGTGTGAAGCTTCGTTTATCAAATAGAAATAAAGTTTACAAATTTAAAAAGATCATTGTATGGGCTTAAGGAATCATCTAAAGCCTAGCTTGGGAGATTTTCGAATAATGAAACCTTTTGGTTATAAAAAAGTGATGTAGATAATACCTTATTTACACAACACGAAGAAGGTAATGCTATAGTTTTAATTATGTATGTTAATGACATAGTATTGACAGGAGATGATTGTGAATAAATGAAGCTTCTACAAAAAACACTTAGCCATTAAATTTGAAATGAATGATAGATCAACAAATTTCTCTTTCATAAAGAAAATGCATACTTAACCTCTTGACTAAAACTAGAATGCAAGCTTGACAACCAGGTGAAACGCCTATGGAAATGAATCATAAACTTTGAATTTTCCCAAATCAAACTCCAACAGATATAGGGTGCTATCAACGATTAGTTGGGAGTTTCATATATCAGTCTCATACTAGGTTAGATATAGTGTATGCAATGAGTGTTGTTAGTAAATTTATGCATCAATCAAGTGAAGAATGCGTGGATGCAGTATATCAAAATCTTGAGGTACTTGATAGGCTCTCTAGGAAAAGGTTTGTTCTTCTCAAAGAATAGTGTTTCCAACATTAAAGGATACACGGATGCAAATTGGGCAGGTTGATTGGACTATTTTGTGAATAGTTAAAATTTAATATTAGTAAGTAATGGTTAATCCCACAAGGATGATAAGTACTAGTAATTACTAATATTCTATTATCTAGGCTACATATTAATTCAATTAAACAATTTAAGTAAACAAGTAGCACAAACTAAAGTAAGGAATTGGCGACACTAAATTAATTACCGATATCAACAAAATTAGTAGCTAGGCTTCGAATCCACCTAAAACTTTAACCGATTGATTATTAGTTATGTAATTATGTTGTTGATTAATTAAAACGTGGAGATTCCTAAGGTATGCTAGTACCTGATCTTGAGTCTACTAACAACTAATCCTAAAGTCTTTAACTGAATTACTCTGTTTAAAAACTCATAAGATTGCATTACCATATTATGAATCTCTCTATTAGGTTTGACCCTAATTTAGAAGATTTACATTGTCCTATCTCTAGGATTGCAGTCAACTCTTTTCAATTATCGTAGATCTGTTCAAACCTAGGATTTCTCAATCATTAAGTATGAAATCAAATAAAAGTCTAAAAATCATATTAATAGATAATAAATAAAATAGATAATTGGATCTTAATAATCATTAAACACAATTGCATTCACAAATGATTCAAAACATGTCAAAGTATTCAATTAGGGTTCATCTGAGTTAGATGCTAATAGAAAATTTAGTTATTCATCGGCGAACACAAAATCATATGCATATAAACAGAAAACAGAATAGAGAACATCATAATCATAATTCAAATCTCCCTGATTGTTCATTATCACATATTCTAACAATGTAGATATTCGATCTTATGTTCTGATGGATTTATTGGCAAAAATCCCACATCTTCTACTCCTTAAGCTCTAAATCGCCTTTGAACCTATGAGAATAATGCCATCTGCTTCCACCCTTTTTTGCCTCCGAAACGTCAAATTTATATGAAAATTTAAACTTTTGGATTATGCATAGTCGTTTGCATAGCTGCGTATAGGAATATGCATAATTGGAAATCATCGAATATCACGAAAGTACACAGTCTCCTACCAAATTGCTAATTTTCTATTTTACGCCGTGTTTTTGTCTGAAATCCTCTCCTTTAAGTCTGTGAAGGCAATTGTCACATGTAAACACACTTGAAGCATATTAAGCACAAAATATATAACAAAATTATAAAATATTAAGCAAGAATACATTAAATATGGGATTAAAATATAGTCAATTAACCATCTATCAAATATCCCCACATTTAAGTTTTTTCTTGTCCTCAAGCAAACTATAATAAAAATTATAAATTTTACATCAATCCATTATTAATCTTAATATTTCTGCTTATATTAGACATTATTATATCCTACTAGATCAAATTGACTTGCAATCAGAATCAAGTTGTCATAAAATTAACTTCATAAGTACTATTAGTAATAATCACATTGAAATCAAAAGTATACCTCTTTACACGCTCACCAGGATTTTACTCAATGCATGCAAGTGTTTAGGGTGAAAGTGTCTAGACTCTTAATTAATGAATAGTAGAATTATTACCATAGGCTTGCAGTAAAATCACATCCCCACCACTTATGTAAAAACTAGAAACTATATAGGTTGTAATGGGGCTTAGGTAAGGTATGAATGGGCTAATAAAAAAGTTAAATTGAAGGAAATTTACTACAGGAAATAATACAAGACTTTTTTAACGAAACGTACATAAGTCTTTTCAATGCTACTCAATCGGTACTACTCACCTTTTTTAAAACAATAAACATTCAGTACCACAATTCAAGAAGTATTGGACCTTTCACAAATTTTAGGTCTTAATAAAAAATAAAGTAAATAACCTACAAGGTTTAAATTAATAAGTAGGTCTTCAAAGAAAAATCAGATTAAAGTTAATATGTGGTTTTAATCAACAAAAAAGTCTAAGGCTCAACGTAGTTATTCCTAAAGGTTAATCTTAATAGTATGGTAAAGTCAACAAAAAAGACTTAAACAAGTTGGTTAATCTAATTGCCTTTATCATGTTAATGCTTATAATTTAACAAATATGGTCTTAACATGCACAAGTTCTAAAATTATCCTACTATGCAATGATAACACACATAAAAGAATAACAAGAACTTTAAAAAATTATGAAAATTTGCTCTTAAGTTTAAAAGCTCACAAAAAAGAATAGGTGTATGTGTGTACATGACTTGGAGAACTAATTTCATCCTAACCATCATCCTTTTGCACACCAATTCAAATCAATATTCAATAAAAATGTAGAGTATTAATGGAAAAACCTTAATTAATTCATGACATCATTTAATAGAAGTTATAATTAGGATTATAATAAACTTGAAGAATTCAGTTAAAAATTCAAAGTTTGGTTAACCCATCCCCGCACTTAAATTGGACATTGTCTAATTTATAAAATACAATTAAATATGCAAGTGAGAGGTTTGTTGTTTTCTTGATTGTGGCAATTTCTTAATCTTTAATCCATCCGATGTTAACATAACCTTGCAAAAATAAAAGAAAATGAAAGGATAAAAAGAAATAAAGGAAATAACAACAAAAATAACATTTAAAACAATCAAACAATAAAAATGAAATAAAAGTACGAAAGTAACAAAAGAAAATTCTAAATCTTGGGTTGTCTCCCAAGGAGCGTTTAGTTAACGTCTTTAGCTCGGTGCATTTGAACATATAGAATATAAAGACGATGCATCTGAACATGCAGAATAATTCATATGTGTTTTAATTATGCAACTTTAAATTTTAATATGTAACGTAATGATCCTCGAACATAATCATTAAAATAAATAACGAACTATTCCTAAGTGATAATTATACTCATTTTCTCCAAGATGTTTAACTTGTATAAAAAAATCAAAAACAAAATTGAAAACCTAGTTTAAAACAAAACATAAAATAAAATAAACTCAAAATCATGGGTTGCCTCCCACGCATCACTTCTTTTTACTGTCGCTAGCTTGACGTACTTCTTTCGCTCAAGGTGGTTCAAATAATTCATGTGATTATAGCGTAACCATAGGTTTCATAAGCTGTATGTAAGCTAACTAACTGTGCTTTCTACCGCCTTTTTTTTTACCTTGGTTTATTCTTCCAATTATTCTTTTGAATTTGTGGCTTCTTTGGTGGATCCTTGTGAGTGGAGTCCTGTAAAAATTCTTTACAATTTTCTGTTATCTTGATTGCACCCACCAATTCAAAGAGATTTTTCTTACCATCATATACCTTAAATGAAATCCTTTCATCCCCCACCCTCCGAGTTAACTTGCCTTTATCAACATCTATAAGAGAATTGGCAGTAGCTAAAAATGGTCACCCAAGGACAATGGGTATTTCTATATCCTCATCTGTGTTCAAAATGGTGAAATCAATCAGGAAGGTAAAATTTTCTACGTTGTCGGTGTTAATTCACTTAATTCCATCTTCTTACTTAAAGTATAAGGCATCAGATTAATGCCAACTCCTAAGTCCACAAAAGCCTTTATCGAATTTAACATTACCTATAGCACAAGGAATATAAAAATTCCTTAGGTTAGCTTGCTTTTATTGTAACACCCCACTCCCGCATGACCCGAACCCGACATCGATGGAGATATCCGAGTTCGTACCCTGTGAGGGTGGCGTGCTACATCACTCAGTCAAAACTCAGTATAAATTTTTTTTGAAACATACACATACTTTATATAAATTATGCAGAAAACAATTTATATACAATCATTAATATGTACATTGGCCGCGGGGGCCCTTTTTATGAATACAATTTAGTTCAGTCTGTTAACTTTACAATATGACCTAATCATTGGTACAAAAATTCAGAAAGTACAATTTTTCTTAGACACTAATGCAGACACGAGCTGATCCCGACTTCTTCTAGCATTATACGCCCGTTGCCTAACGGGATATTCTTCTGAGTCCTGAAAAATAATTGCAAATTTTGGGTGAGTTTTGCGAACTCAGTGAGGTAACCATCATCGATG
>JANIJH010000224.1:54332421-54349180 GCA_024520975.1 Erythroxylum areolatum | reverse complement strand
TTTATGCATATATGGAGGCCATATTAGGCATGACCATGCCGAGATACGTTTTCATACTCATATCCCATTCCAAATTACCATTTTACCCTTCCCATTGATTATGGGATGTTACATTTATAGTAGTGTTGCTACTTCATTGAAGCTATTCTTACCTAACTCTTCCTTCTCCAACATCTTCGGTTCCTCTTTGTTTGATGAGATCTCTTCCATAATTTGGAGCTCTTTGGTCTATACGGAATGAGTTTATCATAAGGAAATTCTTCTTTTAGTTTCTTCAACAAGCCAATGACATAATCTAACTCTTCTTCCATTTATTTTCTCTTGGGTTGCACGGGGATCATAATAGAAGGTTGAGATTCCTTACAGAGCTTCTTCGCACTAGACTAGGTGATTGCCATTATCTTTTCCCTCTGATGTATTTCAGTTGTGCTTGGAAAACTCCCTTTAGATCTTTTTGCCACTGATTTAGCTAGTTGGTCAAATTTTATTTCCAAATTTCATATGGATGCTTCTATTTGCTGATATTTTTCCCTTAAATCCTGAATAAGTTCAAGTATCATCTCATCCATACTCAGTTTCCTTAGTTGTGATGTTTGTGCTTAAAATCCCGATGGAGGGTTGTTCCTTTATTGTCCTTGATTTTCCCATGAGAAGTTAGGGTCGTTTCTCCATCCTGGATTGTACCTGATACTAAAAAGGTTATTTTGGTTTCTTGGAATGTTACCCAAAGATTCTAAATGTTTGGGTTAATCTGATTGAAAATCTTGTCCTAGATGATCTAACCCACATGATTCGCACTGCATCATTCCTCCCTATGGAGCCATAATAATGTTTTTTTATCTTTGCTTAGGGCTTCCACTTCACTTGCCAATCTTGTTATTACATTTACTTTGTATACTTCATATGGCCTATTAGTGGTTCGCGCTCTAGCTGAGCACCATTGTTAGTTATTTATGGCCATGTCCTCTATCAACTGTTAGGCTACTTCAGGTGTCTTATTATTCAATGTCCCTCTAGCTACTGCATCAATTGACTACCTCTTATTATGATTTATCCCATTATAAAATGTTTGGATTTGCATCTATAGAGGTAATCCATGATGTGGGCATCACTTAAGCATCTCCTTAAATCTCTCCCAAGTGTCGTACAATGATTCTCCTTCAGTTTGAGAGTAAGACGAGATGTCATTCCTTAGCTTCGCAATCTTCGTAGGAGGAAAGTATTTCAATAAAAAAATTTCTGCCAATTGATCCCAAGTGGTAAGTGATGAATGTGGCATAGAATTGAGCAACTGCTTTGCTTTTCCTTTTATAGAGAAAGCAAATAGACGTAGTCTAATGGCATCATCATTCGCTAAATTTATTTTGAAAATATCGCAAATCTCTAAAAGTTAGGGATGTGAACGTTAGGATCCTCATCTCAAAGTCCCTTAAGTTGGATTGATTTTTGCACCATCTGCATGATGCTCAACTTGATCTCAAAGTTGTTTGTTTTTATAATTGGTCTCATGATGTTGGATTTCATGCTATTTAAGTCTAGCCTAGCATAGTTGAACACTGTTTGTGGTTGGTCTACCATGTTACATGATCCTTTGGATTCTACGTGACCTGCTAAGTCCTATATTCGACGATCTAATTTAAGCTCCCTAAGGTTTGTTTTATGACAATTCTTAAGCTCAGTTCTTTCTATCTCAGGATCTACATCAAATAAGTTTTCAATGTTGCTCCAGGTCATAAACTGACCTATAATCTAGGCCTAAACTAAGGAAATAAACTAACTAAAAAAATAAATTATATAATTAAAGTGAAAACAACCAATTAAAGCAAAACAAATTAAATAAAAACAAATAATTAAAGCAAATAAACAAACAAAAGAAATGATTAGATTAGTAAAACTCAAGTGTTCCTAATATCACCATCTCTGGCATCGATTCCAAAAACTTGATTGGAATATTACATGAGTAGCCAAAATTTAATACCGCAAGTGCATGGTGTAGCTATAACTAGTATCGACAACTATGTATCAATCCTACAAGGATTGTAAGTACTAGTAATTACTATTATTTTATTACGTAGCCTACATATTGATTGTGGTTGAATTAATGAAACTAAAATTAAACAATTAAAGTAAACAAGCAGCATGAATTAAAGCAAGAAATTGGCGACACTAAACTAATTACCGATATCAAAAAATTAATACCTAGGCTTTGAATCCCCCGAAACTTTTAACCAATTGATTATTAGTTATGCAATTATGTTGTCGATTAATTGGACCGTGGAGATTCCTAAGGTATGCTAGTAGCTAACTTTGAGTCTACTAACAACTAATCCTAAGGTCCCTAACCAAATTACTTAGGTTAAAACTTATAGGATTACATTACCGTATTATGAATCCCTCTATTAGGTTTGACCATAATCCAGAAGATTTATATTATCCTATCTCTAGGATTGAAATAAACTCTTTCCAAATATCATAGACCTATTTAAACCTAGGATTTCTCAATCGCTAAGTATGAAATCAAATTAAAGTCTAAAATTTAGATTAATAGACAATAAATAAAATGGATAATTGGATCTTAATAATCAACAAACACAATTACATTCATAAAAGAATCAAAACATGTCAAAGTATTCAATTAGGGTTCATCTGAACTAGATACTAATAGAAAATTTAGCTATACATTGGCAAACACGAAATCATATCTATATAAAAAAAAGTAGAATAGAAAACATTAGAATCATAATTCTAAACCATCCTAATTGTTCTCTATTGCATATTCTAACAATACAGATGTTCAATCTTGTGTTCTGATGGATCTGTCGATAAAAGTCCCACGTCTTCCGCTCCTTAAGCTCCAAATCACCTTTAGAACTGCCTCTAAACCTGTAAGAATGATGCTAGTTGCTTCCACCCTTTTTTCCTCTGAAACGTCAAATTTATATGGAAACCTAAAATTTTGGATTATGCATTGTCATATGCACAACCGTGCATAGGAGCATGCATAATTGGAAATTAAAGGATATCGTGAAAGTGCTCGGGCGTGCAAAAGTGCATGACTATGCATTCCTTCTGAATTGCTAATTTTATGTTTTTTTCCTCATTTTAATCTAAATTCCTCTCCTTTAACTCCATGAAGGTAATTATCACCAGTAAATACATTTGAAGCATATTAAGCACCAAATATATAACAAAAGTATAAAATATTAAGCAAGAATACATTAAATATGGGGTAAAATATAGTTAATTAACCATTTATCACAAGTCATCAAGCAATCAAAAAATGTACATCTGGTTGTTTAACTTTTGTTGTAAGGAAATCTTGTAACTTGGAAAAGCAAGAAGCGAAAGGTTGTTGCAAGGTCAAGTCCAAAAGCTGAGTTTTTAAGTATGGCTCATGGAATATGTGAATTATTATAAATTAAGCATGTTCTATCAGATTTGGAGATTGAACATACAAAACTTATAAATCTTTATTGTGATAATAATGCTGCTATTGAGATTGCACAGAATCCTATACAATATGATCGTAGCAAACATGTTGAAATTGACTTGTATTTCATCAAGGATAAGTTAGATCAAAAGATTATTTAGTTTCCATATGTCAAGTTTGAAGATCAATTTACTGAAGTCCTTATAAAGGAAGTTTCAGAAACAATATTTCATAATGTGACTAGCAAGTTTGGCATGTTGGATGTTTATGCTCCAATTTGAGGGGAAAACGTGATTTGTTAACTTCTTGCATATATAAGGATAATTATATTCTGTCATACTGGATAAACATAAGAGAAATATTTTAAGGATTGGTTAAGTAATTATATGAGTCTATTATAGTTTTTCTTAGAATATAATTCTATCTAAAGCATAATTGTATCTTTATATATTGCCTTCATACGAGAGAAGAATGTATAATTGTATCTTTATATATTGCCTTCATACGAGAGAAGAATGTATTGTAGTTTTTGTTTACCTTAAAACACTATTGTTTTACATTTCTTCCAACACTCCACTTCATGAAGGGAAACTATTATATTTTCTTGCATAAATGCTCATCTAGGAGTAACAAGGAACTGAGAATGGCGCACTTATTGAGAATCTAAAATTGTAGTTGCCAATGCCACATAAACAACGTGAAGTTTGAACTAGGATGGGGATGTTATGTTTTATTATTTTTATGATCACATACTACCGTGAGATTTTATTGAAAACATTTCAAAGGTATGAATAATAAATAAAAGCGATATGATTAAAACATGTATATTTTGAATCTTAAAAATTAATACAAATATTTTATAATTACTTTTTAAAAAATTATATATTTATTTATTTCAGTCAAAACTTCTCGAAATTTAGGGATAAAAATTATCAAAATTTTTTTACTTTGTTTCTTGCCTTTGTAATTTTTTTAAATATTATAGTTACTTTAATTTGATGAAGTTTTTCTTTAAGCTTTTAAAATAAAAATATTTAAGATAAGAAATAATATATCATTTATCCCTGCTCTTCTCCTAATTTTCTTCTTCCTTAATCTATTATCTCTTGCTATTCCCTTATTTTTCCCTACTTTACTTTATTTTTTAGAATGATTTTTTAAATAACCTTTTGGTTATATTTTTGTTTTTACCTTTTACAACTCAATGTTGAGCCTTGCGCCTCTGACCTCTAAAGCTTTTCTACCATTTTCACAAGCTACCTCCTCCATCTTTTTCCTTGCAACTATTCACTCTCTTGTGACTACTTTCCCTATGTAAGTTGAACCCTCAGCAATATCATCTCTCTAACTCCAGGGAAGCAAATGAACTTAGCATTAGGTCTTAAGATATGTTGCTACTTCTTTAGTTCTCCATTATTGTCCTCTCAATATCAAAATAATAATGTTCTAAGTAAATTGTACCTTAACTAGGATTTAATTCAAAAGTTAATATCCATATAACATTAAACTCAAATGTAAACTCATACATAGAATAATGAATATCTTAATACTTAATAGGTATAAGATATCTCAAATACTAAACATGTTCAACATAATATCTATGTACATTGACTTAGAATAAGTAAACAACTTTCATATCTATCTCTATAGATCTAATCCCTAAATTAAGTTATTACCTTCTTTATATCCAATAAAAGTTGTTCTTGGCCTATTGTATACTCAACAAAGGAAAATATTAATTATTGTTCTCTCTATAAGCAATATGTCTCTACATACTTCTATTGAATAAGACAACTGCACTCTTGCTATCCTTTTTGCAAGGTGATAAATCCATAATCATTTCTAACATAAACTTTTTGAATTCATTATGGAAGTGAATCTTTCAATGTATTATAATCTTTTAGCTATACGTCAAATGTATTAATAATGCACTAGTTCAATTGGATGTATTGTCATGAAATTTCAACCTTTTAAATTTTATCTTACTCCCACTACTTATCATTATAACCATTCTCTTACAATTTTACATTTGAAAAGAAAATTTTGTTTAATGTTATCTATAAGATTATATCCATCCTTTTAGTTATGTCAATTAGAACGTTTGTAGGTAAGTTGTTGTACTAAGGATAGCAATAAAAGAAATAAATATTGCATCATACAATATCTTATATTGTATTTTCCTTTCTTAAAAAAATTCATACTATTATGGAATTTAGTTGTGGAAGTTTTTACCATTCCTTATAGATAACTACAAAATTTTAATCTCATTTATTGATCTTATCGAAGTGATTTAGTATTCTCATTGCTTAATTTCTACTTAAATTTAAATAATTTAAACATTTTAGAAATTTAAAGCAATATTTCATCTAATACATATGAATATATAATATAAATTCGTTAGTAAATTTAATGAAATACATGTGTCATCGTTTTATGAATTGTTATTAAATCCAACACATCACATGTATAAAATTTAATAATTCAATACCATCATCATCCTTTCACCCAAATTTGATTTGGTTATTTTTAACACAATAAGTTTCACACGATTCATTATCAAAAGAATACATATATCTTTATGTAATAGCTCATTTTCCATACTAATAGTTAGAACCCTAGAATATTGAACATAGTCATATCACTGAGAATTCATAAATTGCATTTCATTCACTTGCATATCATTAGCTTACACATATGAATTATGAATTAGTACACGTTCAAAGAAAATATATACACTCAATTGACTTATTTGGGATATGAAAGGTTTAAAATGGTCATGGTGTGAATTATGTATTGTTTATATATTGAATTTTGGTTTAATTAGTAAACTTGGAATTTATTGTTACAATTGGAAAATTGATGAATTAAAATGTACATTTAGTCTAGGAAAAATGCCAAGTGGTAAGACAAATTGACACATGAAAAATTAGGATAACTAACCCTATGAATTAGTGACACTTGGCATGGAAAATTAAGTGACAAATGGCATAGATAATTAATTGACAAATGGCAGCAATAGATGTGTGACAAATGGACTAAATAATTAGGTGACATAAGGCATCATATATACATGACAAATGAAGTACATGCCTAAGGACAAATGTTAATATAAGAAAACGACACCTTGCATCTAGTTGAATTAAGCAAATGCTGGAAAAGTTTCTGTTGAGTTCATTTCTCATTTTTTTAACTCTCTCCATCAAAACTTGCTCCCATCTCACATCTCTATAGTTTGGCTTAGTTCATTCTAAATTGCTACACTAAATCCATGTTTTTAACCCTTCATAAGATAATCATAGAACCAGAAAATTGTTGTTCTTATTGTGGTCTATTATCCTAGCCAAAAACTAACCTATGTCTACCTTGAAATGGTGATGATCTTGCATGCATGAAGAGCTAAGTTGGCTTGAGCTTTGAGCTGGAATTTGAGTTAGACAAGTAAGTAAAAGATTGATCTTTATGGCATGCTTTAATATAAAGATTATGATGATTGAATTAGGATGGATTGTATATGGTGTTGATGATGAAGTACGCTGGAAAATGATACATGAATTGGATACTATTATGTTTTGTTCTTGATGTATAAAACCGTAGGTTTTAGGTTGTTTTATGGATGAATTAGATTGATATTTGAAATATAAATAAAGGTGGATTTATAGTAAAGATAGGTGTTATTGAAGTGTTCTTGAATCTGGAAAATTAGAGCTACAGGTGTGTTTGTAAAAAGTCACTATTAATGTCATAAGTGAGTAGAATTTTGTAAGCCTTAGTGTAACCAATAAGGAAGTTAAATTAACCTGAAATGAAGTAACCTTAAAGGACATGAAATCTGGAAATTTTCAGGTGTGTGTTAGTGATGTCCTTAAGCTTGTAAAAGTTGTGAAGTATTGAAGGTAGTAAAGTTACACACATTAGTGATGTTGATAACAAATTCTGGAATTTTAATTTCAACCTTGTGTACATGTCGAACCAGCTGAGAAATTTCACTCTAAATTGGTATATTTGTACTTGATTAAGGCTAGGAATGAGCCTAGATTGTTGCTTGATTAATTGGTTAAGAGCTTGATAAGTTTATGTAGTTAATTGTTGTCATAACCTAAAGAATGGACTGTTTTGATGTGGTTGAGTTCAAATTTGGAAATTTTGATTTGGTAAAGGAATAAATGATTTCTTTTAATGCTAACATGATCTTAAGGACATGAGTAATGTATACAAGGTATGGATGAATAAGCATTGAATTATGAAAGAGAATTGGGTAAATATATGTATATATATTGCTGGAAAAAGTTTGGTGAATGTATAGATCTAGCTTGCTGAAATTCCATATTTAAAGTAACAATTGTGTGTGGATTATAAGAGCCTTTTTGATCATGAAAATGTTTAAGGACAAGTGTAAAGTATGGTTGATGAATTTGGAGTAAATCAAGCTAACTTAAAGGTCCAAACCTAATTGTAAAATGGTAGTATATAAAATATGATGTTTGAATGGTCTTAGGGTGTATAAGCACAAATTGAATAGTTAAGATCTATGGATAAGAATACATACCTAGGAAAGTCAATTGAGCATGCACTGAATATAACACATATACATATGTATGATTGGGTACTTAGTTGATTAAACTAGTAATGTGTACAAATGTGTGTATTACATGATTTAGAAGCATAAATTGACCGATAGCTTCCAGACATTGCTAGCTCGTCAAGGCAATAGCTATCTCGAGCATACTTTGAGTTAAATTAGATGTTTACTCACTATACTTGATTTGTTCTTAATTAATTGTTAGATATTAAACTGTTACTGATATGAATGTGTTAATTCTGGACATTAATGGTCCAACGAGTTTGATATTTGAGACTATATTCAAAGTGTTTGAAAATGAATGTGAATATGGAAATTGTGTTCTCAACTATATGTTGAATGCCAAACTTAGATCTGATGAATGTGCTATATGACTATGCACACTGAATGAGAGTTATTGATAGCATAATATTTGATTTGATGCATTTTCATTACATTGATATGTATGATCAGATAAAGGAGTTGTGATCGGTGTGACCAACGTGAAAAAGAGTTTAAAGCTCATAAATGTGTACATAGAGCCACAGGCTCAATGATTAATAAGCTCGATATCCATAATGGGTATGGGACAATATTTGAAATGAACCCGGAATCTACAATAGATACAGGATAGTTAAATAGGCGCTCAATCATAACAAAATAAAAAAGAAAGTGGAGTCTCATGTGCATTACAAATATATCTTTACATATATCATGTGAATCATCATAAAGAATGACTAAATTGAGTTGATATAATGTTATGTTATGTTTGTGTACATGTGAATGATTGTAAAAAAGAAAGTGCGAAATTGTGTTGATATAGTGATCTACAATACTTGTATACATGTTGACGATATGAATGATTGAGGTAAAAGATTGGATTGTTCTGAAAAGATTATATGACATGTTTGTATCATAATGTGCTTATTGAGATATGATGTATAATGTGATTCGGTATACAAAATTGTATGGGAATTGATTCAAGCCAATATGATATACTTGTGAATTTGGTTGTATAATTGTGATGTTTTGTTTTGAATCGAGTGAGCACATCGATGATGGTTCACTCACTGAGTTCGCAAAACTTATCAAAATGGTAACATTATTTTTCAGGTACTGAGGAGACCTAGCTTTTAAGACAATCTAGTAGTAGTCTAGTATTGTCAATTTTGGAATGAGGAATGGCTCAAAGGTCTGGTCAGCTATTGTATGAGGAGTTTAGATAGATTGTTTCTATTAGAATCTCATTTCATGTTAGATATTTTGTAAAGAACAGTAAACTCTCAGATGTTTTTGTAATGTACATATATAGATTCTAAGATGTAATGACAATGTAAATGACATTTGTGAAATGAAATGGGAAATGTTGAACTTATGTTCTGTATGATGCCGTAATAATTAATTTGATTGCTCTTACATGCCATTCTCAAAGGGTATGTTCTTGAATGTCCTCTGAATATTTGAGTATATGCTCTATGGTAATGGTGTGTTACAGAACGAAAAAAGAAGAAGAAGAAGAAAAATTAACACAATCTCACTAATTTAACTAGTCTTTAACTAATTTTGTAAAATGAAGAGATTCTAATTGATATTTCACTTTATTATCAAGTTTGAATTAATGTGGAAAGCAATTTTTTCATTGACATAATTTTTCTAATCTAAATGAGTCTGTTATGATATAATATTTACATCAACTTTTCCTCATCCATAAGTATTCTCTAATTTGTCTTTATATATTTCATAAGCAATGCAACTGAATATGATTACTTTTTCTTTTGTAATGCAATCTTACCTTGTTTTCTCAGTCCACACCATTTAACCACTCATCTATTATGTAAATGGTTTAACATTTTATAGTTTTGGTTGTAAAGTTTGCTTTTTGTACATTAATTATTCTCAATCTCTTTTGAATAGCTAAACAAAAAATAAAAGATGTTTTAAGTAAGGGATGACTAAACCAAATTAGCCTTTCTTATTTGACAATGTGATGGGTAGATTGAAAGATTTTTAGGAAAGATTTGTTTGTAAGAATCTTAGAATTGTTTTTAAGTATATGAAAGAGTCATCAATCATTGGATTAGGATTATAATTGGGCAAATTATTCATGTAATTCAAAAAAAATCATCGGCAACATTTTGAAAATTTTAGACAAACATTATTAGCTACGAATTATTTTCATAGCTAAAGCAATACAGATAAGTGGACAAGTATCAAGTATAAGTCAATGGTGGTAGGAAAAAAAATTGATGCCAAATGATTGAAACCAAAAAATATATAACCAATACTTTCTAGCTACATTTGATTCATTTGTAGCAATATATTTTTCTATGCTTTTTTAGTTTCGTAAATAAAAAATTTTAACTACGTTTTTGGTAATTTTGTGAGTAAAAATGCTACCAAATATTACTTACAATTTTTTGCATAATCCATAATGTTGACAAATTTTTGAAGTTTTGTATATCATGTAACATATTTTTGTTGTGAATTATTTATTTATTATGACCAAATTAAATCGTAAAAATATATTATTAATTCAAAATGTCGACCATTCTATATATAAGTAAGATTATATAAATATCATAAAATTGTACTAACAAAAGTAATATAGCATTAAAAGTTGATTCTTCATTTCTACACAAAATATTAATAATTCTTTGAGCAATCTTTATAAACAAAACGATATAGAAAAAAAATCACAAATTGGAATATCTCTGTACATACTGGCAAAGATGTTCAAATTACCTAAATGTTTGAGCATAATCTGAACAAGTACCAAGCATTCTCCAAGTCCATAAACCTATAATAAATAACAATTTTGGTTAAAGCAACTAACATTATTATGAGAAAATTGACACACTAATTATTTGATTCAAATTAAAGCAAACACTATATAACTTTACCATTCATAATATGATCACTCATCAATTGAATCTTCACCCATTCCGTAACTTGAGAAAAGTATTAAAATTAAATTATAATAACTATGTGAAGTTAGATAATAAGGCTAGGACTTAGAATCAATACCCTTCACTTTCCTCCTCATTTCCACCATAATCCATGTCAAGTAACCTTTTGAATACATATCATATTTTTCTAATTTATCTTAAGTTTCTTCTCCCTTGATTACTTCATCTTGTAATGCAATACAAAGTTTGTTGTTTTCCTCTTGAAATTGTTAGATGATTGTTTTATATGTGGAGGTTGAAATATTTGGTTTAAGGTTGTAGTCAAGGCCTTTAACATGAACTGAAGAAGTACCCAGTACTATATTATAAATTTCATCCACACTGAGGTTATTTCCCTCAAATTTGTACTTCTCCAATATCCCTTAAATCTTAATGTAAAAAAAAGAAGACAAAAACAATCCATATATTGCTACTACATAAATAAATGAACAAAAATATAATTTTATACTTATATAGTTATTTCTTGCTTCTTGTGATACTCATCCTTTAGCTTCGTTATAGTGAGTGAGTTAATATAGTGTGATCTTATCACGATCTTATCCATCTAGTTCCTTCTTACTCTATTTTATGAAACAAAAAAACTGAGGCACAATAAATAACTTCATGCTTATTTATTTAAGTAAAACTTATGAACACAGATCTTACATATTCAATTTGAACAAGTACAAATGACTTGGACCCTTTGTTATAAGGTTTTTCATTTTTATTTGCTCACCTTTGCCTTCTCATAATTTTTGTAAATTCAAGAAAAAACATAGCTTAGATGTTAATTCATCTAACAAGATTATTACAAGAAAATTTGAAGGAAAAAACCGTAAAACCTAAATTTTTAGATTAGACCAATAGTCATATAAACTATTCCAATTTTGTTCATATATTCAATTTGGAACACGTTTTATGCCTTTGAATCATAATTAAAAGACTTACAATGCTTATGCAACTTGAAACTAAGATCCCTGGTCCATTGTTTCAATAATGAAGTAACAAAGTTTGAAATATTTGAGTTCTTAATATCTACAACATTCAATTTCAACTGTGAATAATAAGTAAAAATGTAATTAATCTCAAATTCATTAAAACAATAAGTAGCCAAAACTTTTTGGCTACAAAAATCTATTTGTAAGTAAGAAAACATAGATAAAAGTAATTCACTACCAAAACTAAATGTAGTCTATTCACAAAATAATTTTCTCTATGATAACAAATTTGTTGAAAAATTAAACATGACTAATAGTCATTGAAAAAGCCAACCCAATATTTATTTCTAGGATATTACCTCAATAGGCTACGATCTAGAAAATTCATAGTAAAGTACTTACTATTGACTATGAATTTGAAATCGCAAAGAAGAAAAACATAACTAATAGTCATATTTTTTATGGTGAATAAATAGTTACATATACAAATAAAATATGTTTGAGAGCTTGTAATATAAGAAGCTCTTAAAGAGGGCCTTAGATATCCCAATATCATACCAAAATCAAGTGATTTTCCTATATACCTATAGTTTTCATGTTATTTTATATGCAACTTCTCAACTTGAATATTTGGAGGAGAGTTTAGGAAATATCAATTTTTAGTTGAACCATCGATAAGTTATCCCCTTTTAGAAATTAGGTTTGCATCAATGTAGGTAAATTTTGTAACTAAAAATCTTCTTAAGAGGTCACACATTCTAATACTATTCTCAAAAGTCATTATCATAGTATAGTGTAAATAATATATTTTTTAGAAACGATAATAGTTATTTGTGCTTTGAATTCCAATATCCTTGAAATGAGCTTTAACATGTTCTTCATAATTCTAATATTATATACTTCTTTCCAATTAAATTTTATTTACGATTTAATGTAACTTAATTTAAAAATCTTGATTTTTAACAAAACACTAAGTTACTCTAAATTACTGTTAGATTATGTGTCAAACATACTATTCATCTGTAATATTTACTAAAATGATAAAGTAATTATAATACAAATGATTTATAAAGGAATAAATCTATTTTAAGATTTTCACATAAATTAAAACAAATCTCCGTATTTCATGTTAACATCTATTCACAAAATAATTCTTAGAGACAAAGTTTACTAATAATGTTGCTTCACTTGAGGAACTTAGTTCAAGATGATGTTTCTTGTAAAATTTGCAATGGGAAGCTAAACTCTCTATAGTTCGACAATTGGTCTAGTCAAGGCTCTTATATTAACCTCCTAGCCTCATTGATGATCTCTGTACTATTCCTCTCCATACTAAGCTCAATTCCTTCATCAATGGTAACTCCTAGATGCTCCATGATAGACTTCTCAATTGCAGCCTCACTATTCTCCAAATCCGTCTAGATCTGATACGTTTTATTGGAACGATCAACCTACTTCCAGACTGACAAATAAGCTCACTATGGATCTGATCAGGCAGAGAAATCCGAAGGTTGATTGGAATAGAATCATTTGGCACAAAGTTCCACATCCCCCCCATTGTTTCCTTTCTTCTACGGCTCATCATCAGGAATAGACTCAATACTGCTGACATACTATCTTATCCCAACCTAAACCAATACTGCCCACTATGTTCAGTACACAATGAATCCAAAGATCACTTGTTCTTCATGTGCTCAGCAACTAAGCTCATTTGGGATCAAGTGAAATAGAAATGCCTCTAGATTGGTTTAGATAACTCTATCTCCAACATAATCGACTAGCTATATACACAAGTTTATCTCTTTAATACTGACAAGCAGATCTACTTAATAGCTATGGGGCTCTATGTGCAAACTATATGGAAAAAAAGAAATGCTAGAAGATTTGAGACCAAACACAAATCAATTGAATCACTTAGCAATGAAGTTATCATTGGGACTAGAGAACTTATTATTATGAAGAACCTTGCATCAGATTGAGTTCCAAATTACTTCTTTCTTTGAATATCTGACCAATGTATTCTAATAGACTGGAAACTATGTAGGTAAAATTGATGTCTTCTCTTTTGAGTTGAAGAGTACCTTCCTTGAACCTCATTTTGGGGCTATAAGTTTCATTATTTATTAATTTATTACCTCTTCCTTTTCAAAAAAAATGTTAGAATTAATGTAAAAGATATATAAACTTAATCATAGAGTATAAATTATTAATTATTTTATTATTAAATTTTATATAAATAAAAGTTATTATATAAAAACCTTGATATAAGGATAAACTTATAAATTATAAAATATTAAACAATTATTTAAATTTTCATAAAAATATTAAGAGACAACAGGTATAGTTTCCTCAAAATGATCTCCTATTGTTTATCATAGAATAAAAGGTCAAACAAATTACTATCCGTTAAATCATGATCACTCATTTTTATGTTTCACTTGAAAAATTAAAAAGATAAAGCACTTTTTAATGCTCTAAATTCAACATGAACCCCCAACCTACGTTCAATATGGTGCATCAAATTAGTCTACATAAAATATTATTTTATAGAAAACAATAATGGTCGTGATATATAAACAAGAAAAATTTTAATGCCTCTGATTCTAAGTTTGGAGCAAAGGTGTAGAAGTTTGTCTTCACACAACTTGTGCCTTAGTTGAATCCAGCCGAAAATTTTGAACGAATAGTCAAAGGAATGTGAAGTCTTCAAATATCTTGCATCCCATATTTTGTTTTCCAAAAGGAAGTCCAGTTTCTCCTCAGTAGATAACCACTACCATACCGTGTTGATATGGTAAGGTCCTAAATATCCAGAACTGGGAGGTGGAAAGCTAATTACTCCAGAGTTGCGTGCCTACCCTCTATACTATATGGTCTATTACTTCGTAGGCGGATACAGGAATTCAAGGAAAAAAAAGGAGGAAATTTGGTGGATAGAAAAGAAAATGAACCTTATGTCGGTACGAAGACAACTGGAAAATGCTTGCATTAATCTAGCTGCCTGATTTCTACGCAATAACCCCGGATACGGCGTCATGCATACGCATTTTGTCTTTTCAGTCACCCATATTCCGGATAAGCGACGTCAACTTCTTGCAACTTGCTGCACTGCTTTGACCCATTCGCTTTTCCTTCTTTCTGACTGGGGACAATTAATAGTTTTATCGTTAATAACATTGAAAACTAAATAATAAATACAAAAGTGAGGTATATTATATAAGCTAGAAAAGAGGCAAAAATTAAACTTAAAACAATTTGTGCGGCTTAAGTGCAAAATTCTGTTTCCCAAGTGTGAAAGTGTATATGATTCAGAATCTTTTTGGACAGCTTCTAATTTGAACGAAAGATACTTACCACAAAATTTGATAATTTTAGAATAATATTATTTGATGTCCTAATAACAGATGAACTTGATTTGCTGATAAGAAGTAAATACATTTTATTACAGGTCAAAAACATGGAATCAGTCATTAATTATAAAATTTTTCTGATCAGAACAATAACCTTTATGATATTCTAGTGTCTTTTTTTTCAAGTACAAGTCGCATCAAATGTAACTATATACCATCTTTTTTTCGCTTTATTTAAACATCTAGGGTCTCAAACCAGTGCTAATTAACCATTTCATGTCAGGAATGGAATTAAAGGCGGAGATGTGGAAGTTCATTTTAGATTATCAAAGATTCTTGATTTGATTTAAGAACGTCCCTAATTCCTTCGTTGCATATGATTAGTGTCTCTAGTATCTGGAGACAAAATGGAACAAAAATTTGGAGACAGAACGGAACAAAAACTTGAGACAGTGAGATGTTTGGTTGTGGTAGACAGAACAGAAAAAATTGTTTCCGTCTCGAGGACAAAATGTGTTTGGTTGCAATGGACAGAACGAAAAAATTGTATCAATGACGAAAATGACCCTGATTCTTAATATGATTAGAAATATGTAATTCATTGATAATTTTATTACGAATGATTTGTATTGATTAAAACATTAACTAATAATAATAATAACAATTTCAAATTAAGATTGAATAATAATAATAATAATAATAATAATAACAACAACAACAACAACAAAATTAATAATATTAATAAATAAGTTCAAAATTTATAATAATAATAAATTTGAATTACAATAAATACATAATAATAATAATAATAATAATAATAATAATAAATAAAAAAAATAAATAAAAAAATGAAGCTTAATAATAATAACAATACACCTACTACTACTAATAATAATAATAAGAAGAAATTTATAATAATAATAAAACAAAACAAATTGTATGATAACAATAATAATAATATTATTAATAACAATAATTAATACCAACATTTATAATAATAATCATAATCATAATCATAATAATAATAAATACCTGTTATTATAATACTAATACTAATAATAAAAAAAAACAACAAAATGAATAACAATTATAAAAAAGTTCAAAATGTACAATAATAATAAATTCGAATCATAATAAATACAAAATATATAATTATTATTATTATTATTATGACAATAATAATAATAATAATAATAATAATAATAATAATAATAATAATAATAATAATAAAACAACAAAATGAATAACAAAAGAAGCGTGTTATGTAACACTCCACTCCCGTATGACCTGAACCTGACATCGATGGTGATATCCGAGTCCGTGCCCTGCGAGGGTGGTGTGCTACATCACTAGTCAAAACTCAGTATAAAGTTTTTTTTGAAAACATAAGCATACACTGGCGGAAAATCATTAACATACCTAATCACTAGTAAATACAATGCCCACGGGGGCCCTTTTCAAAAATACAATTCTTTTCAGTCTGTTGACTTTACAAATAGACCTAATCATTAATACAAAAATTCAGAAAATACAATTTT
>JANIJH010000224.1:54257033-54270914 GCA_024520975.1 Erythroxylum areolatum | reverse complement strand
TTTTAAAATTTAGTGATTTCTGATATTGTGGTTTTATTTATTGCGATGCCATGTGGATTTTAGTGGGTTTGTTCGGTGGTGCACCTTTAGCGTGGGTTACGTGTCGGAATGACCTGCGGGCGTCCCGATGTGTACCCTACGGTGAGGAGGCGCTACATATTTTGTCACACTTTCTTCTAGAAACATAGTCTCCAATGTCTTATGTCTCCATTGAAACTAAAATCATTCAATTTGGTTCAGTGATTTGAAAGATATATCTAGAACATTTTTGGACTGCTCTTATCCAAAACAGTAGAATATATACAACTTCCAGCCAGAAATTGAACATCTTAGACACAGAATCACAATTCAAATTTTTTTATATGATTTGTATCCCTATTTCTATAGTTTGCTCCAAACTAAAAATCATCTCATTTTGAATCCTACAGGTCCAAATATAATTAAAATACTGAAGTGTGTTCAGTAAGATAATCCTATTTCAATGTTCCAACAGATTCCACACATTCATTTGATCAACCTTTTTCAATTTGATTTAGAATGCTACCAAATTTTTTTAGAGATATAAAAACGTGTTAGGAATATATTAGTTCAAGAATCACTTCATTTGGAGATCAGATTATGAAGTTATGGCCAAAAGAATCAACCATGCTTATGTCCTCAATCACGTTGTACCTATCCTGGAACAATTGGCATAACTTTCACTAGAGATTTCAGATTAAGGTTTTCTTTGAATGGTTTTGAAGAGGACTTCCAGATCTACAACTTTCATAAAGACTCGAAGACAAATTATCTAGTCTAGAGGGTCAAAAAGGGACCAGATGATAGGATTAGATGAATAATGCACCAGATGATATGACGTCATCACCAGACAATATGACGTCATTGGACGATACGTGCTCACCAGGCAAAGCGTCCTTACCAAACGAAGCATCCTCACTAGAGGAAGCATCTTCACAAGATGATCTATCCTCACCATATGAAACATCCTCACTAGACGTATTGTTTGGTGAGGATACGTCCTCACCAGACGAAGCGTCCTCACCAGACGATAAGTCCTCTACTCCTAAGAATCTCCACTTTTAAGGACCATAATTTTTGACTCCGATATCCAAAAATTTCATACTATATACCGTTGGAAAGCTAGAAAGCTAAACTAAAAATTTCTAGAAGATAACTTTGTCAAAATATGCCTAAATCAACACATTAAATGCATGGAAGTTTAGATCAAAGATTCAACTCTCAACTATTCATTCCTAGAAAATTTCCAGACTTCCATTTTCTAAAATCCAACACTTCAAATTTTTATTTCTAGTCCTTATACTCCTTTTCATTTAACTCATTCACTATAACCACAATTCTCAAGATATCCCATTACTATTCAATATACCCGGAATGTCAACGAGTGTATGAACAATTGTTTTCATGTGTGCAAAAATTCAAATTCACATGCATGTATGCTGACATTTTGCTAAACATGAAATGCAATTTTTTTTAATCTCACATTGCTATTTTCCCCATTATTGAAATCTAAGTTCTAACCCTTAATATGGGGATGGGATGTTAGACTTTGTATGGGACGTCGACCCATCCATGTGTGAACCTGATTATGAGATTTGTCTCAACCATGAGTTAGATAGTGATGATGATGATCTAAGATATCAAAGGAGAAGGAAGAAGAAAAAGCCTAAATCTCGGTACCAACCTTCTTAACAGTATCATCCTTTTGGAGATGATCAAGATCCAGACAATTCTAAAGGTCTACTAATAGAAAGATCTAGACCCAAGTTTCTTCGAGAGATGCTCAGGTTGTCTACATACAAATCTATTGATGGATATGGCAGATCTAAGCCAGTAATTCTTATTATGACTCCTACTCTTATACCCTGTATGATGGCAAGGCTATACGAGGATGACTTTCCTCAATTAAACAGGAGTATTGATGAATCACAGAGGGTTGTCTATAACCTGTACATCGGAGCCATAGGAATTACTTCATAAGGAACTTATATTTCTAATCCATCTAATGAAGTGCTTAATTGGCAAACATTTAGCGCAGTATCAGAAAAAAAGTTCTGAAAAGGATTGATTCTAAGATGGATGGAATCTGCAACAAAATCATGCTATGTATACTAAAGTTGATGCAGTTTCTAAATAGATCCAACAGATGTATCAATCATACAAAGGTCAGATTCAGGGCTTGATGCTAAACTTCGACAATACATCTTTGCCTATTACATAGGCCCTAATTTCGACTTTAAAGTTAGTGAGATGCAAAAGATACAAGGAATTGTGCAACAAATGGAAGCTGATATGCACTCTGCACAATCAACGAGAATCTATGACTCATCCTCTTTGAAATTTTCAAATTCTCAGCCAACATATCTATCTCCTATATATTAGAAGTATCCAAAAGAAGCTGACTACTCAAAGGTATTTAAATTCAATTATTGTTTGATTAGACAGTATATACGTCCTCAGATAACTTCGGAGAAACCAAAGAAAACAAGATCAAGGAAAAAATCCGATTATTTGCCTAAATAACGAGTTTCTGAGCCTTCAAAGATTCCTGAGCCATCAACCTCTTATGTGCCTTTTGAACCATCTCAATCATGGAGTAAACTGTTACAGATTCGTACTCCTCCAGAGTCTCCACCAAAAGTTTAACCTTCCACCTCTTCTTTTGGGAAGGAGAAAGTTAAATAGACAGAGTTCCTTGCAACTCTAACCACTAAATCTCTTGCAAAAGATTCAAGTTCTTACTCAGATCATACAGAATCTAGTTCTAAAGCATCTGTCCAAACATATAAAGTCTCTGTAACACCATCTAAAAAATTAGTCAATACCTCTGAGTTTCTTCCTGAGTCATCTTCTGATTTTACTAAAGAATCAGATGAATTAGCATAGTTTGCTGATCTTTCAGAATTTTCCAATGTTCTGATAACAATGCCTCAATATATTGAAACTGAACCTGAAATTAGTGAAGTAAAATCCACGGGTACTGAACCTTTTTGACCTGAACCAGCACCACAAGCAACACCAGCTCAACCAACTGCATAGGCTACAACTAAGCCTACTTTAGGACCTTGGCCTACATTCGATGATCTACCCCTAAAGAAATAGAGGGACAAAATACATAAATTTAGTTCATGGATTGATCTTCACATAACCATACCTAATTATCATCTGCCAAATATTTTGTCTGAATTCACATCTCATTTCACTAGTACTTTGCGAGAATGGTGGCAAAGTATTAATGACCATCAACGCCTTCAGTACATACAAGTATCTACAGTTGGTGCACTGCTTGGACTAATTCATAAAGAATTTATTGGTGATTTCCAGTTAATTGCTAAACAAATCCGTCAGGAGTACTTCGCAATAAAATATTGTTCTCTTGATAAACGTGATATTAGAAGCATTACCAATGCATGACGAAAAGGTATTATCTCTTCAATGGATGGAATGATGTTAATTTGAGGTATACTTTTATATCATCCTTACTAGATGAAATATAGCCAGAACTACAAAGGAACATTGTGTCAACATTATCTCTTGGAGAAATCTATCAGCTTGCTTTAACTTCTCTCGACATGTTATGTAATCAGCACACTTTGTTTAAGAACATCTTTAAAGGTAGTCCAGTCCTCCAACAGGCTTGCAAGAAGCCTTATCTCTAGATCAAATGCAAAGATAAAAAGACTTGTGAGTGATATAGTAAGAAGAAAGCTCATCTTCATCAAGTCTACCCTAGGAGAAAAATCCACAGGAAGAAGGAAGGCTTTGAGCCTTGGAAGCAGGCCTTCAAAAAGAAGAATATAAGAAAAAAGAAAAGATTTATGAGGTTCTTTAAAAAGTCCTCACATCGATAGAAGCCTCAATGTTTTATTTGTCGAAACCTAGATCACTCTGTAAATAAGTGTCCTCAGGCAACAAGGAAAGATGTCAAGTTTTTGGAAAAACTTGAAACTCTTCTACCTGTTCATCCTTATAACAATATTGAAGAACTACTTCAGGAACAATCTCAAGAGGATAATGATACACAGTTTGCTATTTCTGTGTCTACTATAGAAGAAGAAGAATCATCAATTTCATCTGCCTCTACTGATGATGATTCATTATACATTTTATAGCAGACGTGTATAAAGATAGATCGTACACTAGTACAATGACCTTATGTCCATATCCAACTTTTTTAACATGATAAATACGATAAGTCCATTAAGGCTATTTGATTTATAGATACTAGATCTAGTTGTACGATCATGAAGCCCAGTATTTTACCATCTGATGCGACTTCTCATGAAGAATATTTCACTACTGCTGATGGAAATACTTTCAAAATTGGGTTAAGAACAAGAAGATAAATCGGCATTCGATTCTTTCCTCAGTGTACAGTTTGGGCTAAAGTACTTGGAAGCAATCTACCAGGCCTAAACATTCTAATTGGTATGGATACATACAAAAAAGCAACACCTTTGCAGATCCTACCTACAGGCCTCAGGTATCAATCACTATTTAATCCATACACTGATATAAAAAATGTGTTTGAGCTAAACTCGATTATTGCACATTACATTCAACTTCGAGATAAAATGTTAGAATACTATCCAGATTCTTATTAATAGTTTACTCACCCGTATCCTCTATGAAAAAATGCTGATTTTTTCATAAGTCTACTTTTAAGAAGAACAAGGATATTAATCCTACTAAAGCCACATATCCAGGAATGAACCCTAATGATCTAAAGCTCGCACTTGATGAGTGTGTAATCTTATTGAACAAGGATTGATTAAGCCCACAAAGTCAGATTGGGCTTGTCAAGGATTTTATATCAACAAATGTTCAGAGCTAAAACTTGAAAAGGAAAGAATAGTCATTAACTACAAACCTCTGAATGCTTTCCTGAAAGATGACAAGTTTCTTTTACCTAAGATAAGTACTCCTATTATTCCTTAAAGAAGCTGTTATCTTCTCAAAGTTTGATTTGAAAGTAGTATTTTGGCAATTGGGTATTCATCCAGATGAAAGACATAAAAATACATTTTACATTCCTAATGCACAATACCAACGAACTGTTATGCATTTGGACTTAAAGTTGCTCCATCACTATTTTAGAAATCCATTAACAAAATCTATAAACCTATCCTTAACAATACATTAATCTACATTGATGACATCTTACTATTCTCAAAGACCCATGAGGAAAATGCGGCCGTTTTACAAAGATTTTTGGATCTTACAAAACAGTATAACATTATGCTTTCAGCCTCGAAAAGCATTATTGACACTACAAAAATTGAATTCTTGGGTATGCAATTTAAAGATGGATTCTATCAGCCAAGTCCACATATTGCAAAAGAATTATTGCAATTTCTAGATGAATATCTCACTATTAAGCAAATTCAACAATTCCTCGGGATTATTAATTATATCAGAGATTTCATACCATACATGGCTACTTATACTTCAAAGTTATCCAAGCTTTTAAAAAAGAATCCACCATCTTGGACAAAGGAACAAACAGAAGTTGTCAAGCATCTCAAGCAAATTGCTTAGAATCTTACACCTATAAAGATTTCTTATCAAAGACACGACGTCTTACAACCTGATGCTTGCATTACAGCCTTATCCACATTACTCCAACAACATCCTCCATGGCCACCAGATACTTTTTCTTTCTATAAGTATTCTTCTTATCTTCAACCTAGTACATTTAGTGAGTTTTTTTATTTCCTCTCAAATTCAAAATCACAAAAAATGGAAAATTTTCCCTCTTTGCCTTCAAAAAAAATATTTTCCTTCTATAGCTAGTAATCCTACTTGTGTGTCAGAAGTTGCCTCACTTGCTCTTATTAGTTTATTCTATTACTTGCATCAATTTTTTAGTGAACATAATTCTCTTGAAAATCCTGTAATGTTCAATCTCAAAACACCCTACCTTATATGAGTTTTCTTCAAGATCTTATCTCAGAAAATACATTATGGTATCTCTAGGCACTCTCTACCCTTTATGCTTATGCCGTTACCATATCACCTCTTCAGTTGTATTGGCATCTCTATGATCATAACAATGGAAGTTCATTATTATGGACCTTTTTGGAATGGTTTCAACCATTAGACCAATGGAAGCATCAACGTTCTATCATCATTCACCAATATTGTCTATGGATTGCATCCACTAGACAACAATCTACGCAATGTTTCTTCATTCTCTATCATCCATATAGAGAAACACACACTGGTCAACTTTATATAGAAAATTGTGTCCAACATTATCACACGTCTTTATATTGGCCACGACATCAAGAGAATGTGCTTAATGCTTTACAAGATTTTTTAAAGAGATTAATCACTTTCTAGAGATACCAGTCCCACTGAAGACTTTGTAGTCAGAAGTGAAAATCTTTTTTGGCAATAAAAGACTTTTGATAAAGATGGACCCACATCTCATTGTCAAGAAACTTTTGAAGATTCCATCTCATCATCCTCCTATTTACTTTTAGACTTTTACAGTGTAGGTACTGTTTACCTTTTGACTTTTGTAAAAGTGGATTCCTTTTTGATAAGGTTAGGTAGCTTTATGTCAAAGCTTTAATCATTTTGCCTTTGGGTACAATTACCTTTCTAACCTTTGCGTCTTATATAAAAGCAAGGTTCTTCTTTCATTGTAAGAAGACTCAATCTACAATAGATTTGTAAAAATGAAGTGTGTTTTTCATTAGAGTCTCTTCTGATTTATGAAAACTTCAAAGACTTAAGTCATATTTCCTATTTTGTCTTAATGTAGGATGAGTATGCTCTACACTTGCCTCTTCTGAGGATCTTAATTATTAGAAAATCTATGATAGTCTAGGACTACTCTTAAAACAATAATGGGGAATGTCGAATAAGAGTATGTGAGAGAAGTAAGTGATCCTAAAAGTCAAGATGAGAGTTGTGCCCGTCAGCCAGGAGAGCATTTAAGGGCTTTGTTGTCTCATCTAGAATACGTGGAGCTTACTTAAGGTATACATACTTGCAATCTAACTTTGAAATAGTCGAGGAACTCAACCAGATGTGGTTGTTTGAGTGGTGTTGTGCCATCTGAGGTGTCATAGTTTCCCTGTGTGCCTTTTGGGGTCCCTGATTCTTGTGGTCATACATAGCCATACACTACTAACTAGGGTTGTTAGTGTCAAATGTTAAGTCAAGAAGACTTCACTTCTATTAATTTTGATGACAATCAATTAATAATAATCTTAGAAATGTAAGAACTATTTTGGTAAGTTTGTTAAGTGCGCAGAAAAATGTAAGATACGTAAAGTCAAACTCAGAAGATGCATAGCCAACACTAGAAGATACACATCATCATAAAAGATACAAATCATCATAGAAGATACACGTCATCAACAGAAGATACACGTCATCAACAAAAGATACACGTCATCATAGAAGATACACATTGATACCAGAAGAAGCGCGATAATAGAAGAAGTGTGATAACAGAAGAAGCACGATAACAGAAGAAGCATGATAACAGAAGAAGCATGATAATAGAAGAAGCGTGATAATAGAAGAAGCTCAATACCAGATGAAGCAACACCAGAAGAAGTATAGTATTAGAAGATACAAAAGGAAACTATTCTAGAATGTTAGTCAGTTAGTTAGTTGGAGTTAGTTACAGGACTCAACGAATAACGGTTTCTAAAAGATTCAAGAAGCAGTTTCTCAAGAAGACAGTTGAAGACTTAGGCTATAAATACTAGTTCTAGTAGTAAACAAAATAAAGTTTTTTTTTAAAGAGAGAAAATCTAATCATATAATACTTAGAGAAACTCTGTATTCAAAGTGCGAAAGAAAGAGAGCGAATACATCTGTAACATGAAGCTCAAAAATATCTTTCCTAGAAAGAGAAAGAAAGGCTAGAGCCTGGAGAGGCTAAGAAAGTAGATAAAGAATCGTTTGTGAGAGAGACCTGAAGAGGCTCTGCAATTGCAGAAAGAATACTTGTAAAGTTGAAGAGTATAATGAAATCTCAAACAAACTCTGAGGACTGGACGTAGCCCAAGGTTAAGGGTAAACCAATATAAAATCGTGGCATCTATTCTCTAACCCTTATCTTTTAATTTTCTTGTTGTCAGAAGAGTAGATAATAATTCTTGCGATTGCATTATTCAATGACTTTAGTAAAGTGTGTTTGTGATCATCTAAATTTTGTAAAGAAATTCAAGAAATTCCTAAAGATTAATATCTTTGAAAATTTTACACAATTTAACCCCCTTCATGTGTATTTTACATATTATACGTGATATCTATATTAATAAGTGATTTACTTTAGTTGGTATCAGAGCGAGGTTTCCAAGAAACACTGTTACAAAGTGAGGACAAAGATCCATGGCTGAATCACTTGTTTTTATAGTTGAAGGTGCCTTTGTCACAAGACCTCCTGCATTCAATAGTGAAGATTATCATTATTGGAAGGACAAGATGCGGCTCTTTATAAAATCCATATATATTGATCTTTGGGATATCATTGAGAATGATTTATATACACCAACAGACAATGAAGGCAATAGCATCTCTCATAACAAATGGTCAGTTGATCAAAAAGCTCGATTTCAGTTAGACTTAAAGGCCAAGTTCTTTTTAAGTTGTGCCATAAGCAGAAGTGAATCTGATAAGGTTCATAGATGTGAATCTGCGAAGGAAACATGGGACACATTAGCGATTGCACATGAAGGCACAAATCAAGTGAAAGAGTATAAGATCAGTATTCTTGTTCATCAGTATGAGCTATTCAAGATGAAAGATGAGGAGGCTATGGATCAGATGTTTGGACGATTCCAAACAATTGTTAACATACTTAAAGCTTTTAGGAGAATCTATGATAATCAAGATCATGTCAGAAAGATTCTCAGAAGTCTTCCAAAAAAATGGAGACACAAAGTAATGGCAATATAAGAGGCCAAGGATTTAAGTAAGCTGAAGTTAGATGAATTGCTTGGTGATCGGTCGGTTTGTCTTGGGTTATCCCTTGGAAACTAAATTAAAAATTTAATTCCAAGGATTGCAATATAGATTGCAACCTTGGGTCGTCTCACTTAATCGGAACCTAGTGCAAATGCTCTAAGCTAGCCTAATTGTCATGAAATGCAAACTAAAATGGTTAAGAGTGAGGTTTTGGATTTTTTTATAAAACTAATTAAATTGAACTAAGTGAAAGAAAAGTATATAAAAAGGTATTTTTGAATTTTTGGGAAAGGAATTTGAAAACTCAAACGATAATCAAATATGATAAAATCCTCTTGAAAACGAGCTTTGGCTATTATAGTTCAAAACAAAAATTTTTGGGAGCGAAAGTCACTAAGTTTTCAAATGATAAATCTTAAAGAACTCTTTAAGTCCAAGGTTTTAATCAATGAACTCCATTTCTTAAAACCTTGTTGAATGCATCTTAGTGTGTGTAATGGGTAAGTTAATGCAAGTGGTCAATTTGGATCAAGCATCATCTCAATATCAAACACAACTAGGCAGATAAAAGAGAATTAACACAATCATCAAAAAGACATATATGAGACTTCATATATTAAAGCTCAAAGTTTTATATCAACAGATCCATAACACAACACATTGTTCAACACTTGATTAAACTATAATCAAGGGAATCCAACTAGAAAGCATAAATCCAACCTCAGGAGTTCATAACAATGTAGTTAAACATAAATGAACTACTCCCCTTTGAAGCCCATTGAACTCAAGCCATCGTTACATCCTTAAGAGGAAATGGTGTTTAGCCAAGAATCACTTCAGGAGCACTCACAACTATAAACACACCGATAGCATCCATGGCAATAGCAACAAATGATGAAAGAGACAAAGAAAAATGGAATGGATTGATGGATGAAGGTAGAGAGTGAGAGAGATGAGAAGTGTGTATGAGATATGTGTCAGCTCCCTGTGTGTAGTGTTGTCTCCTCTTGTATAACCTAATTTAGCAGGTTTTTAAATATTGGGTAGGTGGGTCGGTTCAAACAGTGAGAGATTTTTCCAAATATGTTTCGTGTTTTTGAAGGTTCGCTGCGACGACAGGTAAGTTCGCTGCGGCGTACTTTTTTTGAAAGGTTTTGCGTCTATTCTGGATCCTTCTCCGTGGCGAACTTTTCCCAAAACTTCTCGCTCCTTGCTGGATCCTTTGCCGCTGCGAACTTTTCCCGAAAGGTTCAGCCTATATTTTCTTGGTGCTTCATTGCGACGACAAATACTTTGCCGTGGCGAACTTTTCTTGCAGCACTGGTCTCCTGTTGACTTCAATTTAACACATTGACTCCCTTCTCCTTGAGGTTCCTACAATCAACAATAGCAATTTGCATTATCAATTGTTCTTAGAAAAATTAAATAGTGCAATTAATACCAATTTGTAACAATTTTTACTATCAAATTGCATAAAATGAAAGTACACACTCAAGGGTTAATTTAAGCACAAAAATCAAGAATTAGAAGTCAAAAAGTATAGTAAAAACCGTGAAAGGGTTGCCAATTTATATAATAAACTTGGGCTCAATCAAATTCTCCCACATTTAGACCTTTGTACTCCTGGACAAAGTTTATAAGAGTCAAAAAGACACAAGTGTAAAAGAAAAATTCTGACCATGCTTAAAACAATCATAGGAAATTGGCAAAAATCACTTTCTCAGAAATCAACCAAAGCAGACTGAAAGAGTGCTAAGAAAATAAACACTATAAGAGTTTAATCCAAGAGATTGAACGAAAGAGATTTCACTCAAGGAAAATTGTTTGCTCTCATCTCACTTATGTTTAGGGATATTTTCACTCTAAAATCCGCTTAGTCCATTCTCTACCATAAGCTTGTGACAGTCCTACTTCTCCACTACAAGAACTATAATTTCAAAAATCAAGAGGACTTTTCAAGGTTGTAATGTGCGGAAGGCTAGATGAAATGGATGGAATGGACGAAGAAAGAAAAAGTATGAGTACGTGCATTACAATTATGAAATAGATGTCAACAGTAAGACAATATCGACACAAATCATAACCCTTTTTTTTAGAACATAAATATAACACATAGATATATAAATATATTTATTACTTTTTTCTCTCTTTTTTTTAGAACACGTATGTAGAACACTTTTTTTTCATATGAGATAACTAGAAGAAAATGCAAAATTACCTATTGAAAACATATAAAGATGTGTGCATGTGCTCATAAATAATGGCCCAAGGGGCTAGCAATGGATAAGTGTTTATGGGATTGTGTTTGGGTTAAAGGGTATTGAAAGAATGCCTCTATCATGTTAACAAAATTCTAGTTCATAAAGCTTTGATTAAGATTTGAAACAAGTTCTAGAGAGATATGAAATAAGCAGATGCACACAAGAATTGAAAAATTTAGGCCTAAATATCCTTCCAACAAGGGTGATATCCCAATGAACAATCTCAAGTCTTAAAAACATATAGGGCCACTTTGTCAACATGCCTTCACTTACTTTGTGTTTAAAACATCGAAAATAAAATTAGCCAAATCTGACTATCATTTAAAGAATGGTAAGTATTTTCAAAAACTCAAGAATCACTTTGAAACTTATAAATTATTTGACAAACAAAAGTGACAAGAGTCGAATAAGGGAGAATTGTTAAATTGAGGCAAAGTTTCTTGAAATAAATTGGTCCTGCAACAGTATGGCACCGCGGGGAAACCAAAGTTTGCCGTAGCGAACTGGTCAGTTCGCAAAATCCTTAGTCGTAGCGAAAATCATGTATATGGCCGCAGTGAGGGCACAGTACGCCGTAGCGAAAAATAGCAGAAACTCAATTTCCACAATCACCAAGTTTAAAATTTTAACAGTATGCATAATTGCCTAACACAGACATGCAAATGGCCAAAATGGAGTACAAACAAGAATAAAAAAGTGGGAAAAACTCCCCCACACTTAAACAACACATTGTCCTCAATGAAGAAGAACAAGGCACAAGAACAATGGAAATTTCAGGGGCAAAAAGAGATAGAGGGAACTTTTATTTGAATGCAAAGCTACTGAAGAAAGTAAAAACATAGCTAACTTCCTACTGGGGTGACTTCTCCCCAACTCTTGTTTAGGAAAGTAAGACATCAGACATTGCATAACTAGTCATAGACTCAAAGTAAGTAAACAAGTGAAGGAGAGAAGGAACCTGGTAATCATGGGGGTTGTTGGTTCTCATGGTAGAGCTTTAATAAGTGGCCATTTACTTTGAGTTTGTTTCTGGTTTCTTCATTGAAAAGCTCGACCATACCAAAGTTTTGCACTTTAGTAACCAAATACGGTCCATCCCAATGAGTATTGAATTTGCCATGTTTAAAGGTGAAACGAGCCTTGAATAGCAGGACCTTGTCCCTTTCTATGAAGCTCTTCCTCTGAAGAATCTTATCATGCATCAACTTTGTCTTTTCTTTGTAGAGACGAGAATGTTCATATGTCTCTAGCCTTATTTCCTCTAGTTCTTGTAGTTGCAGCTTCCTCTCCATACCGGAAGATTCCAAGTCCATGTTGCATTGCTTAACTGCCCAATAAGCTTTATGCTCTAACTTCATAGGCAAATGGCAAGCTTTTCCGTAGATTAACTGGTAAGGGGACATGCCGATTGGGGATTTGTAGGTAGTGCGATAGGCCTATAGTGCTTCTTTAAGGCGAAGGCTCCAATCTTTCTTTGATGGCTTAACTATTTTCTCCAAGATGTGCTTCACCTCTCTGTTCGAAACTTCAGCTTGACCATTGGTTTGTGGATGGCATGCAGTGGAGGTTTTACGAGTGACTCCAAATTTGGAAAAAAAAGTTACCAATGACTCTATTGCAAAAATGTGTCCCTCGATCATTATCCACAGCTTTAGGAATCTCAAATCGACAAAAAATGTTTGACTTAAGGAATTTGGATACGACTTGGGCATCATCTTTTCTAGTAGGAATAGCCTCTATCCATTTGGACACATAGTCAACGGCTAAAAGGATATACACAAAGCCAAAAGAAGGGGGAAAGGGGCCCATGAAATCAATTCCCCAAACATCAAAAATTTTGCAAAATAATAGAGGTTGCTGTGGCATTTCATGCCGTTTTCCTACCCCTCCAAAGCGTTGACATTTGTCACAAAAACCAAAAAAGTTAAATGAATATTTAAAAAGGGTAGGCCAATAAAAACCAAAATCTAGAATTTTCTTAGATGTTCTCCTTGCATTGAAATGCCCACCACAAACCATAGAATGACAAGCTGAAATTATAGCATCAAATTCCTCATAAGGCACGCATTTTTGGATTACTTGGTCACTACACAGTCTCCACAGATGAGGTGCATCCCAGATGTAATGTCGAGCTTCACTTTTCAGTTTTTGAGCCTGCGCCTGAGACATAAAAGGAGGAGTTAGTCCAGTTATAAGATAATTGACGATATGTGCATACCAAGGTTCTTTGAGATTGAAGCACATAGGACTGAATCAAGAAAAGAATCGCAAGTTAGTTTAGAAGCGTAGCATCCCACTCCCGCAAAACCCGAACCCAATATCGATGGTGATATCCAAGCCCGCACCTCACGAGGGTGGTATGCTAGAGCAGTCACTGCAGTTCTAAACTCAGAAAACATGTCTCTTTTGAAAATCAATCACATTCGCGGAAATCAGTAAATAATTTGGGCCCGATTCAAAACGAAAACATTTTCAAATATAACACAATTTCAGTCATTAAAAGGCACTCAATAGCTCTCAACCATTTCATATACAGAAATGGATGACTCAACTGGGCCCAATGTCATCTCTGAACACTTCCCGTAATCATAAATCAATTACACAATAACCAATTAGGCCCACTGAATAAAATCACTAATCTGCGAAAATTGCAGAACTACAATATACATAA
>JANIJH010000224.1:54206689-54220327 GCA_024520975.1 Erythroxylum areolatum | reverse complement strand
AACACATTTTAATCATATTTAACAACTCAATTGTACCCGAAAATGTCAAAGAATGCATGTACAATCATATAAATGTGAAAAAATGTGCATGTCACAATCAATTATGCATGATGTGCATTTTCCTAATTTCTCATAAATTCTCATAATTCACAATTCTAGCCATAATATGAGTAACGGGATGTTACAACCAAGACTGAGAATTCCTAATAGAAGGTACATTAAACTAGACTTGGTTGAATTTACATGCTTCATGACTGAAACTGTAGAAAATAAGGCTCTAAAAACTTATGAAGAAGCCATGAGAAGCAAAGATGCAAAACAGTGGAAAGAAGCTTATGAGAAGGAATATTCTTCATTAATAAAGAATATGACTTGGACTTTAGTCCCTAGACCTCTAAAAGCTAAATTAATTGAGAAAAATGGTTGTTCAAATTAAAAGGAGTAACAAAAGCAAAACCTAAGATTTACAAGGCTAGGCTTGTAGCTAAAGGATTTAGACAGAAGGAAGGAATAGACTACAAGGAGATATTCTCTACAATAGTCAAATTTAAGACAATCAGGCTTATACTAGTTCTAGCAATACTATATGACTAGAAAATCCATCAAATGGATGTCAAGACTGCTTTCCTATATGGAAAGCTAGAGGAGACAATCTACATGAAACAACCAGTCGGATTTGAGGATAAAAACAAGCTAGACTATGTTTGCCTATTGCAAAAATCCCTATATGGGCTCAAATAAGCACCTAGATAATGGAACAAGAAGTTCCATGAGGTTGCTGCTAGTATGAACTTCATCAAAAGTTCATATGATTACTGCCTATACTTTAAAGATCTAGGAATGACTAAAGCAGTTTTTATGTTGTTCTATGTAGATGATCTAATCATCACAAAGGACTTGAATAGAATTTAAGAAATGAAGTCTGATTTGTGCACTCATTTTGAAATGAAAGACCTAGGAGAAGCTCAAAAGCTTCTAGGAATGTAAATAATCAGACATAGGAGGGAAGGAAAGATTTGGCTTGTTCAAAGGAATTGCATAAGAAAGATCCAAGTTTAATTCAATATTGAACAAGCTAAACCTACCTCAGTACCCTTATAATCCCATTTATAGATTGTTTCTGACAAGTGTTCTAAGACCGAGGATAAACAGAGGGCTATGGCTCACTATCCCTATGATGTAGGTGTTGGAAGTCTAATGCACCTTATGCCATGCACAAGGCCTGATCTAGCCTATGTTATTATTATCCTAAGCAAATTTATGGCCAATCTAGGTTTAGAACACTGACAAGGGCTCAAGAATGTTCTCAAATATATATCTGGAACAATGGACTACGGATTATGCTTCTGTAAAATAGAACTAATTAAATGCAACTAGTTGTCTCTATATGGCTATGTGGATGTTGATTATGCAACAAATAAAGACATAAGGAAGTCAATCTCAGTATATGTTTTTACACTATCAGCAAACACAGTAAGTTGCAAATCACAATAACAATTAGTAGTGAGTTTATCAACCACAGAGGCAAAGTATTATGCTATCATAGAAGGAGTAAAGGAACTAACATGGCTATCAAGAATACTAAAGGAAATTAACACAGACATCACAACACCAATTTTATATATGGATAGTCAGAATGCGTGGTACCTTAGTCGGGATCCAGTCCTCCATGAATGATCTAATCACATAGATGTACGATTGCATTTTGTCAGAGACCAAATCGCCAAAGGGAATCTTCAATCTGGAGAAAATCAAAGGTGAGCAAAATCCTTCGGACTTCAAAACAAAAATACTAACACAAAAGAAATTTAATTTTTACAAGGACTACTTACAGATTACAAAAGCCCCTCGATTCCAAAGGTAGATCCATCAGATCTCACTAAAGTGGTGAAGATCAGGGTTTCGGGTTTTTTCAAATCACTCTAAGGGTTTTCATCTGAGCAAAGATTGATGGAATAGGAGGGAATGTGTGATGGAAATCACTTATACTCCACCAACTTCACTCAAATTCGCCAGAAAATAAGTGAAATTGAAGATAGAAAGTGGATGTGTGTGTTGGTGTCTGAAGAGCTTCGAAGAGAGAAAGGGGAGAAATTCTCGATGCTTCTTACAGTATAGACAAAAGTGGCTGAGATTAAAACACATACACATCAAGAACTAAGTGGTCAAAGCACAGCCGTTTAATACATGTCTGAAGCATAACTCAAAACAGTGTCGTTTATAGCATAAGATTTAAAGCACTATCATGTTACTTACAACTGAAGCAGATACAAAATGCAGCTGAGAAAGACATAATACATAGACCAAAAGCTAGAGAATTAGTGACTCACGTGGGAGGCACATAACAAGGATCAGATCATGCAAACCATCCGAGAGCAATCATCTTCTTCAAATATAAAAGAAGCATCAGACACAGAACACACAATATACAGAAACTTCATCTTTCAATTTACTTTGTATTCAGTTTTTGAGAGTGTAAAAAACAAAGTGAGAAAATTTCAGAGAGTGTTAGAGTACACACCTGTGGGTACTGGGAGAGTTGGGAAGGGCTCTTTTTAAGTGTTGCTAAACACTCAATCTCTGTACTATTTTCTCATCTTCTTCTTCAGTATATTACTGAAACACCACAAAAGTGGGAACCTTGGATGTAGATAGTTTTTATACTATCGAACCAAGTAAAAGATTGGTGTTCTTTACTTTTCAACATTTACATACCTGCAGAATTAACAAATCTTTGTCAAGTTCTTTTGGTTAAAAGACAACAGTAAAGCAGTAATATCCCAACGGTCAACCTCCTTCTGTAGCTACAACTCACCCATAAAAACAACCACAATTTCCATAATTGCATAAACCGTGTAGCTACCATTAAAACCATCTCCAATTATCATACATGGCAACCATCACCTATTATAACATTTTTCACAAAAACCACAAAACCAAACCAAGAGGAATAACTTGTAATATCATGCAAAAACTGCACATCTAGTGCCACTTTTCCATAAGCCCAACCCTGAGCTGTAGGATTTTGAGTATTTTTAAATTTAAATGGAGGTTGATGTTTAAGACTCTTAATTTGGAATTCTAAAATTCAAGAGTAGTAACAATCAAACATTTTAATCAAGTTATAAAATTAAGATAGCTTACCATTATTGAAAAATCGGGATAGGATTTGATCATACACACGGCAAAATAATTACTAAATATTTTCATATAATTTCCTAAAACCCAAGATCACTTAAAATTTTATAATAAAATTAACATATAAAGCATAATAAAAGTATGAATCACAATTCATACTTTATTATGAAGCTTGACCGTATTCTATCATTTCCCTCAAAATGTTTTGGAAATTGATTCATCTCACTACTGTAATTGCACGAGTGTCCAGCCTCTAATGGTATACATAGAAAGTGTTAAAGGAATTCTAAAACTATTATAAAGAGAATTAGGAAAGAAGTGCTATCACTTTTGAAGCCTAAGCGTATTTATAATAGGTTATGATATTTTAGTAATTTAATTAAAATAAAATTATATTTTCAATTGAACTTTAATTAGAATTATAATTAATTTAATTAAAAACCATTTGTGCCAAACTAAAATCCAATATCTTATGTTGATCCTTATTTATTAAATATCTTATATTTAATTATAAATTTTGTCAAACTTTACTATCAAGTCTAACTTGATTAAAACACTTTTTTTCAACCCAATTTTTTGTGTGTCGCATTATGTTATAAAATATCTTAGCAATGGATACAATTTATAACCCTGAATCATATTTAAGATTAGAT
This sequence comes from Erythroxylum areolatum, assembly GCA_024520975.1. NCBI lineage: Eukaryota > Viridiplantae > Streptophyta > Magnoliopsida > Malpighiales > Erythroxylaceae > Erythroxylum > Erythroxylum areolatum. The sequence goes on along the minus strand of JANIJH010000224.1, from coordinate 54,216,536 downwards.
AAATTAAAATCCATCAATAATATCTTTAATTATCTAATGGAATATCCATAAATCAAGATTGATATCTTGCAATGCTTTATGACCACTTAAATATTTAAAACTATTGATATCTTGCAATGCTTTATGACCACTTAAATATTTAAAAATGTTAAAATAGTTTTGAATAACTTTTTTGTACATAAATTTTCTATATAATTCAATTCTATCATCATATAATGTTTTGATTAGACATAAAGCATATAATTAACGTCTACTTTACTTGAGTCTATTCATTTTAGTTATCTACCATTAAAATTGATTTTTTAATGGTATTTATAAACTATTTTACAAAGTTATTCCACTTTGGCCAAAAATTTGTCATTTCAATACTAATTGAAAATAATGGAACATTCTCATTAATCACTTTAGGATGATGAATCATATATTAATCACTTAACTATCTCCGTATAACTTATGTTGTATCCAATAACTACCGATTAAGCTATCTTTGACTAGAATATGCACAAGTAGTATCAAAACATATATAGTCATCCCTATATTTGACACTTTGATGATCTCAAGTCAAATGACAATCTTATATAATTATCACAATAAGATATACAAGTAATGTCATAAATAAAATTATCATATAGAGTCAGTTTAGTGAACTTGTTTTCTAAGAAGCATTTACCATTTATCTATACTTTAGTATATAAAAATAATGAATTCCTTCATAAGGAAAAATATAATTTATGTTAGTCTTTTTACATTTTACTAATGTTCAATCTTAATAAAACAATGAATAGGAACAATTTAAGGATAATACATAAATACACTATAAATCTTATAATATTATAATTTTGTTTACAATAAATAGTTATCACATAGACTTTATAATATACATGTAATATAAAGAATATCTTTAAATAATTATATCACTAAAATATAAATAATAGATTGGTCGTGGAGCATAATCCAATAAACAAGCTATTATCTGTTCAAATTCAACCTTATTTTGATAATGTGTATTTAAATAGTTCTATCCTTTTCAAATAGGCTTTTTTAAAAGGCTCATTTTGATTAAAAAGAATAAAGAAAGAAAATACTACAAAAGGATGTTACGAGGAAGAAAATTTTCACTTATTATTGTTTAGACCTTTGTAATCTTAAAACAATTAATATGGTTAACAATAAATTTTGACGGGAGGTCTCCATCCATTTCAAACAGTAAGAATGAACACCTATTTAAAACATGTACACGATATCAATGATTTTAAAAATAGATTAGACCGACCGATTCAATCGAAATATGTACGAGCCAACCTAATTTTCAGTCTGATTTGTATTTATAACCCATTTGAGACAAAATCGGTCAATTTTTATGAGAAAAATCGGCCATAAAGAAACTGTTGTATTTTGAGCATGTGGGCCCAGGTTTACTCTTGGAAAAATCAGCTTGTCAATCACATGTAGGCCCCGCTTTACTTTTGCACATCTTTAAAGAGTTTTGACATCTGTTAATATATGATTAATGCAAATTGAAGAATTAAAAGGTTGAGATTTAAATTTTTAACCGGTATATTTCAATTTTTTCAGAATTTTGTTAGGTGACTCACACAATCTAAATAAAAATGATGATTTAAATTACTACTGTTAAAAAATAAGTTACTATTTTATCTTTAAAAAATACTAAATTTATTTAATCTCACTAATAAATTATATTTGTCAAATTTTATTTTATTTATTTATCTCATTATACTTTAATTGAAATTTTTTAAATTATTATTGATTAAAACTAATTATTATTTTTGTTATAAATTTGTTTAATAAATTAAATTCTTAATTAGTATATATAAGTAATTATGCTTAAGATAATTTAAGAATATGTTAAAAATAATATTGAAACTATAAATAAATATGATTATAGGAATCATTTCTACTTACTTTCTTTGAAAATACTTTAACTTTTATGAGTTATTCAAATGATAACAAAGAAATACAACTTTTATATTTATTATTATTTTAAATTTTATGTTAAATTCAATTTTACTTTAAATTATTATATTTATTATTATTTTATAATTTTTACTTCTTATTTATTATATTTTAATTTTATAGCGGTTTAATACTACCAGATCTTTAAGCTTTAAACTTTTTTTTAACCAGTTTGATATCTGATCCGATTTTTAAAATGCTATATTATATCAATATTGAATCTACATGCCTCATTGTTCACCTTTGTTCATTTTAAAATTAAATTCACCTACTAGAGTAGTTTACCAAATTTGTCAAGCCAAAAGTAAATCAACTGTATTCATTTGCCATTCTTTACTTTTTCAAAAATAATCATTTGGCTCATAGATAAAAGTTGCAGCTCTAAGTTTACTATTATATCCTTTTCTAGTCATCTTAATCACCTCTAACGGAATATCTTCAAAGCCACAAAATTAAGAAACAAGTAAAATATAATTTTTTTTTCTGGAAATTGTCACATAATATTAGCAAAGTTCTAAGCATGTTCTTTGTGTTAGTTAACAAGAAGCATAACATATATAATAATTATTAAGATTTAAGAGTTAACTAATGCATTCCCATAAGTTGAGAATTTGTTCTTTCACTTGAGAACATGACAATGACTGGCTTTGGCAACTCTACGTACCCTCAGTTTAATCAACAACTTTCCTGGACGTAGCAACCTCCAATAATGATGAACATTCTGGTTTGATTTCACCTAGTAAAGCAGCCACCGAACCCACAAAGGCGGCATTCATATATGTAGTAGGTTCAGCATGAGAGTACTCTGACCTGGAATCTTTGTACTGGTCATTAGAATCAGGTCCACCAACAATGGCACCCGCATGTGTGTTGGGGTTTGATTTGCTGGAGTAGTAATAGTTTGAGTAACCATCACTGCAACTCACCTTTGCTCGGTGCTCGTGGATGGACGGTATTGATGAACCTCTGTGGTGTAGTTGGGTGGGGTACTTGGTCCCAAAGCCCACCATATATGACATGTTCATCGGGTTGTTCCCCAGAATATAGTCCACCTGAAAACCATTTGAATAGAATTAGAACCAAGCACAAGAGATGGATTATAGGTCCTTTTTTTGGTTGTCTTAGTGTATGTTATTGTTAGTTTCGTGAGCTATACCTGTGATTTAGCGAAGGCTTTAATTTTGGGGGCAGTGAATTTTGCGGAGCCGCATTGGAGGTTACTACCATGAGCTGAAGTTAGTGTTTTAGAGTAGATGAACATAAGCATGCTAGAGCTTGCGACATATTGCAAATTAGCACTATCCCTTGTGTAAAGAAGTCCGCCTGCCAAAAGTTAGTACCGAGGACGTTGATCAATTGGTCTTAAAAATCCGGATATAGAATTTTTTTTGTTTTTTTGATAGAATGGTCAAAATATATCCGTCTTAAGTAGCAGATGTTAAATCAATCATCGGAAAAATAATTAGCAAGTGTCAAGGATTGAAGATAAACATGATTGATTACAATGACATATACCAGGAGTTGTCCTAATCTGTACAGAGCTGCTTCCGGGCAACAAAGAACAAAAGAACGATTCTGCATCTGTCTTGAATTTGGCCAAATCCTTCTTCCCACCATAGAATTCCTGCAGAGAAGTTGAATGAACGTGCCTTTCAGGCTGTCAAGAGAAAATAAAAAGTATACTCGTTAGATTGAACCTTTGACAGTAATGTCTGAGCTCCAGCATATTTGTTGTCCCAACTGAACTCAGACACAGCTTGGCTCCAGCGTTGATTGGTCAGGACATAGCTCAAGTACTTGTTTTCTCCACTTGCCTTGTATAGCCAAGTAGCAGCCCACAAAAGCTCATCCTTGAGCAATCATAACACTTTTATCAGAAACTCTACGTGAAGTCCACCTACACATAATTAACCCTAATCCTTGCTTGATGTAAATTCCTGTATTTTTTACCTGGTATCCTGAATAAGAGCAGTAGAAAGGGCAAGATGCTTTGTATGGTGCCCGGTACTTGTCAGCCAGATCAAATAGCTGGAAGCGTAGACATCCATATGGCCAAACATTTATAAAAAAAATTTACTGGGAAAAATTGAACTGATAATTAAAAAAAGGATTTGGGCTCACTGATTGTGCATGGCGTAGTAGCCTTTCAGAATAGCTAGAGTCGACAGATTTTAAGGCAATGGAAGCAGCAGAGAGAGCAGCAGCCGCCTCAGCAGCCGCCTCAGTGCCTGGTGAAGAAGCAGTAATCTTATAGAGAGTGCGAGGTGTGTCCATATCTTCTGGCCGTTCCCAGCACTGGTGATCTGCATTTCCATCTCCCACCTAGGAGATAAGAAAATTCAACACAGTTGCTATTGAATCCAACTGATAGGAGAGTAAGTTACATATAGTACCTGGGTATAAAATGTTGTGGATGAAGTATGAGATTGTAAAATGAAGTCAGTGCCCCACCGTATAGCATTATGGAGGTAATCCAGCTGGTTCACGTTAGAAATTTCTTTTCCATACTCAATTGCACCCCAACTTAATAAACTAACAGTAAATGCCATTGGCCATCCGAATTTGACGTTGTCACCGGCGTCATAGTAACCTCCCTTCAAATTCACCTGTCAAAAACATAACTACTTTTTAGATACCTACATACTTGCATTGCATGCTTCTGAATATAAAGACAGTCGGCTCAGCTGTGACTCTTGAGTTGGGTATTCCGAAATCAAATTTAAGCATAAGAAAGAAGAAATATTTGTAATTAAGCTTACATTGTCATGCTTGCCATCTGAGAGACCAGAGTCTCCCCTCCATGTTACTCGTTGATTTACTGGCAATTTCCCCGAACGTTGCCCTTCAAAAAACAAGATTGCGTTGCTAAGAGCGCCTTCGTAGTTAGAAGCTGTCAAGCATAACCCTTCGTTTTCAGTGCCTAGTCCTCGTAGCCTTTTTCCACAAGCTAAGAGTATTATTACAAGACCCCATCTGTACCCCATTGTAACTTAACTGCATCCTTATGTTTGGACTGACTGACTGGTATTTATATTCCTATTTGGCTAGCTCTAATGTTGTTGAACTTAATTCATCATTCTCTCATAGTGGTGCATATATAGACAGTAGATTTAGAGATCAAAGTGGAAGATAAAACAAGATATGAGATCAAAGCGGAATGGAGATTGCGTGACGAGTATATGCAAGTGTGGCCAAGGAATAAATTTGAGTGGAATCAGAAAGATTGTATAATTTTTCCCTTGTTAAGAATAAGATACTAGCACCCACTCCTCAACGTCATTAGCTACCTCCATTCCCATATTGCAAACTATATCTACTCCTTTGTGCGTCCCGATGAACTTCTGCTTTAATGTTTCCGAAATGGGATTATAAATTTTAAATTCCTGAAACAGCTGTTTTTACGTCAATGTCGTTTAGTTTACTTGTGGCATTAATAGGATATGGGAAGACAAGGACGAGGAGACTCTTAGCCAATCTATATATAGATAAATAATTTACCCCCTTAAAAACAACAATATGGAATATAACAATAGAAAGATCAATATATTAATATGAAATTAATTTATGAGAAACATTATATGTTACATTTAAACTCAACATATATGTAATAAATAACAACGATATTTAATTTAATTTGGCTACAAGATGAGCGGTCGAAATAGAATTGATTTTTTACAAAATGTTTTAAAAATACCAAAAATTATCTAAAAATATGGTTAAATGACAAAAACCTAAATTGAAGCTCATAAATAAGCTGTAAGTTAAACTTTTTTTTTTTGATAAACCAGTTATATAAATAGATCAAAAAAGAGTTATGTATATCAAGAGGATGCCCAAGAGCCAAACTCTATACAAAACCAAAAGGGATAGTCTATCCTATGGACATGCGGAGCCCTACAATATTGTTTTGTAAACAACCAGCCTATACATATTTACCCACTAAGTTGATGCAAGAAGGAGCATCTCAACCAGCCAACACAAACATGTACTAACTTAGAACAAAATAAAGAGTTAATACCGTTAGAGCCAAGACCAGAAAAATTGATTGGTTGATCCTCCTAACCGTGTTCTGCACTTTGCTGAAAAAGAATAGGATCTTCTAATCTCCCAGCCTCTTTCATCCATCATATTCCTGCCCACGTACACCTAGGAATGAGAACATCAATAATGACTCTCATCCTTTCATTTTGAGGAGACCTATGGAATGCTTCTGAGTGTTTGAGAACCAACTGTAGAGTTTGGATCCTAATGTTAAGATGACATCTGTGATAGTGCTTTTGAATTAGACTGAACAATGTGGCGAAGTGACAAGGTCTTTTTTCTGCTTCTTGCCTCCATCTTATCTCTAATAGCTTGATGACAAGTTTGTACCTACAACATAAGTGACATTGTTCTCTCTCATCTCTCTCATCCTTCCTTGGTGATACTCGAAAGAAATTCTTCTGATTCCATCCGCTTTGCTAAAACACCAACAACAGGGGATGGAATCTTACTTTCAAGAAATACAACAACCTACAAAGCAAACGTTAGCGAAAAAGATCCTTATACAAAATTACCTGACTTCAGCATTTGCACTGAGAAGTTCCATAGCTTGGAAGACCACTCTAGTGCTTATGTTCCCAACTTTCAAGGTTTTGTCTGTAAAGATTCGGTGGTTCCTTTCAGTCCAGATGTTATAAACAGACACAGATAGAAGAATGATGAGAAGGTTGAGGTGAATATTAAAGTGATTTGAAAGGAGGTGGATCCAACTTAGAAAGGCTTGAAGGGATAGTAGGTTTGGTAAATGGATCTGAAAATGGTTTAAACACTGAGTCCAAACTACTTTTGAGTAAGTACATTCAAAGAACAGGTGGTTAATGGACTCATTATCCAAGAAACACAAGGAGCAGTGATTTGGGACAAATGAAAAGAGAAGTTTGTCCCTCGTTTGAAGCTTATTAAGAAAAGCTAACCAAAGGATGAAAGAGTATCTTGGGTTAGTTCTTTTATGCTAGACTAGTTTGTACTAAGGGACATAAGGATTAGGAGGTCTTAAGGTGGAGTAGGCGATGCATTAGAGTAGATTTTGAAGGGGCTTGCTAGCAATTCCAATCTGTCAGGTCGAGAATCATCTGGTTGGTATGGTAAGGGCTCCAAGGTGTGAATATTCTCAATTGGGGCTTCCTCCCAGTTCCACATATAATTACTGATAACGTCGAAGACTTTAGCATTCATCGGTAACTCTGAGCCATTAATAATTATGGGAGTTAAGAGGTCCTTCATAATACCTCCTAGATGCTAAGGATCTTGCCATAAGTAAGTAGACAACCCATTTCCTATCTTAAATCTGAATTGGCTCCCTACAAGATCCCTAACTTGTAACAACTTCCTCCAACTCCAAAAGCTATTATTACTAGGATAAGCATTCCAAAAAGTTTTTCTTTTAAGAATATTGGTATGCACCCATCTTACCCACAAATCTTCCTTATCATTAAAAAACACCCAGATTCTTTTGCCTATGAGCACCTTATTCCACGTAGATAAGTGCTTGATACCTAAACCACCCTCTCTTTTAGGTCTACAAAGGTCATTCTAGTTGACCTTCACATGGGAGTTTGACATTGCATTCCCAGACTACAGGAAATTCCTTACTTTAGTCTCAATATCCTTAATGATAGAGGAAGGGAGGATAAAATGACTAGACCAGTACACGTGAAAAGTTGAGAGCACAGAGATGACCAACTGAAGTCTACCAACATAGGAAAGAGTTTTATGGGTCCATTTGTTCACTTTAGTGTCAATTTTGTCCAAAAGGGGAATGCAATCACTCCTAGAAAGCCTACCTATTAAGAGGGGAATCCCCAGGTAACAGATAGGAAGGTGGCCTCTTTGAAGGCTTGTTAGGGCTTTTAGCTGATGAGCCAAATGACTTATATCTGAAGATAAGAAATATGACTCTTGCTAAGGTTGATATCCAGGCTAGACATGTTAGAGAAAAGGCTCAGGCAGGTACGTAAAGTTTGAATTGAAACCAGATCAACATGAAAAAAAATAGGAGATCATAAGCGAAAAGAAGGTGGGAAAGTTTAAGAGTTGTACACCTCCAGTGGAATTTAAAGGAGCTATTTCTAGCAATAGAAGCTTCCAAACTCCTCGAGAAAACCTCCATACAGATGATGAATAGTTACGGGGATAAAGGATCTCCTTATCTTAAACTTGATTTACCACGAAAGAATTTGGAGTGAGTTCATTGATCAGAATCCAGTACGATGGGAGGTAATGCATTCTTCAATCCACTTAACAAAGGTGGAAGGAATATCTATAGCTAAGAGAACATTCAGAAGGAAATCCCAGTGGATGGAATCAAAAGCTTTGCTGAGGTCAATTTTCAAAGCACAACGCTTATGAGAGTTCGACAGGTGGTAATTTCTAAAGATATCCTATGCTAGAAGGATATTGTCCCCTATTCAACGCCCTTTTATGAAGGCACTTTTACTAGGACTAATGATGTCGGGAAGCAAGTCTTTAGCCTATTTGCCATTATCTTAGAAATGACCTTATAAATAAGGTTGCAACAGGAAATTGGCCTATAATCATACACAGAGAAAGGATGATTAGTCTTTGTGATAAGAGAAATAAATGTAGAGTTAAGCTCTTTGAGTAACCTCTCATGATGGAAAAAGTCCTAAATGGCTCTAGAGATATCTCCCCCGACAATGTGCCAAGTTTTCTTAAAGAAAAGAACCATTAAAACCATCTAGACCAGGGGCCTTATTGGGATTGAAGGAATTAAAAACATTCGTAATCTCTTGGATTGTGACTTCAGAAAGGAGATCGTTTTTCAGATTTTCTGGGATAAGAGAAGGAAAAATATTTGTTACATAATCTCTTGAGGAGGACAGTTTTTTCATGCTTCCAATAGAATTTTGAAAAAAAACTTAGGAGCTGATCTTGGATCTCTTCAAACTCAACAATCCTACGTCCATTACCCAAAAGTAAGGAGTGGATGTTGTTCCTATTTCTATTTGACAAGATAGAGTTATGGAAAATTTTGGTATTCCTATCTCCCTCGTTGAAAAAGGATTCCTGGTCTACTAAGGCCCGAATCATATTAGCGATGGCTTGATTTTCCTAGGTGAGCAAGGGGGCTATTAGGTGGAAGATTGATTTGAGCTTGGATGTGACTAAGGGAAGCTTGACGGGTGTCGACTCTAGCATTAAGATTCCCTACCTGATAAGAGAGCTTAGAAACCACACAAAACATAGAAGTACCTTGGACATGAGTAGACCAAACATCTTTTACTTTTTGAAGAAAGTTGTCCTGAGAAGCTAAAAAGTTGGAGAATTTGAAAGGAGAAGGTCGTTTTTGTTGATTCCCTAAGGCCTTAATCATTACAAGAGAGTGGTCAAAAATGTTTGGAAGATGAATCACTCCATAAGATCGAGGAAAGCCAAAGCTCCAAACTAAATTGACCAGAGCTCTATCTAACTTTCTAGCTATAAAAAGCTCACCTGATTGTTTGTTGGACCAAGTAAAACTAGGACCAATGGAATTTAGATCATATAAAAGACAATCATCACCATACTCCCAAAAGTCCTTCATTCCAGTAAGAGTAGAAGAACTTAGAGGTACAGAGGTACAACCTCATAGGGAAACAAAATGGCATTAAAATCTCTAGCAACTACCCAGGGTGACTCCCCACTCTCAAATTGATGTCAAAAATAGCATATCAAAGGGACTTTCGATGATTCAAGTTATTGGAGCCATACACACAAGTCACATGAAAGACTAAATTATTGTTAAGAGGATTAACTGTAGGGTCTGTGAACTCTGGCCACGCGACCACTACAGTAGAGCCCGGCCTCTACCGCCATCACTCCAGGTATTGTC
>JANIJH010000224.1:54181564-54200850 GCA_024520975.1 Erythroxylum areolatum | reverse complement strand
AGAAGAAGAAGAAGAAGAAGAAAATTAATAATAATATCATAACAATAATATAATAAAAAATTTTAATGATAATAAAATAAAATAAAATATTAATATTAATAATAAGGAAATTAATAATAATAATAATAATGATGATGATGATGATGTTATTAGAGACTATAATAGATATTTTAATCTTTTTAGTAGTTATATTTTTTTGTCATCTTAAATTTATGTTTTTAAATTAAACATTGGCATACATTATCATTAGAACTTCTTAGGAATAAACCAAATTAAACAATACCTATTTTATTCTATTTCTCTTTTATTATATTAATAAAAATAATTATTTCATTCCTTATCTACTCTAACAGGTAAACCAAACATCTTGTTAGTGTTACCCGGCTCCTAACGTTGGCTTGCACTAGAATTTGGACGTCCCACCACTTGGGGGTGCTTGGTTGCGTGTACTTAGATAAACATCACACATCTCTTTCCTTTGTTTGTTCTACATAAAATTAATGTGCTGTTCATCATGTGGAAATTTTGTCACTTTTAAAAATGTAATCATCATTACAACACACCTTTTGTTCCGTTTCTTTACGTCTCACCATATATATATATATATACCTTTATTTCATTATATTCTTTTTCCTAAATGAGGAGAGATAATGAATATTAATTGTCACTTAAAAGGTTTTGAATTTTTATTGTTTTCCCAGCGTACAGTATGAAGTTGCAATTAAAATTATTGATTTTGGTAGCATAACGTGATTGTTCTTTTTATCACTGTACGTTAGTGAACTACTTCCTCGTTTTGTCCAATTACGTATTAACTGAGTTGTTGTATGTAGAGGAAGTAAGAAAGATTAAGACGTGATAATTTATCATTTTATAGTTTAGTCATTGATTTTCCACTAATTAAGAATAGAATAAAAAGTAACATGAGACTCTTTTATCTAACAACAGCTCTAAATAGTTTGGAGAGATGCATCAAATTAATATAAGAACGGCCTCTCTAATAAAAAGTGTTAAAACTACGTAGATCTTATTTCAACAGAATTCTAAGTGAATGTTGTTTTTATTGTTGGAACATCCAATTAACATACAGAAAAAGCAACAACTCATCAAGAGCAGTTCCCTTACCACAACTACCATATTCACCATTACATGTGCCGCTGCGTGTTATCTGCTTCAGCTATATAATTTATGGCCGTTGAGTTGGACATCACACGCAAGTCCCATTGTGGTTATTTCTTTCTCATTTGCGTGTTTAGACCTTTATCTAATAGGAGCAACAAAAGATACATACTACGCTCTCCAGATCATACATCAATCCTAACACGCATCCAAACATCATTACATATTCACACGCGCCTATCATTAATAACATTGAAGAACCTAAAATTCTTCCATCTTATTCACGAAAAAGAATTTACAAAGACATGTGTAAAGTAAATGCCATGATTGATAGAATATCAGCATAGATGATTCTGTAGTTAACAGTTGAACGGTATCTTTCAACTGTGATATCTTTTTAATTAAAATTAACCTCTAAATATATATTCCCGTAAATATAATTCAATTGTTTTATGCTATATAAGTTACATTACTATTGTTTTGAATCAGTTTATTCGAGCCACTTGTATATAAATATTACTACATTACTTTTGTCAGTTTATTTAAGCCACTTGTACATGTTGGTTCTTCTCCAAATAAGGAAATATAAGATAAATTACACCTATTTCTTTAATAATACATAAATATATAAGTAAAACATATTCAATACTAGAATATGTTTATTAAAGTTCGTCCATCAAACTGTATATTAGAATACCCCATAAATAAAGCTTATTTAATTATTTATGCACATTATCTAATGAAGACTTAAAGTCGAGTTCATCTTTCCAACAAGAAGATTAGTAGAAGATCGTTATTTCAAATACTAAATTGAGTATAAAAATCAAATACAAAGATGATAAAAAGTTTACTGCGTTAATATTATATATCATCGACACTTCTTTCTTTCTTTGATTGGTGAGGACTCATTGTGGCCGTACATTCACGCTCATGCTTAATTCCTTGCCATTCCTCACATCCGAAGACATGTATAAGCTGCTTTTCGCTAAGTTAATGTTAAGACTAGATCACTTGGAAAATAGGTTTAGGGTGTGGCTCATGATATTGATCGAACGTGTATCTGCACCACTAAACAACAGGAGATCGTCTGCGAATGTAACATGGGTGAGCTGAACCTCAGATATCCATGCAATTTCATAAATTCTAGCAAATTTTGGTTATGAGTGTTCTGGTGAATGGACAACCCTAGTTTTTAATATAAAAGATGATTTTGGAGGCAATTGGAAGGAAGAGATGAAATGAGGCATTCTAAAACTCTCAGAGTCAACTCTATGTGTGATTTTGACCCAAAGAAGCATGAAACATGAAGAACTTATTGATAAATTCATTGAAATACAAGAGCAAGCCTCTATATAGCAATAATACTCGATAGAAGACAACTAGGGAGATTTAGAATTATGATTCCATTATTTTCAATTTGTCTTTCTTTCTATGTATGTTTGATTTCATGCTCGATCATGTGTAATTAAACGTCTTGTTAGTGTTTAAGGTAGATGGACCCTATGTTGATACTTTAATGTAATTTGTGATTCTCTTATTAGTGCAATTGGTTTGTTTGATATATTGTGATTCGATTACGTGTTTAATTAATATATGTTCTAATAGACTCGAGATTATTATAACATAATATGATTTCATACAAAAAGATTGAGAAATCCTACTAATGAATAGATTTACCATAATTGGAAAGAGTTGATTGCAACCCTAGAGATAGGTTGACATAAATCTTTCGGATTAAGGTAAAAGCTAAGAGAGGGATTCATAAATTGATAAAAGCAATCTTATAAACTTTAATCTGAGTAATTCGGTTGAAAACCTTAGGATTAGTTGTTAGTAGACTCAAGGTCAGGTATTAACATACCATAGGAATCTCTATGGTTCAATATATCAATAAAACAATTGTATAATAAAAGACTAATCTATTAAGGGTTTTAAGGGAATTTGAAGCCTAGACATTAATTTCCGATGACGATAAGTATCTAAGCGCCTCCTTATTTCTTTGTTTCTTGTTGCTACCTATTTTATTTTACTTGCTTCATTTTTAGTTTCTTTAATTAAAAATTAAAAATCAATTCGTAGGCCAGATAATAGAAACAAAAGTAATTACTAGTAATCATTGTCTTCGTGGTTTGACCCATACTTGTCGATACTAGTCATAATTACATTGTGCATTTGCGGTTATTACAATTTTAACTAACTCAAAGAAGTCAATCAAGTTTTTGGCACGACTGCAAGGGATAATGATATTAGGTAAACGTCTATTTTATTACTCTAGTCATTTTCTAAATCATATGTTTAGTATTCATTGACATATTTTTAGTATTAATTTTCTAAGTCACATAATACCCATCTCTTTCTTGACTTCACCATTAAGGAGCAAGAACTTAGAAAGGTGAAAGAAATCCTCCCATGACCATTCTTATATAAGAAGTATAAAAATCATTCTCTTTATCCATTGTCTAAAAGTTATACAACTTTAAGCGTGGAGATGAGTTTAATGAATTTTTAACGATTTTTTAAGCTTATTATAATCTTGATTATCAATTCTATTAACCGATATTCTGAAATGGTTAAAATCTATCCATAAATAATGTATTTTATTGTTAAATATTGATTTGAATTTGTACGCAAAAGGATGAGAGTTAGAATAAAATTTCTTTTCTAAGTCATATTTTTTGTATTCATTGAAATATTCAAGTTGAATGATAGAGCATATTATCTACACACATAATACCCATTTTTTGTGAGCTTTTAATCCTAAGAGCAAAATTTTCAAAATTTTTAAAGCTCTTGTTATTATTTCATGTGTGTGATATCACGTATAGTATGATAATTATGAACGTGCTTTTATTATGCATATGAAGACCATATTTGTTAAATTAAAAGCATTGACATGATATAGGCACTTAGATTCAGCAACTTATTTCATCCAATTTCTCTTAAAATTACCACACCCATAAGTTTACCTTTAGGAATAACTAAGTTGAGCCTTAGTTTTTTTCATTGATTTTAATCATATATTAACCTTTATCCTATTTTTATTTTATGACCTTTTTATTATTTTAGACTCTGATGGTTATTTACATTATTTATTTTCTTGAAATTTGAACTTTTGAATGATCCAATATTTATTTAATTGTGGTACATAATGAATGCTCAAAATTATAATTAAAAAAGAGAGAAAAATTCGAGCATATATATACATAAAAAAAGAAGAAAAGAATAAGTATATAATACTATTAATTTTATAATAAAAGGACCTATGTGTATTATGAATAAGTTTCATCTAATGCTCTTCTTAGTAAATTTACTTCAAATCAACTTTTTTATTATCCCAATCATACCTTACCTAAGCCTTATTACAACCTTATAAGACCTTCTGATTTATGCTTCTAGTCTATACATAAGTGGTAGAGATGAGATTTTATTACAAGTATATTGTAAGGGTTCTACTATGCACTGATTGGGAATTTTGGTACTTTTCACCCTAAACATTTAAATGCATTGAGTGAAATCTTGGTGAATGTGTAGAGATAAATGCTTTGGAACTCAATGCGATTGTTGATGTGATTACTATTAATATTGCTTGGGAAGTTAATTTTAGGACAACTTGAGTCTAATTATATGTTAATTTGATTCAATAAGATATGGTGATTTAGAGTATAAATGGACATGTTGAGATTGATGATGGATTGATTTTATAGATTTATAATTTTGATTATAGTTTTCTTGAGGACAAATAAAAGTCTAAGTGTGAGGATATTTGATCGATACATAATTGATCATATTTTTACCTTATAGTTGCTATATTTTTGCTTGATATTTTATATTTTTATTGTATTTTTGGTACTTAATTCACTCTAAGTATGTTTATAGAGAATAATTGCCTTTGTGGACTAAAAGAGAAGAATTTGGAAGAAAACATGACATAAAACGAATATTAGAAGTAAAGAAGAAATGCACAGTCATGCAACAGCGCCCATGCACTCCTCCAAGCTCATGCAATTTTGCGAATTCTGGTAAATTTTGGTTATGCATGATTTGATGCACAACTGTGCACTAGACCATGCATATGTCAAACTAGTTTTTAATATAAAAGACAACTTCGGAAGCAATTGGAAGGAGGAGACAAAAGGAGGTGTTCTGAAACTCTCAGAGGCAACTCTAGGTGTGATTTTGAGCCAGAGAAGTAGGAAACACAAAGAACTTATCGATAGATCCGTCAGAATACAAGATTAGACATCTATATAGCAATAATACTCAATAGAAGACAACTAGAGAGATTTAAAATTATGATTCCATTGTTTTCAATTCATCTTTCTTTCTATGTGTGTTTGATTTCACGTTCGATCATGTGTAACTAGGGGTCTTGTTAGTGTTTAGGTTAAATGAACAAAATTGATACTTTAATATGATTTGATTCTCTTATTAATGCAATTAGTTTAATTGATATATTGTGATTCGATTATGTGATTGAAATATATTCTAATAAACCCGAGAATATTAGATCATAATTTGATTTCATAAATAGAGATTGAGAAATCCTATTTATGAATAGATCTATTGTAATTGAAAAGAGTTGGTTGCAACCCTAGACATAGGATGACATAAATCTTTCATATCATGGTCAAATCTAATAAAGGGATTCACAAATTGGTAAAGCAATCCTATAAACTTTAATCTGAATAATTCAGTTGAAAACCTTAGGATTATTTGTTAGTAGACTCAATGTTAGGTATTAGCATATCATAAGAATCTCCATAGTTCAATACATAAAAAAATAATTGCATAATAAAAGATCAATTTGTTAAGGGTTTTAGGGGGAATTTTAAGCCTAGACATTAATTTATGGTAACGATCAATTTCTAAATGCTTCCTTCTTTCTCCATTTCGTGTTACTACCTATTTTATTTTACTTGCTTTAGTTTTAGTTTCTTTAATTAAAAATTAAATATCAATTCGTAGGTTAAATAATAAAAAATGATAATTACTAATAATCACTATCTTCGTAAGATCAATAAACCTAATATAATAGTATGAGAGACACCTTGGGGAGGCAATCTTATCAAATTAACCATATTTAAAGTTTATAAACCACACTAGAAAGTGGATTGGTTACAAGTTAATTAATCAAAATTAAGGCTATGGGACTCAACTTGATAATTCAAACAAGAACAAAAACTTGACTAATCAAAAGTGGCAGAACTTAAACTAAATGAAGCCTAGTTAACTTGAGGATGCCAAAAAAACTCAAAATTAAGCCAAACAATTAATAGGTATGAAAAATAAAGAATCTAAAATTTAATTTTGGTATTTATTAATAAGTATTAATATTAATTTTATTATATCTTATTGAAAATAAATAATTAAATTTGTAAAAAATGTGTAAATTTTTATTTTAAACTAATATGTATTTATTAAAATCATTTTAATTACTAGAATCAAATTTATTATCCATAATAAATATTTTAATTATAAAATAATTTTATTTAATATTAAAACTATTTGCTAAGGGGACATTTAATTCTACTTTTGTTTTTCAGCTGTAGTTTACAGTTTTGTTTTCAGTTTTTCTTTCAAATAAAAACAAAAACCTATTTTATTGTTAATGTAGTTATATTTTTATCACCAATAATAATTATATATTAAATAAAACTTAAAGATAAAATATTTTTAATTAAATAAATTTATTTAATCTCCTATATAATATTTATTAACAAATTATTAATAAATTATGTTATTTTAATAAATTAAATAATTTAAAAATTAAAATTTTATTTATAAATTAATATTTATTTGAAATATATTTTAATTATTAAATCAAATTTTATTTGAGTATTCATATATTTTAAATTTAATTATATTTATTAATAATTATTAACATTTAATTACATATAATTTAATTATAAAATTAAATTATTCATAATTTTTATTGATAATTAAATTATTCCTATTTTTATTAAAATTTAAAAATTAAATAATATATAATTAAATGATAATAAATCAGATTAAAATTTAAAAATTAAATATATAATTAAATGATAATAAATCAGATTAAAAAATAAAAACAAGAAACAAAAACTACTTTTTATAGTTTTCATAATTTTTGAAAACTGAAAAAATCAAACAATCTAAAATAAAAACAAAAAACAAATACCCCTAAATAAATACTTTTGGCAAACAATCTACAAATAGAGCGCAGTATCTCAACAGCATCAAGTTGGAACATCCCCTAGTTATAAGGCATAATTGTCACCGAATTTGTTATTGACTCTATTTTCTCTTGATGTCTCCATACCTCACCTGAGTGCAATAATTGCATCTCAACTATTTTCAAAGGTAACCTTTGTCAATTAACGCTCATTCAACTTTTTTATTTTGAAGTACTATTTTAGATCTTTAAGTTTATGCATTTTCAGAAGTTTATGCCTAAATATTTATTAAGTAATTATTAAATTTGCACATGATTATATTATTCATGATAAATAATAATAAAAAATTAAAACTATTTTTATGAATTTCAAAATCAAATCTATAAACAAAACCAAATTTTTAACTAGACAAAATTCAAAATAAAGATTCAGGGATGACCATAGATAACTATCTCAAAACATCAAAAGCCAAGTTGACTATTACAAAATCCAAAATGAAAGCTCAAAATCAAGGACAATCACTTAACCTTGAATAGGCATAATAAAAAAAGGTAGACCTAACTCATCAATAAAATGAACTCAATTTTGACAAAATATCACCCAAAGCCTATAAGTCAACATAAACTTAACCTGACTCGGGTTCGAATTTTCAGCCTCATTAGCACGCGTTAACTCTTTTTGGGCTTAAGTTTAGGTCTTGTGGGTCCAGGCCAGGTAAGGCCTTTTCTACCCCTAACCTTGAGTCCTTTATACTCGAGCCTATATGCATGTTTATAATAAGAAATGCTAAAATATGTGGTTGCTCTGCAACGCAACTGTCTAGCGAAATTGGGCACCCTCACTCTATACAGCCAAATATATAACTTGGAGCAATTATCACATGCAATATGGGGGAATTCCAACGGTATGCAGATAGGCAGGTCAATCCACTGGACCATTTTCCGTGCAACGTACTTTTGTGTTCCTGGTCTTCGCAAGAAGTGCCTGAAGGGCCGGTGAAACGCCAGATGGAGGGGCTGTCAAATTTGATGGCTGTGTAGAAGGTTGAGCTTCTGAGGTAGGCTGAATCATGAGCTCTCTAAGAGCTGCAGAATAAGGTCTACCTGTCAGGCTTCCACGCATTCTCCCTGTTGGTCGCCAATTTTGCTCTGATGATAAGTCTACTAGACCATCAGCACCGGATGGCTGTGTCTGAACAACTGGAACATTAGTCCCCTGCTCTGTGATTGGCGACCTAATCATATTAGGATGACCAGGAAGTGGTGTTCCTACTCTGGTTGCTGGAATTTGAATTGAAACTACAGGAGGCTGTCTAGCCATTTGATTTGGTCGATGTGCAGCAATTACTCTAGGCTGCTGGCTGTGAGATGACGTAGTTCCCACTGCAACATTTGCCCCATGCTGAGCCTGAACTCGTTGAAGAGGATGAGTTGATCTAATAGTTGGTGACTGACCCCTGGATTGTGGCATGTGGAAAGCTTGCTGTTGGTACATATTCTGAGATCCAGATGATAGTCGTGAACCACCTGAGAATTGATTTGAAGTTTGTAGCACTTGTGGTTGAGCTGACGGACCCTGTACAAAAGATTGAGTGAAAATCTTTCTAATAAGTATAATATTAGATATATAAACTTTGTGGAGTGTTATTACGATATTTTTTCAATTACTAGACAAACAAGATGCTCTTTACACTGAGTTAAACTCCTCAATGGCTTAACGGAATCTAAAGAATAAGAACTAACAATTTGGAAAAATATGGCACCTATATGAGCAACTACGAATATGGAATATTAGAAGTTTTACATTGTACCCAATGTTTATGTAGTTAAAGGACAAGCACCCTTCACAGGAGTTGTGAGGATTTTAATTTTCAGATTACAGCTTTTTGTTTTATCTGCCACTAAGTTTATGTTGTTTCCCTTTTGAACTTTCAGTTTCCCGTCTCCCCAAGATCACTCTTCTCAGAGACCACATGCACAGTGATTCAAAAAGATTGAATATGTCTCAAACCTGAGCCATTTGTTGATGCTGCAATGCAGGTGGATTCGTGTATGACATCTGGTGTGGAATCGTGTAAGAGGGAAACTGATGCTGTCTTGTATCACTAGAGGTCGTGTTGAAACCACTTGCAGTTGGTGCTGCCGGCGTTGTGACACCTGGAGAAGAAAGACTCGAGGCACTAGTGAATGAAGCAGCTAAAGCAGTTCTTGGTGGTGGAGCTGATGTTTGAAATGGAACTGGGAGAGCCTGAATAGCTACTGGAGTTCTGTTTATATGTCTGGGTATCTGTGATGGCCCCGCATACTCATTGAGAACAAGATTGCTATGAACCCCACCATTATGAATGAGTGCAGGAGAGATGGCATCGCTCAATATATGTGATGTAATAGGGGAAGGCATGGGCTGAGAGATGCCATCAAATATTTGTGCCCCTGTCCTGGTGGGTGAGGCCTCAGAACACGCATTCAAGAGACTTGCCCAAAAGTTATCATGTAGCTGAGTACCAATATTTTCATTAAAATTTGCATCGTTCATCAGAGATTTCATAGTTAAATCATTAGAAATGGGCTGATTTTGCAAAGAAGCCTGAGAAGGCTTCCGGTCTTCAATTTCTCTAAAGGCCACAGTGTCCATCTTGTCATTATCCACTGTAAGATCCAAAACAATTGAAGTACATTCTCCCCCTCCAGTCTTTTCTTTCTGACAATCAGAATATGTGCTGGGTGCCTTGTACACATCGTCATCACTTTCCAAGACGGCTTTCCATGACCCATCATAAGACATTATCACATCAATAACATTGTCCCCTACTTCTTTCAGAACCTGTAAAATACAAAACACAAAAGAATTATTAGATATTGAATTCATGATTCTTATAGAACATAACTACAGAGATAATCCAATCGACAAACTACTTGCCTTAACCATGTTTTGATCTTTTCGAATATCAGTGTAGCATACATGTTGATTGCAATGTGGGCAGCGCCAAGATGGCTTTCTTGAATTTATCTTGACAAAGTTACTAAAATCAAAACACTAAAGCAAAAATAAATTCATGTCAATCAAATTACTAAAAAACAGAGAAAAGAGGAAATGTGAATTTTGATGGGCCAAATGATTAAAGTGGACAAAACTGCGATAGATTCATAAACAATTGTGTCTAAATTAAATCATAATTGCAGAAAAATGATAAGCAACAAACGAACATGTCAGCTTATTCCCTAAATTTAATTTAAGAATTCCATATACTGAATGACCAATCCAAATAACAAATTGAACCCAAATTATTACAATCAAGTTTATGTAAAGAGGATAATGAAACAACGAGAATGCTTTCTACTGCATTGGAGAACACAACAGGAAAAAACAAAACATGTTATTTGACATGAATCGTAACTAAAAAGCTTTTAAATGTTTTAAATTATATATACAATTCAGTCCAAGCCTCAAAATTGAACATGCGATTTAGATATTAGCATCAACTGAGTTTAAATTCTTAAGTTGGATGGTTTTTTTAAATATAATGTTGGATATTTAATGATTGAGACACCTCAAATTGAAGTTGTTTGAATTTTCTCACAGATTTAAGTCTCGAATACTGTATGATGGTCTGTCCTTTGATCTTATTTTAAACCAACTTAATCGTGAAGATAAAGGTGCATTAGAGAATTGGTCTAGGCCCCCGGCACCAACTTCCAAATTTTGGTCAAATAGTTCAATGAAATAAAGATGATGAAAAAACATCAACCAACTTCCTACATTTAGTAAGATGTAACAATACGTGGGACTCACCTGAAGATGTTTGCAAGAATGCCCTTTGATGGGAGTTCTGATACGAGTACAGCTGTTTGAGATAAACAGCAGTCAATCAGGATGAGATTGGTTAACTTACCGAAAGTTGGGGGTGAGTAGAAAAATGTCAAAACCAATTCAAATAAGGATGGTGCCCTAACAAATTTATTTCAGATTTATCATCAAATAGTCAAAAATTGCTAACTTAAATAATCAAATAAACAGTATAACCAAGAACAAACACACAATTCTATTTTCCCTAGAGGTTTTGATCTTAATAGGAAAGCTCTCACTAATAAAAGAATCACTCCTTACTAAACCAATCAGCTGCTGCTGCTTAAAGTTTAATTTGGTGAACAAACAAGATACGTATGGATTCAGATGGCATCAATCACAATTCCAATAGCAGTATCATTCACTAACTACACATGAAAAGTCAAATCAACACTAATCCATAGTATGCACATGTATACAGTATGGAGTATGAAAGAAAACTGATCATACTGACAGAGGAAATACCAAAATAAATTGCATACCTTATAGGGCAGTTAAGTGATATACGTGATGGCCCCTCAATTATGTCAGAATCTAAAACACCCAATTAATAATTATGATATGGAGAGTGTAAAATCATATTATTAGAACACAGGTTGAAATAATTTGATCAATGAAATAGAGCTACGGTCTCCTTTTGTCCTGAACACATACCTGGATCTGGCTCACTAACATCAGACTGAACATAATCTAATAGCAAAGGACTTTCAGATGATGGTGTCACACTCATAAAGGCAACAGCTATGATGTAATGACCTTGAAAAGCTATAGTGTTAGATCAACTCACACAAAAACTGAAATCTGCACAAAATGGAAGACTGTTTGCTCAAGCATACCTTTGAACTGGCCAACTGCTTGGAGAAGATTAGTTCCATATTTAAGCATAGAAGTCACATTAGTTGGCAACTGTGGTCCAGAGTCCTAAGGAAAATACATTTTGGTACACATTAGCAGAAGCCTTTTCACCAAAAATTTCCTACACATCATCAATGTCAGAAAGTTTGCATTCAAGCAATACCATTAAGGCAGTAGTTCTTCTGTCCACTCCCTTTCCGTTGAACAGGAAGCTACAAAAATAAACTAACTGATAATCAGCTCAAACAGCTCTACAAGAAGCAACAAAGTAAAACAGAAGCATACCTCACTTCTTGTGGATTTATAATACATGCAGATGTCTCAATGTTATCTGTCTGTGCTACAAATAACCACTGCATGCAAAGAGACAAATAACAGAAAAGTAACAGTTAGAGGGAGTACAAAATTTTAATATAAGGATCACACTACAAGCACATAAAAGCAAAAAAAAAAAGAAAAAAAGAAAAAGGCAAATGCAAAGTTAAATAGTGTACCAAAATATTTCCCAGCACATAAACTAAAAAAAGGGCAAATGCAAAGTTCAATAGTGATTACCAAAATATTTCCTCAGCTACTATTTGTAACAAATACAGCTTTGTAAAAGTTCCCGAAGTCATGATATCATCAACAATGAGGAAAATTTTGAGATCAATTCAGCACTATAGTATTACATTCTTGGATTCATGTCAGAAAGAACTACTGTTACTTTCCCAGAAGATACATTTGGTATACATCTCAACAAAAATGTGAAAGCACGAGGTTAATGGCACTACCTCTAAAGTCTAGCCCACAGACATCACTATTATTTCCAGTTTTCTGTAAAGATAAACATATCAAGTTTCAAAACAATATCCATGCACCACTCCATCCACTTCAAACCAAATCTTGCAAGGTTGCAGAACAATCAGTTTGAAAAGAGGAGTTCCCAACTGGAAACCCCCAACATTTTAAACACGCTAGTCTTCCCTAAAGGTCTCATGTTCATGTCATGTGGGAAAATAGAGATAACCAGAAAAACTGTTCTTAGGCTTTGTACATTTTGTTTCCAATAAGTCCACAACCTTTTAATATTTTCATTTGAAGAAAAAATCTTTTTACATAGATTCAGTCAAGCATATAGATAGAATTCAGTCAAGCATATAGATAGAATGCTATTGCAAGTTACGTGTTTAAACAGTACCATGGAAACTTAACATAGCAATGTCATGTGGAAGTGACATCCACCCTTTTTGTGGCATCTATATGCATGTGAATCCAATCAATCATCACGTCAAATGCTTGCAAGAATGTAGAAATTTTTGTTTTCCCCATCAATACACCTAGCTGAGCTTGTAACAACCATTTGTCTGAGTACTAGATTGAACTTATATACAAGATTTCCACTCAGATGAAACAACTAAATGTTTTATAAGAAAAGTATAATGGTTGAGGAATTAGCATTCCATTATCCAGATGAGTGTATTGTGGTGACATATAATAACCATATAGCTACATTGAACAGCCTCCCCAGAGTAGGGAAAAGAACACAGACAAAAAGTAGAAGAAATGAAGGAACTTATTGTCTGTCTTGCAAAAGCTACAAATGCTTTGCCATGCCTAATTTTCGTATCCTGTAAATGTGGGCAATTGATTCAGCAGAAACTATCAAGTCTAGTTATTAAAATTATGGATTAAAGTACCAAAAAGAAATATAACTTACATGGAAGCCAGTTGCATGACTAGTCATATAAGCTTACAAAATAGTGTAAGTAGAAAACCACTAAATAATGTAGCAAGAACATTATATGGAATGAAATTTAATAAGCCATGCCAATTAAATATCAAAACAATGATATCAAAGATATTGCCTACTGACTGTTCAGGAATGTTTATAAAAATTAGATCCAGAAAATATGCTAATAGTACGGAGCAGATTTTTTATTTTCACATATCCCATATGCTCTTATTCTTGTAAAGCTTATTAGTTTACATATAGCAGTTATATGTATGTTTGCAATTTAAAAGTCAGGCTATACAGATACTTACTATTTTCTCCTCGGGAGAATGTGATACATCCTTCAAAATATGGAAATCCTTTATGTAGCCTTCATATCCAGGCTATAATAAAAATAATCAATAACAAGTCAGTGTATAACTAGGCAGGGCATGTAAAAAAGGGGGAAAAATTGAGAAGGTTTAAAAATAAAACAAAGGGAACCTCAGGGGAAATAAAGAGTCCTAGGCATTGGGATAGTATAATAAATAACTAATAAAATATTGTTACAAAACCAATTTTAGCATAAGTATTCACCTTCACTTCAAGAAAAGCAAGTATATGGCCCATAGTCATGAATGGGTAGAACCTACAGGGAGAGAGACATAGATCAAGTACTATGTCAGAAAGCTAAGTCATACAACGATACAAATGGACAACATTTACAATTCAGTATCTACACCAGCTCAAATTGTTCACCCAATTGACAAAGGAATTAAGTAGGTACAAAACCGATAAAAAATAATAGATCACCAATAGCAGTTACAATGCATCATAGTTTTTTCATCGCTTCATTAACAAGTCAATACAAATAGTGCTGTCACCTTAACGGGGGAATTAATCAGAAATGATAGGTCTAATATCATAGAAAAAAGCAAAAAGTATTGAATATATCTTTATATATCGGTTTGGAAGAGGGAAAATTACACTTTTGCTTTCTAATCCTTTTCTTTGGTCACAGTTGATTACTTTCAATCTTAGATCTAATGCACAAGTAAATAGCCATTGCACACATCTAAAAGATACTACATCATAATCAATGAGAAGGCTGTGTCAATGCGTAGAGACCTAGGACCATGTAGTTCTAACACATAAGCCATTCGTTAACATTATAGCAAATCAGGATCTAACCTTCCTTGACACTGAGCTACCTCAATTTTTGTTTCAGATTATGTACCCTTCTTTCAATGTAAGCTCTGACTAGTAATATTTTGAGGTTAGGCAGTATAGCATATCAGATAAGACTCTATACATGAACTTTGAGATTCTACAACCTTCGTAGCGTCTTTATTTAGGGATATTATCTCTTAACTTATTATAAACTCTTCTTGATGTTGTGTAACACTTTAAGAGCACTGCTCTTGACTTCAAGATCTCATTCTCTCTCTCTCTCTCTCTCTCTCTCTCTCTCTCTCTCGCTATATATATATATATATATATATATGTGTGTGTGTGTGTGTGTATATCTTGCTTTCATTCATTTGAGAAGCAAATTGAGAGAAGAAAGAAGGTTCTTTCACAAAACAACGAGAAAACCAAGTTGAATGCTAAGTTTCATTAAATGGATATTTAAAACCATGAACCTTTTTATGCATTGTCTCTTTTCATGTGACTTATGATCATAACAATAAAATGATTATTTGAACTAAGGCTTTCAAATTTGATCTTACATCTTCTCTTATAAGTTCTGAAAAAATCTCAAGAATACAAAAGAAAAGTAAATGGAGGTGAAAAGAAAAACCAAGTGGATAAAAAAAATAGCATAGATAAGATAGTATAGATGTCGAGCAAGGTGGCTGCCCTGATACACACAAGACCTACAACAGGCATACTTGAAAAGAAAATAAGACATGGAAGTGAGCATCTAGACATGTTAAAAGTCAATTTAAGTAATAACAAACTTATCAAATCTTACAAACAGGAAATATACAATGACTAATACTGTTCTTTCCAAAAACATGGAAATTTGAAGCTGTTCACTCAAAATTACACAATCACATATAAAATAAAAGAATGGATTACCTTGACATAATAGTTGCAATGATTGAACTGTAATTGCTTGGTTCATTGTTAAGACCTCCAAGACTGCAAAAGATGCCTCCTATCTAGGTTTTGCGGGTAGAAAAAAATTCAAAGCATTTAGCAATAACAATATCAACTAACTAGAAATTTACTTTCCATTAAACATCAAGCTGACCTCATTAGCAAGAGCACAAAGCTCTTGACTCTCTTTCTCTGAGAACCATCCTCTTGCACAAGCATTCTACAATGTGATAAAAAGTCAGTATCAAGGAACAATACAGACATTACATATACTCCTACAACTCCCAACATGATGAAATGCTATCAAGCTATAGGAACCAATATTAATGATCCAAAACAAAACAGAGCACAAGACAGCAAATAATTTGAAATATGATGGAAAACATGAGTACAATGTTTTTGCAAAATTGACCATGCTTCAAATACCTTTACAGAAATCATCAGAACCATGATACCTGCCCCTAGGAACAGATTGTTTCTGTGCTTGCAGACCTATTTGACAATGGAAAGTGAGTCAAAGCATAAATTTTTCCCTCAAGAAATAACAGAAGTTTGATCCACTTAGTTGCAGAATCAATTATGTGATGCAACTTTTGTTAATCTTCCCTAGACAAGATATATTGTTATAACAAGAAAGTAGATAAAAATCACCATGATAATAATAATCCATGCCATTACTTAAATACTAAGGTCAAACAAAAATAACATGAGAAAAATCAATTGCACATGAATATATAAAAGCTAGCAAAACTCTCCAATATTGACAGATACCACAAACCAAAAGATCGAAACAGGAGGAAAGTCCATCATTATTCAATGGTAATAAAATTGCTTTTAGTATTTTTACTGGAACATCCAAACATTTTATTCAGAGCAGTTAGGGATAAGATTTAAACCAAATAATGCTTCTTTCGTATCTCTGACATAAGAGTACAATAGAAATGCTTATATATCTCATTTTGATCTGTAACATGTTCTATAAAAGAAAAATGCAGCAATAAAACTAGTTATAAGCAATAGAATGGGGAAGTAAAGATGTTACCTCAGTCAACAATCGAGGCAAAGATTGCACATTGGGTGGGACATCATTATTGGCAACAGCATAGTCAATGCCTCTGATATCAGAACAAAAGTGATAATCACAAAATGCAACATTCAGTATGTCCAATTTATACAGTGGGAACCAAATAATTTGCAAGTTGATCTCGTTTTTTGTTCATATTCACAAATGGAATTATCTCCAATTCCTTTTTTGCTGTTGTTGTTTTATTTTGCGCTAGAACGTATGATATATCTAGTAAACCTGGCGAGGGAGAGACAGAGACTGAAGAACTCTTGGGGATTTTTATGTTGAGCAGTCTGCATGTGCAAGGACAATCGCTCCGCAACCGCCGTCACTCTGAATGTGTTCACCACTGAACTCGACAACTGCTGCCCTTTCCCCACTGTTAGCCTTGCTGCCGACGCCGTCGCCGCCTTTCCGCTCATCCTCTATCTCTCATTCGTAGCGCATCGGAGTTTGGCTTTGTTTGGCCCTTATAATTTCTATTTTCTAGCATGTCAAAAATTGTATTTTAAACTGTTTAATTTTAATTTTTAAATTATTTTTTAAATTAAAAAAAAACTTTCTTATCAACACTTTTTATAATTTTTAAAATTAATTAATAAATTTTACTACCACATGTGAATTAATAAATTTAGAATAAAAGACTGAAATTTTTCTCGACTTTAAAAATAGATAATCTGTTAAAGCGTACTCAAACAACTACAGTTAATTGCAAAGCTTCTGCAATATGGAGTTTGGTGTTGGCATCCATAAACTTTTTTAGGATGTTAGTGCTCTCAACTATTTATTTACGCATTCTGTTCTTATAGAGGCATAGAGTATGCCTTAATTGCTCTCTGCGTACTTGAATATGTAATCTTCTCTAGATTTATGACCTTCAAGATCATATAGGCCTTCTTATATTGTAAAGAAAAGAGCTAGCTTCAACACATGAGCAGCTCAAAGCTTCTGTAGAAGCATCTGAAGTGAACTATTGTACAAGCTTAATCAAACTACAAACTTATCTTCCCTTTATGAAGCAAAGAAATAAGAAGGTCATTAGGAGTTAATAAAGAGTGCATGGCAATTCTAAGGTTTTTGTTTAGCATTTGTTGTCTTCCTTTATGGCCTTGCAGTCATTTGAATACTTTCTTTTTGCTTACGGATTTTTATACTTAGAGAAGGCCGTGCATGAAAGGCAACTACTGTGCCGACTTTTTAGCTAAACATGGCGCACGCTCACGTCATCCTTGGTCTGTTTGGGAGACCCCCATCTCTGGTCTTCGCCAACGTTTGGATCTTGATGTCTCTTCTGTGGCTTACTTACGTTATTAGCATCTATCTCCCCTATTTACCAAAAAAAAAAAAAGAGAAGGCCGTGCATTAGATGCGTATAGATGGTATTGAAAATAAGGTTGTAGCTGAGTGTAAATTGGCTAAAGAACATAAAATGGTTAAAGATTCAAAAAAAAAAGTTCGTGGATGCCAACACCAAGCTGGATGCTACAGAAGCTTTGCAAGAAGAGCACAAGGAGTTCAAACCGGAGCATGAATTGCAACCAAAGGTAAAGCTCACAAGCTAAACTATAACAAAATTACAAGAGGTAGAGGAGAGAGAAGAAAGAAAGAATTTTTAAGAAAAAAAATTAAAACTTAGTTGCCACATATTTAGAAGGCATTCACAAAAAAATGCCACATTTTTTTTTGTAGCTGATGATTAATGGATAAGTTAAGTTAGAGTTCATATTGAACGTTTATAAAACGTTATAATTCTTTTTTAAAGTGACAAAATATGTAGGTTTAAATTAAATTTTGGTAAAAATATTAGGGTCTAATTTGACTCTTTTTCATTAAATATATGTGTGTTTTATTGAGTTACACTTGTGACAAATGGTAACAATTATTTTTTATTACTAAATAATTGATCTTTCATATGTAATTACTAGTTGAAGAAAAAAAGATGTCAATTAATACTTACTTTTTTCGTATTTATTGTGTTGAGTTTTTTTTTTTCTTACTACTCTTTCAATTTGGTCTTGAAAGCATTTAATTGAGTGGTTTTCATTTTATTTATTAGTGTTACGAGTAATTATCTAGTTTCACTCCTTTAAGAGATTGAAATAAATTTGACTATTTAATTAATTTATTTCTAAATTTTGTTTAATATTTTATTATTACTAATAAATACCACAACAATCTAATAGAAGTGGAAGTAATCAACTCATTTGGTTTTCGTCAATCTTGTGTAACTGTTACTAATAGTCATTAGACCAGCTTAAACAAGAGCGTGAGAAACTCCAGGGATCCATGTTTCCACCGCTGATAGATCACATGTTCTCTTTAAGTATACATACTAAGAGCGACCGGATGGACGACCAAGGAATAGATCCCTATCGTCCATTTAATCCAGTGGCTTGTAGTCTTTCTTTTTCTTTCTTTCTTTTTATTGAATGTTGTGTCTTCGCGCGATATA
>JANIJH010000224.1:53938386-53952248 GCA_024520975.1 Erythroxylum areolatum | reverse complement strand
CCAACCACTATCAAAGGTAATGGTAATCATTCCTCCATCTTAACCAACCATCATTATTATAATGATTATATCCATTCTCATTCCCTACTATATTCATTCCTATTCCCATTCCCATTCT
Organism: Erythroxylum areolatum; assembly: GCA_024520975.1. Lineage (NCBI taxonomy): Eukaryota > Viridiplantae > Streptophyta > Magnoliopsida > Malpighiales > Erythroxylaceae > Erythroxylum > Erythroxylum areolatum. Next base: position 53,952,130 of record JANIJH010000224.1, on the reverse strand, counting down.
TATCTTTGAACCAAGCGCCCCCTAAAACATAAATATTTCTCGCATTGTAATTGATGAAGCTAAATCAAAGGTTAATATCTTTTACCTTTGTTTTTAATTGAAACAAAAAAGAAGAGAAAATTTAATTTAGGTTTATTACTATTTTTTTAGAATTACACAATAGTATACATCTTGTTATAGGGAAAAAAGTAAAATTTAATCATATAATTTTATCTTCTTTTGTTAATGAATATAATTTCATCTTATTAATTTTATCAATATATGTATGTTATATATATTTATTCATTATAAAATCTCAATTTTTATGAATCAATTGAAATTAGTAACCTTTATTAATTGAATTGATCAATTTATATATAATCATTTTTTCATTTTCTATTGAAAGAACACATTCTGGAGTTTCCCCTCTGGAACCTAAGTGGACGCTCTTGATAATCTCATGGTAGTAACTAATCAATATCTAACTCAACTGAAGGGTTTCCACAAAGCTAACTGAAGGGTTTCCACAAAGCTAAATCATTCAATTGTTAAAAATCTTTTATATTTTAAAAGTTAAAAGTGCGAAAAATGGTTGAATTTTTTTTTTAACTTTCTAAAAATCCAACAACATAACAACTGCTTTTTCTAAGATTCTTAAATTTAAAAAACCTACATAACACGAATTAAATCACTCCATAGTATTTCATAAAACCATGTCAACTTCTTGAAAGGGACCTCAGGTCCACATCACAAGCAACTAAAAACATATAATTCTCAACATTTTAAAAACATAATATATAAATATTAATTAAACAATATAAATAAAACATATATATTTTCATAAACACATTCAATATTTCTTAAGAATGGTTGGGCTTGAGATTGAGATTTCTGCCAAACGTTTACATACCTCATTTCTATTAAGGATCAAAGCCCTTATAATTCATTAACTAAAATATATTTTTAATCCCAAAAATATTTACAAGACCACACTTTTAAATTCTTTTCAAAATAATTTAAAACATATATACAAGTAACTAAGCCAATTTCAAGAAAACACAAACATAGCAAAAATGACACAAATACAATAGCACTCGCTGATACAACTAATCATGCTGTGAATTTTCAGCTACTATAGCATTTGTATGCATGCCAGGAGTGGTTTATTTAAAATACGTAAAAATAAAAGTGAGCTAAACGAGCTCAGTGGTATTAATCATTTTACAAAAAAATTAACTTTTCATAACAATATAACTGAAATATTCTCATACAATAATAAAGCTCACGATAAAATAATTGTTTTAAAACTTCATTCGTGCATCCTAAAATTTGATAATAAAATAACACTTCCTAAAACACAATTTCAATTTTTTTGAATTACTATTTCGAAATGCTTTTTCAATATTAAAGTCAATTATAAAAGTTTCTATTTTTTATTTTCCTTTTTCCTTTTTCCTTTTTCCTTTCTTCTAAAACAATAAACAATAGTGACAATAAGTTTGTTAAAAGCTTTTATACTAAAAATAAGACAATCACTAGAATTGATATCATGTGGGGCCCTAGGTATAAAGTTATGAAGCTGGTTTTGCATCACTTACCCGTAATAGGTTAACTGCTATAAACTAGTAGTTATGGAGCTAATTTTACACCGCTTACCCATAATAATTTTGCCTAGCACTATATGTACTTTATACGTGCAGAGGATGACTTAGTGGACTACTGACAAGCATAGTACCACCCGCTATTAGTAACTAATGCCCCCCAAAAAACTAGTAGTTGTGGAGCTAATTTTACACCGCTTACCCATAACAATTTTGACTAGCACTATATGTACTTTATATGTGCAGAGGATGACTTAGTGGACTACTAACAAGCACAATACCACCCGATGTTAGTAACTAATGCCCCCCAAAGAATGTCATGCACGTTTTAGGATACTCCGACTGGTAAATTTGTAATACCATCAAGGCATACCATATGCTCAATATTTATTCCCTTTTTATCAACAAATAACATAATTTCAATGTAAATTCAGATCATATAAAATTTAACTTTCAAAGTAAAATTCATATATTGTTAAAATATAAACTTATACTAGCAATATTCACTTGTAATATATATTTCACATAAAACTCAACATAAATATTCATTTCATGAAAAAAAAAAACCATTTGCATAAAATCAATTCAAAGTACACTCACTACTTGCTAGTTTCCTTTTCACCATTTTAAAATCCTTCAGTTGGCTTCATTTTTTGATTTGAAAAACTAATACAAATTCATTCAACTCCTTAATACATTTTTCAACCAAATACACCATAAACTATTTCAAGTTCATTACTTTCCACATGCACTCCATATAATACTTTTTTTCAAATAATAACATAACATTTCATTTAATAATTCTAATGCCACAAGTACACTTAAGGACCATCCTTAATCACATTTACATGGTCATTACATCATAATCATACTTTTATACAAAAAACGTCATTAAGGGTAAACTTAACATATTTTATATTAAACTTTTCCAATTCAACTACATTTGATTTCTAACACTTAAAACCATTCTAAATTCACTTCTATGACATTTTAATACACATATTTAAGTCATAGATTTTCATTAATAAATTTTAAAATAATCATACACCCTTGGCCAAATTTCAATCAAAACCAATTCTTTTTCATTTCTTTACTTCATTAGCTTTAAATCATGCTATGAATATCATAAAACATCAAAATGGAATTTAGGATTATATCACATTAAAATCCCTAGCCATGGCTGAAATTTCATCTAATCATTTCCGTAGTTTTTTTTCTTCCATTCTTTCATCATTAAACTAACTTCCTAATGTCATTCATTAATCTTAAATTATCAAATGACAAAATAAAACACTTTAGGCAATAGATCTTACCTTTGACCAAGTTTGATGAAGGTTGCATGTGCTATTTTTTTTTATTTTCTTCTCCTAATCACTTCCAATGCATTAAAACCTTGATATCACATCATAAGGGTGCAATTCACACCATCAAAACTAAATCTAAACTTTAACACAACAAATTCAATTTTTTAACAAAACTAGTAAGCTTACTAACCTAATTTCTTCCTCTTTACTTGGATGGCTATGAGATCTTGTTGGATGCTTAATTGGAGTTAGAAGAGCATGAAAAATTAGGGATGTCAATGGGTCGGGTCTGAACCTCTCCTAGCCCAGCCCGTTCGGACCCTAGGATTAGGCAGCCCGTGGCTGGCTCGTGGCTCGATAGGCAAGATCTAGCCTGCTGGCTGACCTAACCCTTCCTTAATATTTTTTTAAAAAAATAAAAACGATGTTATTTTTATAATTTTGGTCGGGCCACGAGTGCTCTACCCAATCTTGATCCATGACCCTATTGAGCCGAATAATTTTGACCTGTGATTCGGTCAACCTAGGCCAAAATCAGGTTGGGCCAAGCCAAAATTGACATTTCTATATTAAAAAAAAAACTCCTTGGATCACTTCTCCATAGCCTAGCCAAACCTCTCTCTTCTCCTTTTTCTTTCCTTTTCTTTTTTTCTCCTTTTCTTCCTTTTTCCATCAAGCTGGGCATACCCTTTTAAAGAGATGAAAATTTTGCTTAATTACACTTTTTGCCCACTGTTTCCATTAATAACATCTCATAATTATATCTTTACCATAACTTCTCATATTTATACTTCAACTCATGCCACTAGTCACCATTTAATTGGTTACTTTCCAAACCAATTAATTCATGCTTATCTCATGGGAATCTTCCCATGTAATGTACATATAGAATTTGGATGCATTTGGATTTACAAATAGACCATTTTGCCCCCTTTTTTAAATTTAACGCACTTTACAAATAGACCATTATGCCCAAATAAATTCCAAAAATATTCTACGGTCACCTTAACTTCAAATTGACCATTAAATACTCTAATTAGGCATAAAACATTTAAATTGGGTGCTTGAAAAAATTTAAATGGGAGAAAAATCACTAATTACCATTATTTTTCAAAAAAGGGCATTTTAATCCAATAATTTTGGATCTCTTAAAATCTATCCAAATTGACTTATTTACTCCAATACAATCCTTGTTTAGACTCTATAATACTTTTCAATAATTTCTTATCATTAGAGTCGGCTCGTCAAAAATGTACTGTTCACAAATACTATTCACTACAACACTATTGTTCACAGATACTATTCACTAAAAATACTATCCATTCGGGATTTTTTTGACTCAAAACTTTCCTCCTAAGGTACCAAGTATAGGGTTTCACACATATAAACATCTTTAAATCTCAAAATGACCATTTTACCCTTTACCGAATTAAACCTATAAACTTTTCTAAATAAATTCAAAAAATATTTTATATAATTCTAAACCTCAAATTGACCTCAATATACTCTAATTAAACCAAAAACCCTTCAATTGCATGGTTAGAACAATTTAATTGGGCACATTATCCCAAAAATCTATTTTTTATACTGGTCTTTTCATCCTAAAATTTTCGGATTACCTGAATTATACCCAAACAGCCTCAGTTTTGACCCGTTTCAGTTCTTAAATACTCCAATCCTAATTTTAGAGCTTTTCATCGTACTTCAAAATTGTTTAGTAACTTTTTCAGCTGCTTTGAAAAATTTTCGAAATGAATATGAAAATTTCTAAATGCTACAAAAATCATCTAAATTTCATTTAAAAGTGTCACCTAAATCCTCAAAATATAGTTCGGGGTTTTTAAAACTCGTTAGAACTCATTCCATACTTTTTCATAGTTTTCAAAAAAATTTCAAAATTTTTTTGATCGAGTCGAGAACTATCTCCGATCTATTTATGATATCTGTTATAACCTCAATAATTTATTTAAACGTTTAAATTACACTAGTATACCATTATTTATTTTAATTTAATTAGACAAGCAAAACCTTAACCTACCCTTCTCCCCTCTTCTACCACCCACCTAAAACACTAAGTTAATTGATCTTTATCTTGCTGAGGGTGATTTTGATGATGTAGTTAAGTTCCTCTTCTTTTGCACTCACTCACTGCAAAAATAGTCTCAATTCCCTTTCGCTTGAAAATTTTCCATTTTTTCTCTTACTAACTTATTTTGTCTCTCTAAAAAGTTCTCAACCCTTGGTGACTACCAAAATTTCCACAACCCTCTGCAACCAATAGAGGAATAGATAGTTCTAAAATCACCACATCAATAATAACAAATCATTACTTTGCCTCCTTATTCTAAGATATTTTATATGTAATCTGTTAACTGCTATAAAAGTTCCCACGTATGTTGGATGAGGAGGGCCCATGGACGACCACCAACCAAAACTAAGACTGTGGGTGCTACACCTCTAGCAACTAGTGCTTTGAGATAGAGAGATAGACCACCAAAGGTGAAACCAACGACAGAGTCAGTTACTTTTTAAGTGAAGTGGTGTAGATAGAGAGAGTAGAGGGAAAAAGAAAGACTTAGGCTTTTGTAACTATTTATTTATTTTTGCACAAAATTATGATATATAAATCCATAACACCTGGCATCTTACGTTTCATTAAAAATATCTGACGTGGCTAACCACATTAGTAATGTTAACAGAGATACAAACGTTGGATTATATTTGAGAAAATTTGAAATTTTGTGTATTTAATTGTCACTTTTTAAAGTTCAGGCCATAATTAAAATTTTGAGAAAAATTTAGAATTTTTTAATTAATCTTTAATTTTATCACAAAATTTAAATTAAAACTAATTTAAGTTTTTCAATTCAGACATTAAATTCACATTGTCACGTAGCATACATGTGATATTGGATTATACTTAACAATTTAAAAAGGATAAATATATATCACGTTAATGATGATGCGATATTTAACAGATAAAAATTTGATCTCATTTAATTTTTTGTTTGTTTAGGGTTCATTTTGAAAATTTAAAAAAACCTTATAATTCAAATTGAACACATTAAATGTTAAAATCTAAATTTTATTTTAATAAAAATATTATTATTTAAAATATACATTTGGCCTTTTATATATAAATTTTTATAGAGGATAAATTTTACATATATAAGTTAATATTAAATTTTATTTTTAAATTAAAATTAGTTAGTTATGTTTTTAAGCTTAGAGAAAACCATGATAAAACATGCTAAAATGATGATTAATAATATAATTTTTATTTCGTAAATAAAACATATAATATATATTAAAACTAGGGTCATTCCTAACATTTTATAGGCCCAAGACAAAGTAAAAAAGAAAGGCCTCAATAAATCAACAATATACCAATACGTAAACTTTAAAAGTATATTTTTATTACTAAAATTTGATATCCATACATAAGTGACTCAATTCATAAGTCGACGTATTCAGCAAAATACTCAGTGATCATAATAAAAGCTAACACTATCTTGCAAATATCAGCAACAATAAAATCACTAAAAATAGTAGCAGTAGCAACAACTGAACAACAATATCATATTTCAAAACATTAAGAGAATTGCACTAATAAGCACATAGATGATTATGAAAAATAATTTCTCTGTGCATTTCTAGATACAAAATTATTAATAATAGTATCATGATCAATATTATCCAATATATCATTCTCGATACATAAAATAATTAAATTATTCAACCTTTCTTGTGACATTGATGACTTCAAATAGGTTTTCAATAATTTTAACTTTGAAAAACTTCTCTCAATTGATGCTACAGTCACACGTATAGTCAATAGAACTTGATGAGCAATTGAAACATTTAGATAACGATTTGCAGCTTTAACAAATTCAAGAATTTCAACTGATGACATTAACTCATTTGTAAAGTCATTCGTAGCACTCTTTATTAAAAAAAAGATCATTTAAATCCACATTCTACACATTATAATAAGAAATGATTATTGTAAAATTAGTGCAACATTCTCTTAACTTATTATTATCCAACGATCTCAACTTCTTTGAATCAGATAAGAATTCAAAAATACTTTCAAATGTCATTAATTGTTCAAATATGTTCTTCAACGAAACAATTGTCATATCCACAACAACTAGAAAGTAACTAAATCTAAGAGATTCCTCAACTAATTATATTTCTCTATGATTATCATTTCAATCAAATTGTCTTTTCTTCTAGTTGGAAATGTAGGTTCTACATTCATCTTATGTTTAAGAATTTTGGTAATACTCATAGTAGAGGCAAATCATTCGTTTCTATATTTCTAAAAAAAATTACCATTACATGTTCTAATTGCTCTATAGTATTGTCAATGCACATAAATTTACACTGCAACTTTTTACTTACCATGTTAATAGTGAATAAAATATCATACCAAGTAAATACTCAAAACTCTCAAGTATACTAACCAAACTTTCCGCTTTACTCTTTGACTTGGCATCCTCACAAGCTATAGATGAAAACAAAGAGTAAAAAATAATATCCTATATAAAGAGAAAACTTTAATATCCTATATTAAAATGAAAAAACATAATTTATTACTATATCTGTGAAATGAAAGAAAGATAAATTATCAGGTCGAGTGAAAGATAAATTATGAGGTCATGTGATTTATGTTAAAAAGATGCCAACAAAAATTAGTTGAAAATTTTTAAAAGTAGGAAACTTATTACAAATATAAAAAATGATATTTGAAGAATAAAACATGAAGATTCAAATTAGGTAATAATGAGATGATTAACCTTGTATACATTGGATTACAATAGTATAACATGTCTTGTAACATCCTTGTAAGTCTTAATCAATATAATTAAATTGTCATAATAATAATGATAATTTAAAAATAGATGTTTAAAAATGAAAATTTCACTTATTTTGTTGTAATATTAGGTTAAGAAGTCATATTATGCTAAAATAAATTTTCACATAAGTTTGATAAGATTTAATTGAAATAAATAAATTTTATAAAGTTTATCAATTTTTAAATTATAATTGTTAGGATCTTCTTCTCTTTTAGTATATACTAGGCTTAAGCTGATGCGCATGCGTCATTAAAGTAACTACATGTTATTTAATTAATATTCAAATCTAAATCATATACTTTATTTCTCTTATACATAATGTTTATTATTTTTTGTAACAAATATTTGTCAAATTATTTTAAATTAATTTAATTAAAAATTTTGTACATAATATATAAATTATTAGTTATTACGTAATTAAGTGCTAAAAGAGAGATGACAAAGATATTATATGCCAATGGATATATTTCGTTTAAGGAAATATCAAATATTATGAAAATGACTCAATAATTATCTTTTTTCAATTTTATTATGAAAATGACACAATAATTATCTATTTTTCAATTTTTAGTGTATATTTTTGGATAAATGTCCATCTATTCTAATATATTAATTTTTTTTAAAATTTTAAAATTCTACTATCTAAAAATCATTAACCTTAGACATCCAAAACAAATGCAAACAAAAAACACACTTCCTAAAGAGGGATAAGATATTAAAAGCAGTAATGTTTATAGAGAAAGCGATGTGAGAGAGAGCAATAGCTGAGAGTCTAATACTTCGAAGATCACCGGTGTATTTTGACCCCTCTTCCATGGTTTCTTCTTCTTCTTCTTCTTCTTCTTCTCCTTCTCCTCCACCGTCTACTTCTCGCTCACCCCTGTCCCAAATCCCTGTACCTTCTCCTAGAAACCCCCCTTGTCACCTTCCTTAAAACTTAATTCCCAATATACTGACCCAAACTACCCAATCCTTGCCCCTATTCAGATAACAGAAGGTTTAAAACATCAAATTAACTCGATCATGCGCAAAATGGTCAAGATGTTCCCTTGCTTTCTCAGGACTGTGGAGCTTCAGTGAAATCTTTTCAAAGAACTTGGAAATCTGTTGTAGTTGACATAGTGGAGGAACCTTCGACTGTCAAGGAGCTGGCTTTTTACCCCCCAGAGGTTAAGGATAACCAAATCCTTGTTATCTCGTCGCCTGAGGTAACACTGAAAGGAGCAACCAAATTTCTCCATTCTCTAATCAAATTCTTCATTGTTAAGCAAGCTGCTTTTCCAATCATGTATAGAGCCCTTTCAAAATCTTGTTTAGCATATGGTTTGAAAAAAATTTTGGTGACTAGCTCGAACAAGTTTTTATTTAAGTTTGATTTTGAATGTGTCATGAATAAGTTGCTAGAGAAGGGCCACTGGCATATCCAAGGGAAGCCATTGTTCTTACGCAAATGGACTTTGAATGTGGGGTAAAAGGAGGATATTGGGTATGCTCCTGTCTGGATAAGGTTTCATACTATTTCCTACATATATTAGAATAATGAGGGATTGAGTAGGATTACTAGTGTAGTGGGAAAACCTCTGCTCATGGATTCCCATACAACTCGAATGTCTAGAATCCTATATCCTTGAATGTGTGTTGAATTAGAATTGGAGAGAAGCTGGCCTTCATCCTTTCAATTGGAAACCTATAATGAAGAGGGACAACTAACATTTAGGAATGGAAGCCTAAGAAGGTAACACAAAAGAGAGCATGGAAACCTACTGGTCATATGTTTGAGGCTGGGACTCAACAGGAATTGGACAAAGGGAATTGCTCACTTCTTGTGTATGAAACTCATCAAATGGAGGGAGATTAAGAGAAAACTCTAGAGAAAGAACAAGTTAGTCCTAAGGGGAGTAGAATTGCTGAAAATGTAAATGAGCATAGCAAAGGTAAAGAAAAGAAACAATAGTAGGATGATTCAAATGGAAGCTTTGAAGATGCTGACTGTCCTGGTGTAAGCAAAGTAGGTAGTTCTATTGCCTCTCCTAAATCTGATGTGGTTCCAAATATTTCTAATGATTCTCAGAGTCAAGGTTTATTGGAAGGGTTTTTACCATTAGGAAAAGTAGAAAATCTAGAAGAAAACAACAGCAGTGGGTCTAGTTTTATGTATAGTATTATCAATTTAGGTTTTTGGAATATTAGAGGTCTCAACAACAACAATAACAAAATTAGTTGTCAAGTCTTATTTTAGAATGATGTCGGTTTCTTTTGTGTGTTTGATAGAATCTAGGATCAAGTCTCATTTTCTTTTGAATAATATTTGCTCTTGGCATTTTCGTAGTAATTTAGAACAAGCTTCATGTGCCAAGTTTGTAGTAGCATAGAACCCTGATAAATTCGTGTGTGCTCCTCTAATTACTACTGATCAGCTAATCCTTTTGGAGGTGACCCCTATGAATTGTGATTATGTTTTTTTTTTGTTTCTTGTATTTATGGGGAAAATAATGCTAATCATAGGAAAAACCTTTCGCCAACTCTTTCTAATATCAAACTCATTATTGAGACTTAACCATGGCTTATAGTTGGGGACTTTAATGCCATTTTGTTTGGACATGAAGTTGAACCTCTTAGCTCCTCAGCTATTAATGGGATGAGAGACTTTAGGAAGTGTGTTAAAGAATGTGGTGTGTATGACCTAAACTCTAGCGGTTCGAATTTTATATGGTCTAATAAGCAATAGGGTGAATTCCACATAGCTATAAAATTAGACAAAGCGCTTATCAATTCGGAGTGGATTTATCAGTTTCCTAGATCCTATGGTGAAATTCTTAATCCTAATATTTCAGACCATTCCTTGTAGTGATAAAAGCTTTAACTGTCCCAAATAAGAGATCTTCCCCTTTTAGACTTTCAAATTTCCTAGTCTTGCAGCCAAATTTCTTTCAGATAGTAGAAGAGGCTTGGAATTCACAGATCCGAGAGACCCCTATATTTTATGTAGTATCTAAGTTCAAATTAGTCAAAAATGCGTTCAAATCCCTAAACTCAAATCAAATTGGCGATATTAATGATAGAGTTGAGACTTGTCAAGCCACCCGCAATAATCCAAAACCAAATGAGAGCTTTGCCTAATAAGACTTAATTGGCTGTTGAAGAACATGAGGCTATGACCAATTTGTTTAAGGCTTTAAATGACTAAGAATCATTCTACAAACAATCTTCCCATATCAAGGGGTGTAGAGGGGGGATGGGAACACCAAATTCTTCCATAATTCCATCTTATCAAATAGGAATAGAAACAATATCCACTCTTTATTGGTGAGCAATAGCCATAGGATTACTAACTTAGAAGAAATTCATAAACAATTGAATTTCTTTCAAGATTCCATTGGTACAAAGAAAGATCTAGCTTCTTCAAGCGAGTTTGTGGCAGCTCTTTTTCCCCACCGGATTCCTGTGCACCTTAGAAATACCCTTGTAGCTGAAGTTACTTCGCAGGAGATTACGGAAGTATTCTTTTCTTTCAACCTAAATAAGGCCCCTAGCTTGGATAGCTTTAATGGCTTTTTCTTTAAACACACTTGGCATATTATCGGGAATGAAATCACTAGGACAATCCAAGACTTTTTCAAATATGTGAGGCTCCTTAAAGAGCTTAATTCAACTTTTATCTCCCTTATCCCTAAGAAGAATTAGCCATCCACTGTGTTGGATTATAGACCTATCTCCTGTTGTAACATGATTTATAAGATGATCAAAAAATCATTTCTAATAGACTTAGAGAGATTTTACCTCTCCTTATCAGCTCAAACCAAAGTGCTTTCACCAAAAACCGCCATATAGGGTATAACATCCTTTTAGCTCAAGAAATCTTTAAGAACTATCATCTTTCTAATAAGCATAGGAGATGTGCTTTCAAAGTAGATTTGGCAAAAGCTTATGATTATATTCAATAGGATTTCCTCCTTAAAGTGTTGCTAGTTGTAGGGCTCCCTCCTATGTTTATTAAGTGGATTGAAAAGTGTGTAACCTCGCCTTCTTACTCTATCTTGATCAATGGTTCTCTTACTAATTTTTTTGTGGGAAATCAAGATTAAGACAAGGAGATCCTCTTTGTGTGTACCTGTTTATTATTTGCATGGAGGTGCGTTTGCTAATGATCTGTTATTGTTCTATTATGTTGATCTTATTTCAGTGAATACCTTGCTTAATGCTTACGAAATTTATCAAATTTCTCTAGGTTGGATATGATCCCTAGAAAAAGTGTTTTTTTTTTATCTCCTGATGTGGAACATTTGGCCATTCAGTTGGAAACCAATTCGGGTCTTAAAAGGGGTAATCTTCTTATGAGATATCTAGGGGTTTTTTTTTTAACAGGTAGATTGACTAAGAGAGATTGTATCTCGTTGTTGGATAAAATTGATTCCAAAGTTAACAAATGGACTCATAAAGCCTTGTCCTATATTGGTAGACTTCAATTGGTAATTTCTGCCTTCTTTACTTTTCAGGTCTACTGGGCTAGCCATTTCTTGCTTCATGTCTCTATCCTTAAAGAAATTGAGTCTAAACTTAGGAACTTCTTGTGGTTTGGAAAGGTTGTGTCTAAAACTCATATAAAAGTTAAGTGCAATGACCTTATAGACCTAAAACAAAGGATAGTCTAGGGGTTAAACATTTGTCTACATAGAACAATGTTTTGTTAGGTAAAAGGATTTGGGTTCTTTTCAATGATAAGGAAGCTCTGTGGGTAAAGTGAGTTCATGCCATTATTCTTATAAGGCAAAACTTTTGGAGTGCCCAACTGACTAATAATAGTTCTTGGAGTTGGAGGAAACTTATTCAAGTGAGAAATATTATTAGGAACCATTTCAGATTTAATATAGGAAATAAAATTTCTACTCTCTTATGACAGGACCCTTGGCATTCATGAGGTATCCTCGAGGATCTCTCAACACCTGGAGCTGTCAATGGTTCAAAATTTCCAATGAATGCAAAAATAGATGATATTATCAGAGATAATATGTGGTGCATGCAAGATGCCACAATTAAGACCATTCGTACGCTTGAGCCTTTAATATATCAACCTGATAGGGCCCAATTGAATAGATTAGAATGGATTGCAAGCCCCTCAAGAATTTACACAAATGCTTCAGCATACACTTTGATGAGACCACCTTCTTCAAAAGTACCTTGGCATAAATTAGTGTGGCATAAAGATTCCAACCCAAGGTATGCCTTTATCTTGCGGTTAGCTTTCCTTAATAAGCTACAAAAAAGGGATCAGCTCCTTTATACTTATATCCCTAATCATTGCTCCCTGTGCTACTTGGATAATGAGTCTACCAACTACCTTTTCTTTGAATGTTCCTTCTCAAAATCAGTGTAGTTACACTGCCTTAGCCACTTTTAGATAAACATTCCAAACATGCTAAACCTCCAATCTATTCTACTTTGGTTCAACCAACCTCAAAGCCACAAAAACATTGACCTCAACATTTGTATTCTTCTTCTTTCTGTTATTATGTATAACTTATGGTCCGAGAGAAACCTTAGGACCTTCAAAAATGTAGTCATGGAAGTGGGGAACGTTAATACTAAAGTAATCTTTCAAGCAATGGAACAACTCAACTCAAACACTGAAAGTAGGTAAAGAGAGGTTACTAGCTTGTTTTCTTTTTTCTTCTCATATTTATTTTGCAAATGTGCTAATTGGTTTGGGAAAGGAATTTTTATCTTACTCATCGACAATTATATCAATGTGAGCATATTTGCAAGGCATGGATTATCACTACAGCTTCAGGAAAATGAAAGGAAACTCACATTCTTTGTCAGCAAGAGAGGCATAAGATGCAATACTGGCTGAACCTACAAAAGCAATGAAGATTGTGCATGGTATCCCAAGCTACAAGGTCCACTCCTTTGGCAATTTATTAATAGGTGATTGTGCAAATATTCTATAACGGAGTTTCTCCGGTTATGCGAAGTACAATCGATGCTGCGGCTGGAGGCGATT
>JANIJH010000224.1:53836284-53846680 GCA_024520975.1 Erythroxylum areolatum | reverse complement strand
AAAAGATGATTAAGGTTTGAGACTTTGCATGTATAAGAAGTTTGTTATGCATTGAGAAATTGATTGAGGATAATTTCTAAGAAAAAGGGAAATTGTATGGATTTGCATGAATTTGAATAAAGATGGTTATTAAAAAAAATTATACCGATTCGAATTGGTTTAGTCTTAGGTTCCCAACGCGATAAGTTTAAGTTTTCGGATGTCGGATACTTGTTCAATTCAGTTGCTTCGTTTGTATGCTTGAATTCGATCCGTATTTGTTTCGCATTTCTGTTATTCGATTATTCCAATTTCGATTCGCTTCTGATATGTTTATGTTTCCGCTTGTGATTTCGATTTGTTTTTGCTTCGCTTTGATTTCCGATCTGTTTGTTTCTTTAGCATTATGAATTTCTGATAAAATTCTGCTTCAGATTCCTTCGATTTTTCGATTCCATTTTTCGCCTTTCTGGTTAGGATTCGGTCCTGAGATCGGGTCCCAACATGTTTAAATCACAATGTTTATTAAGTGAAAGGCCTACCTTTGGTCTTTCATTTGCTATTTTCTCTTCCTTTCGTTAGCTTCATTTCTTCATCTTCTTATTCTTCTCTTATCTTCTCCTAACTCACGACACTCACCAATCCTCACAACTTGTGATTTTATGCCAACTCCTTCATTTCTTTCTTCAATATCTTTATTCTCTCTTCTTCTTGTCACAAGAAAAACCTAATCTCTTCTTCATAAATGAATATGATCTTAGGATGTTTGGGAGTTAGGGTTACGTGATCTTCAAAGTTTGGAGCCAAAACAAGTAAGTGATTTATTAAGGATCTTTATGGTTTATTTTATAAACGTATTTATGATGATCATTAGGGATAGCTTGATGGGTTAACGGAGCTAAAAATATGACAAAAAATTGATGAATTTATAGAGTTGTTTTGATGATTTGTTTTTGTGTTGTGATTAATGATAGATTATGTACTTTTTATAAATGATTAATAGTGAAAATGGTGATTTAATAAGAACTAAAAGTTGATAAACAAAGAGATGTGTTGTGACCTATTTTGTGTACATGATGAGTGATAATTTATGATTTGTTAAAGGGGTGTTTTTAAGATGGATTGATTGTGAAAAATGATGTTTTAATGAGAATTGGAAGTTGATGAATATAGAGATGAGTATGTGACCTGTTTTGTGTTAATGAATGAGTGTAGAAATGAGATTGAAGGAGTGATTTAAATATGCTCCATTTCTAGTTAATGACCACATATAGATCATGAATTATTTATGGATGATAATGAGTTGAAATAGTGTTGAGAATGAGGAGTAAATGATGTCGAAAAGGGTGATTTTTGTACAAGTTATGTTAGGTATAAAATCTGGAAAAGTTTGAAGATGATTGACTGGAAAATGATCACTGAGTATGCTTCAGTATTTTAGTCATAACTTTGTATTTAGTTATCCAAATAAGATGATTCTTAATTTGGATTAAAATAAAGACATATAGCTACATTTTTTATGCAGACATAAAATTTAAATTCTGTCTTTAAGAGTCTCAAAATTTGACATGAAATTGGGAACTGGGGCAATACATTATTGGATGAATGTATATTTTGTGCTCTGATTTCGGAGGAAAAACTTTTTTAATCTAGGAAGATTTTGACAAAAATGCCTTCATGAAAGTTTTATATCTTTCTTTTATATTTTCAACGGTATAAGGTATGAAAATTTTGGATATCAGAGTTGAAAGATATGATCATTTTAAGTTAGTAATGCTGCACACGATGTATAAAAGCCTCTGTTCCAATCGCAAGGAAGGAAAGGTGCAATCCCACACGCTGGGAGTAGCCTCAGGTGTGATCGCAGCAACGAGAGGTGCAATTGCCCCTCGTCACTTCACGCATGTTCTGCCACCCGAAGTGTGTTCCAGTTCTAAACATATCTTATTCTTTTAGCCATAACTTTGTCATCCAACCTCTAAATGAAGTGATCATTGAACTAATAGATTCATAACACATTTTTATATCTCTCCATAAAAATTGGTATCATTATGAATTGATTTGAAAAAGATTGATTGAAGGAAAGTGAGAGAACATGTTGGAATAGTATGAACAGCTATGATTTCACTGAACACATTTGGGTATTTAGGTTATATCTTATTCTGTAGTCATCTAAATGAGATGATGTTTGATTTGGAGTAAACTAAAAAAATAGGACGACAGATCACATAAAGAGGTCAAATTTTGATACAATCTCTAAGGCTTTCAATTTCTGTATGGAATTTGAGTATGGTGTACTGTTTTAGTATAAGAACAATCTGAGAATGTTAACATATAAATTTTATATTACTAAACCAAATTGAATGATTTTTTTGTCATTAGAAACTTAAGACAATGGGGAATATTTTTTTAAAAGCAAATGTTGCCAAAATATTTCATTTACATTGTCTAATTGATCATGGAAAATCGACCCGAAGGTCTGAAATTCTGGAGGTATTATGAGAAGAATGAGAGATTGAATCTTTTATGATCATATAATGTTAGAATAACATTAGTGAATGAATTGTTGATATCCAAATACCAAAGGTATGAGTTTGTTTGGGAATAAAGATATTCATATGATTGAAGTTGTGATTCAAAGAAGAGGAGTAAAGTGTATCAAGTTAAAGTGAATAAGAAATTGTTATTTGTGAGAGCCAATAATTCTACAAATGAAAGGACGAGTAATTGAGTTATAAAATGCGAATATGGATATGGTGCAAAATTTGAAAATATACTCAGGATTGTCATTGAGCATGCATTGTACTTATTTTGTATACACAATGTGCATAAATAAATGCTTATAATTGTGCAAAGTTATTAAGGTTTGTGTGCAATGTGTATATTGCATAATTTGGATGAGAAGAATAAATGTCCATATTCAGACGTTTTCAGAATTAGAAGCAAATGCTAATCTGGAGCGTACTATGAGTAGACTTAGATGGTCTTACTTTATTGTTTGTTTGTTTATATTATGAATTTTGTGATTATGAATGAGATGTGAAGGTGATTGTTCTAATTCCGGACAGCAAATGTCCGAGGAGTTTGCTAAATGTAAAGATATCGAAATGCTACTTATGTGTGAATTTCACGAAATAAATGATACATTATTTGATTATTAAACATCCGCAAATGAAAGAAAAGTGATTCTCAACTTTAATGATGAATACCGGACTAAGGTCCGATGATAAGTGAAAGCGAATAATTGATCATATGCGATTGATGTATTTCATTAGATGAATGCATGAAAGATAAAGGCCGTTATGACTAGAGTAGCCACCAGAAAAGAGCTTAAAGCTCAAACTATGAAAAAGAACCTAGTGCTCATAAAGTGTATAAGAGCCAAAGGCTCACTATGTAAAATGAGCCCG
Organism: Erythroxylum areolatum; assembly: GCA_024520975.1. Classification (NCBI taxonomy): domain Eukaryota; kingdom Viridiplantae; phylum Streptophyta; class Magnoliopsida; order Malpighiales; family Erythroxylaceae; genus Erythroxylum; species Erythroxylum areolatum. The sequence goes on along the minus strand of JANIJH010000224.1, from coordinate 53,843,291 downwards.
ATATTCCCAACAGTTACGGGACAGTTATCAATAAACCCGGTATCGATAATAGATATGGAATAGTTAGGTACTCGATCACAACAAAGTAACAAATAGAAAGTGAGTCTCATATGCACTGCATATGCATGATATTAATGATTATAATATGCTCAATGTAAAATGTGAAACGATGGATCAAGTATATGTGATTTAATATGATTATCAAATAAATGATGTGAATTATGTGTTATGTGATTGAATGAGCCATCGAGGATGGTCACTCACTGAGTTCGTAAAACTCACCAAAAATTTGCAATATTTTTCAAGTTTATAAGAGTTACCTCGTTAGGTAAATGGGAGTATACCTACTGCATGCAAGTGAGAGATAGAGGCTGGGATCAGTATGCTCCTGCATTTGTGTTTTTTTGTATCAAAATGAGTCTTCCGCAATTATTGTAACATGTATATTTGAATATTTTGTTTGTAATAACTTTCCAAAGTGGAAAGGTTTATAAATGAGAATGATCTTGAGTGTAATAATAAAAAGAAGTGATTTTGATGTTATGAAAGAAAAGAATTGGGCCTAAATGGCTTTTGAAATTATGATGATTGTATTTCAGTGATTGAAAAAGATTATTATTTAAATGGGCCGTTTCATTTATTCATTTTCACATACGTGTGTGTTAATTTTGAAAAAAAAATGTACTAATTTTCAATACGTTTTGATTATTCTAGCATGTCGCCCTTGGGGATTCGCACTTGGACATCACTCAGGATGTCGGGCACGTGTCTCGCGAAGGTGGGGTGCTATAAACTTGATTATTCAACTATGAATCAACTAATTTATATTCTAATAATATACATATTTTCCATACATCTCCATGTATATGTATATTACTTACAAAAGAATCTTGGTACCTTATGACTAGATATATAATGCTCATACAAATCAAAGCAAACTCTTTTATTTTATTAATAATAAATATTTTCATTACAAAAGTAATAGGAAGAAAATTAAGATATATGTAAATGCACTTGCTTTTCAAGGCACTACATTTACATAACTCCAACAATCTCCCACTTACCCGAAAGCAAGTTTGACATATCCCTCATTCTCATCCCTGCTATGTGACCCTCAAAACTCTTTTGAGACAGCATCTTTGTAAATGGATCAACAAGGTTTTACTCTGTGGGAATCTTTACCATATTCACCTAACCACATTGTATTATTTCTCTTATGATATGATACTTGCTCTCAATGTGTTTGGTAGCTTTATAGTTCTGACGTTCTTTAGAATTAGCCAATGCCCCACTATTATCAAAATAAAGTGTAATGGCCTTTTCTGCCCCAAGAACTACCTCGAAATCATTCAGGAACTTGCAGAGCCAGACTGCTTCTTTTGCTGCTTCACAAACAGCAATACACTCAACCTCCATAATTGAATCAGCAACACAAGATTGCTTGATACTCCTCCAGACTATGGCTCCACCTCCTAAAACAAATATAGAAGCAGAAGTTGGTTTCCTTGAATTAACATCTGATTGGAAATCGAAATCTGTATATCCTATCAGAATAAGCTTACTTATAGAGTAAACAAGCATTAAATTCTTCATCCTACGAAGATACTTTTGTATGCACTTAATTGCAGTCCAATGCTTCATTCCTAGATTGGATCGGAATCTACTTACCAGTCCCACTACGTAACAGATATCTAGTCTAGTGCAAAGCATAGCATACATTAAACTTCCAACTGCCGAAGCATATGAAATGTTATGCATGCATTCAACCTCCTCTTGGGTCTTTGGTTCTCGCTCTTTTGAAAGTTTGATTCCACGTCTAGTAAGTGTTAAACCCCTCTTGGAATCTTACATGGTAAACTTATTGAGCATGTTCTTAATGTAGGTTATTTGAGATAAGGCTATCAATTTGTTCTTACAATCCCTTATAAGTTTGATCCTTAGAACATAGTTAGCCTCTCCTAAATCTTTCATTGAGAACTGTTCGTTCAATCATCCCTTAACTGTAGATAACATTCCTACATCATTCCCAATGACCAGAATGTCATCAACATACAGAATTAGGAAAGTAACCTTACCTTCTTGTATCCTTTTATAGACATAAAGCTTATCTAGGATTTGTATGAATCCATAGGTTTTGGTAAACTTATCAAACCTAATGTTCCAAGACCTAGATGCTTACTTAAGTCCATAACTGGACCTCTGCAATTTGCATACCTTATGCTCAATACCTGGCTCAATGAATCCTTTTGGTTGGACCATATATATAGTCTCCTCAAGATCCCCATTAAGAAATGTGGTCTTGACGTCCATTTTCTATATTTTATAATCGAAATAGTCTGCTATGACCAAAAGAATTCTGATGGACTTAAGCATGGCAACCAGAGAAAATGTCTCCTCATAGTTTGTACCCTCCTTTTGAGTATAGACTTTAGCCACCAATCTAGTTTTAAAGGTCTCTACCTTTCCATCTGATCCTCTTTTCCTTTTGTAGATCCAAGCTCGTAAGGATCTCATCCTTTATTAACCTGTCAAATCTTTTCTAATTGATATGACCCATTCTTAAATGCCACCGATATTTTGAATTAATGTTAGAGTCATCGGATTGTCTTGGTTTTATTAATTATGTGGTGTTTAGTGAGCCTGTTATAGGTTCTATAAAGAACAATCCCTATTTAATTATCACATTACAAATAAAATCCTTATTCTCATATATTGAAATAACATTTTCAAAATATAAGGAATAACTAGATTTTATTAGACAAAAAATAGAAATCATGTGCCTTACAATCATTGGGATGTAGTAAACATCCTCCAAATATAACCTATCACCACTAGGAAAGTCCAAGATAACTACTCCCACTGATTCTGCTAAAACATAGGATCCATCTGTTATCTTGACTTGAAACTGGTCTTTATGTAGTCTTTCCTTTGCTGGAACCCCTACAAAGAATTGCAAACATGGTTAGTGGCTCCTGAATCTAATATCCAAGAATCATATGAATCTACCACATTTTTAGTTCCTAACAAACTTATGAAACCTATACCTTGTTTGCTTTTGAGGGACTCAACGTAGACCGCACAGTTTCTTTTCCATTGACCCTGCTCGCCATCTTGGAAACACTTTCCCTTGGTGTCTGCTTTGGCCTTCTTTTTCATGGGTTAGACCTTGACCCCTGCTTGGGCCTTCTTTTTCATTGTACCCTTCTTCTTTTGCTTGCCCTTACCCTTGGGTTTAGAAGAAGATGCTACATTAGCTTCTAGCCCATTAGCCTTGACATTTATTATCTCCTCCGTGCTCTGAAGTGTATTCATTAACTCACTCAAGGTGTAATCATTGTTGTTGAGCTCATAGTCCAACTTAAACTACTGAAACAATGAGTTTAAGCAATTGATCATCATCATCAGCCACATGTCCACATCCATATCCACCCCAAGCATCTCAACCTTAGTAACCACAGAGATTACTTTAAGCATGTAATTCTGTATCGATTCACCAGCTTTTATCTAATATAAAAGGTTTGGATAGCTTTCACTCTTGTAGACCTGGTCCTCATAGCAAATATCTCATATAGGTGACGGATTATTGCACCAGTAGTTTTCATGGAAGCAATTTTCTTTTGTAACATTCCATTGACAGAAGCTAGAATATATCACTTAGTAGTCTTATCAGCATTCTGCCATTGCTCATGTTATTGGACTTGCTCAGAAGTTGAATTGTTACCCGGAGATGTAGCTCATTGTCCATTAATACCCATGAAATTCATTAATATTGAAGAATAATGTCAAGGTTACATCTCCATTCATTAAAATTCTCTTCGTTTTCTAATTTGTTATTAGTCAAGAGCAAAGTGAGTGATTTATATTGTGGTTGATTTTGTATGAAAATATAAATTATTAAAAAATGAGCATATTAGTCAACAATATTGGAACTTTGTATAAAATCATGATGCACGTATTCATGATGATAGATTTAACAAAACTTAAAAAATTTAAAACTTTATACAACGGTTATTTTTCTTATCTATAATGGACTAAGTGACGGTGGGTCATCTTATCCATTAAAAAAAAACTGGGACCTACCCACTCAAAAAACTACTAAGCATCTTCATGCCTAAGTTTTTGAGAAACACCGTAATTTGGCCCATACTTTTACCAATAGAGCTATGGTAGGCTGATTATTAATAAAATAAGTTGAGTGTGTAACCATTTGACTCATCCACTAAAGGTACTTACAAACCATGCCTCGGTGGGAGGTCACATTTGCTACCAATGAGTCAACTTATTCTTAAGGAGACCCAAACCATGCAAGATCTAGGATTCATGCCCTCCAGTGGGGAGTAACACTTTACCACATGCAAATGGGCCATCATATGGAGACCGTGGACTCTCACATGAGCATCCTCTCCCACTCAATCTTTTTGGGCTTTAAGTTTTAATAAATATCATCTTGTCTAGATGCAATTTATTATCCATCTTATATTGTTTCATTATATATCTCATACATAATGAATGCATGGTAAAGCCTAGGGTTGGCAATTTTCTAAATGGCTTACAATCATATAATATCATATACTATTTGCATCCATTTATCCATTCATCTGATGAACTAATAAGTCACATTTGATTGTCCATCATAGAACATAAATAAAATTACAAGGCTTTTATACCAAAAGTTTATTTTCAGACTTGGATCTTTCGCTTCGAACTATTCGCTCACATGACCCTACTCATTTGGTAAAAAATGTGTAATGGCATTTTCATTAAACCCAATTTTGTCACTTTGAAAACAAAAATTCCGGCACTTGTTTTTCATCAAAACTGAAACTTTGACAATATGAAAGCAAAAATTCTAGCACTTGTTTTTGGTAAATCCGACACTCATAAAACATTCCAGCACTTGTATTTCATTAAGCTAACACTTTGTTAAAACAAAAATTCCAGCACCTTGGTTTTCACAAAATCAAAAATTTGTTAAAAATAAATTCCAACACTTTGGTTTTCATAAAACTGAAACTTTGCCAATACAACAAAGGATAGACCGAAACCATTACCTATTCTTTTCTTCAATCCATGGTTGCTTCATCTTCAATATTACAGAATTTTGTACATTACAAAATGAAAGAAAGCAGAAAAATGAAACCAAGGAGAAAACATGACGATGGTAGGCCATTCTCCTTGTTACAAACAAATGAAGAAAACTTACAAGGTAAAACTATATTCTATGGACAACCAAAAGAGCAAAACATATACATATATATTTCTATCACATAAAAATATGCAGCATGCAAAATTTAATTGCCAACCTATGCATCACATATAGGAATCGAAATCATGTATAATAAAATAGCTCTAATACCAATTTTGGGATCGAAAACAATAGCATGCAAGATTTGACTAAAACGGTAGATTTCAAAACTTTTTCAAAAATCAAAACACAACGGAAACAACATAACCAAATCAACATGTTTCAGCTATACATGATATAGTATAAGTGAAATAATTAACATAAGAATAAGATGGAATTATACTGACTCCTTACTACAACTTTGACTCCTTACCTTTGTATCCTCTCTGACTCCTCGCTTCTATATCCTCTCCTTGTCAATGTATCCTCTCCTTATTATTGTATCCTCGACCAATCCAATCTACCACTTGTTCTTCTTGGACAACTTGGTTAAAAAGATTCTTTGGTGGGAAAGGAGAAGAAATTTTTTGAGGAGATTTTCCTTAGAAGAAAGAAGTCAAAAATGAGACTCTTCTTAAACAAGCTTCGGCTAGCACATGTAAGAGAGAAGAGAGTGAATCAAAAATGCAAGAACACCCTTTTCACTCTCTCTCAATTTCGGTTAAACATTAAAGAAAGAAGTGTTGTGCATCCAATGCATTACTTCATTCTTTAATCAATCATAAAGAAGCTAATAAATGAGACTCTTCTTATTTGTTTTAAGATGGCTATATGAAAAGATCAACAACCTAAATGAGACCCTCTCAATTTTGGTTGTGAGATGAAAGAAGGGAGAGAGTACATCAAATGCACTTCCTCCTTCTTTAATCAAATGAATGCTAAAAGGTTGCATTATATGCCATCATGAAAAGACAACCATTAAACCATTTAATGATAAGATCACTACTCCATTTAATGATGATGAAACAGGATAAAAACCATCATAAATTTAGCAATTCAATGCTGAATGTATAGCTGCACATTTAGCTATAAAAAACCAAAATATGCCCTCATTTTCTCTTTGATAACTTTGTTTTAATTTAATTAATCTAATTAATCAAATCAAACCAAAGTCAAGCCCAATATTAAATGTTCACTTAGGCTTCTAATTAAAGTCAGCCCAACATTCAATCATAGGCTTTAAAACCTCTATTTATATTTCTTACTTTGCTTGATAACCTTCCTAGAAACCAAATGGAGAATCTAATTGGACTTATATAATTCAAGCTCCTATAGCCCGAAATTAATTTAATCCCATTAGAATTAATTCTAGCTTATTAGTCAAATGTCATTCTACTAATTATTAATTTAATCTTAAAACATACAACTTAAGCATTCGCTTATTATGGACCACAATCTTAATGAGTGGTGAACTCGTATGTGTTTCATTATAATTCTTGATATAATCGAAATGGACTTTTACAAAGTATTAATCCAGTTTCTACATGTTGGAATTATCAACTGAAATATGTATCAAGGAATATTCATTCAAATAAAGAGTTTACAGTGCTATTATCACTTTTAGATGTTTTAAGGAGATTTGGTGATTAACTGGCGCCAATAGTTTGACGGACTAGCTACCCATCAAGTCTTAACACCAAGATGAGATCTTATGTGTTAATCACCATAAAAGTAAAACGGGAGATCTAGAAGAAAAAACCAACATAAGGGCAAAACGGTAATTTTACCCTTTATTGTGCAGATGCCTATAATAAGGTTCTAAATAGGGTTTGCAATTGGACATAAAATATGTGTTCTCATAATATTTAATAATTCAAGAGTT
>JANIJH010000224.1:53707290-53727488 GCA_024520975.1 Erythroxylum areolatum | reverse complement strand
TCAATTCTCACTCTAATTCAACTATTCCACTCAAATACTCTTAAACTCTCAATCAAATCACAATTCAGCCAATTAACCATTCAATCATTCAATTCAAATTATTCCTCAATTCCCAAAAAATCATACCTAACATAATTTCTAAAAATTCACAACTCAACTCATAATCACAATTTAAAAGCTGGAACAATCATGAATGCATGTCACTACGTATGCATGTGCAATTAATTCATTTATCACTGATACAGAGGCAAAATGCACATGCAATTCAAATATGAATGCACCCAATGTTAACCCATCCGAATTACCGGTATGACCCTCACATCGGTAACGGGATGTTACAGTTTTGCTATAAATAGAAGAGAGATTAGAAAAAGGAAGATCATTAAAATGATAGTGATGATAAGAGTACAGTTACAACTGCCTCAAACATAGATGACAAGGCGTCCTTAGTTTATGCAACTTGTGAATGCTTCCATGTTATTGATTTTGGTTCTAAATGGTTGATCAACATGGGAGCATCATCATTGTGTTACAAAGAAGGAGTACTTCTCAAATTGCAAGAGTGGAGATTTTTTGAGTGTAAAGATGGGAAACCAAAGTTCTATCAAGATAGTTGGTATGGGTGATATCTAAGTTCAGACAAACATTGGGTTCTTACTAACCTTAAGATGTACGACACATCCCTGATCTAATGCTAAATTAGTTATCGACAAATGTGTTAGATCAAGAATGTTTTTAGTACACTTTTAGTAATAGGAAGTGGAAACTATCCAAAGGCACAATAATAGTTTCCTAAAGAGAGTTATGTTATTCACTATATAAGACACACTTAAAGTTGTGCAGTAGTGGAGAAGTATCCATAGCCAAAGAGGAATCTTCACTAAATCTATGGAATCGATGATTAGGACACATAAATGAAAAGGGAATAAATTTGCTAGCTAGAAATTCCTTTATCCTAGTTAAGTACTCACAACTTGCGATCATTACTTGGCTGGAAAGCAACATAGAGTATCTTTCAAGAAAAAATCTAAAATGAAGTCAAGGTTATTAAAGTTGGTGCATTTAGATGTTCATGCTCCTATTAAAGAGGAGTCACTAAGAGGTAACAAATTTTTTGTTACCTTCATTAATGATTCTTTGAGAAAGACTTGAGTATACATGTTGAACTCTAAGAGTCACGTGTTTGAAACTTTCAAGAAGTTTCATGTTATGGTAGAAAGCGAAGTTGAAATGCCTGCAAATAGATAATGGAGGAGAGTATATTTCTAAGTTGTTTGAAGAATATTGTATGTTACATGGAATCAGACATAAGAAAACCAAACCAGGGACTCCATAGCATAATGGGGTTTGTTAAAAGGAACAAACCATTATGGAGAAGGTTCTTTGTATGCCCATAATGTCTATGTTGCTAAAGACAGTTTTGGAAGAAACAGTTTGAACAACGGTCTACATGATAAATCAAACTTCCTTAGTTCCATTAGATTTTTGGATTCTTGAGAAAGCATGGACTGACAAGGATCCCATATATCATGCTTTCATTAGCTGTAAGATGTTTAGAAACATATCTAAGGATCAGATAAAGAAGTTTGACTCAAAGTCGATACCTTACATCTTTTTTGGATACTGCAGTGATCAATTTGCTTTAGGCTTTATGACCTAGAGGAGCAAAAAGTAGTTTGGAGTTAAGATGTGGTATTCCAAGACGAGGAGAGAGGTGATGATTTATCAGGTGTTGATTTTCTGAGTGGAGATAAATCATCACAGTGCAACTCATCAAATGGCGTAGTTAGCTCTTCACCAATTCCTTTAACTATTGAGCAGTTTACAAGTGACAAAAGATAAAATGTGTGATGTTTAGCAAGTTTATATCTAATAATAAAACTTTAAATACTTGTATGTATACAGATTGTATCTTGTAGTATATGAGGTTATCGTTCCCATGAGGAATATAAAATAACTTACAATTTGAACCCTAAATTTGTCTAAAGTAACACATAATGGATTTGAATAAAATTAAATAAATTAATTTAAAACAAATAAACAAAATGAAGCAAATAATCAATTAAACAATGAGTTGCTAATAAGATTAGGGTTTTGATCAAGATGGAATAATTAGGACTTATTTTTTTCTTATTTTGTTTCCTTTAATCTTGTTGATCCAATTGTGTGTTTGATCTTAGATTTCTTAAGGTATTGATTACACTCTCTCAAGATCTAATTAATTAACCCTAATTGAATTCAAAATTTTCACATTTGCAATTTCTCAATTCATAAAACTTTTCTTAATGCTTTTAATTAGATCTAAAGTTATCTAATAAATAATTAATTTCTTAAACAAGGTCTCCCTTTGAATGATTATTAATTTGATAATTGTGGGTTTATTAAACTACCAAATCTCATTGTACAATCTAACACTAATGAGTTTTGACTTACTCTCTCGATTTGTTATAAAGCATTAACAATTATCACAAACATCTAACTATGTATTGAAATCAACAATAATTAAAGTCATAAAATAAATTCAGAATAAATCCTGATCTAAAATTTAGAACTTCATGAATATTTTTAACATCTTAGAATTCATATTACATATCAAGAATAGTGAAAGGACTAAAGGAAAATAATAAAAACTCTATTTGCTCCTTAATTTAGAAAGTTGGAATTCCTTGATGTTCTTCTTGATCTCCCACTTTTGATTCACTTTTAATTATGGTTGCTGCTCTTTTTTTATGTGTTTCACATTCTTAAATAATAGCTTAAGGTCTTGGGGGTGTAACTAAGGATTTTCAACAGTTTTTGTTCCAAAAATGCCCCCGAACCTAAAACAACAAAAAAATTCACGCCTAGAAACCTTTCAGCACGATTGTGCCCTTGGTGGAATAATCATGCCCTATAGATTTGCCTATTAGAGACTATTCATTCCCATTCAAACCATGCACGATTGTGCTCCAAGGTGGCATGATTATGTCCTACTTCTAGCTTCGTCCATCTTCTTTGTTCTTCAATTTCCTAATTTCCAACACTCAAAAACACATTAAACACTTCATGAAACATAAAATTAAGATTGAATTCATGCTCTAAACTACACAGATACTTAGAATATAAACAAACACACTCAATAACACAATTTTAAGCCTATACATATGATAATCATCTAAGAAACACTTAAAAATACATTAAAACACATATCAAAACATAATATGATCTATACCTATCAAGTGACCAAACACACAATGGTGATGATAAGATATAATCGGATAATGATGAGCTATATGAACCATATCCAGACAATACTAAAGATGAATTCATTGAGGATAATGAGCAGGTGGAACAACTGCATCCAAAAGCTAATTAAACATAGTTTTGAAAGTTGACCAGGGAGAAAAGACCTTCCATGTGGTGTGCAAGTTCTAAATACCTGTTACTTACTGCTAGGTGGAGCCTGAGAATGTACAAGAGAGGCTACATCTTGTGAAGGCAAAGTTCTCTGGCTCATAGCTATAAAGGAATAGATAGATTCTTTTAAGAAGAATAATATATACAAGCTTGCAAAGCTTCCAAAAGGCAAAAAGGCATTGAAGAACGAGTGGGTATTCAAGATAAAGAGAGATGGTAACAAGCTAGTAAAGCCTAAAGCAAAGTTGGTAGTGAAAGGATTCAGTTAAAAAAAGGGTATTGACTTTAATGAAATCTTTTCATTAGTAGTCAAAATTACCTCAATCTAAATAGTTTTGGGTCTAACTGCCTATTTGAAACTTGAAATCAAACAACAAGATGTTAAAATAATCTTCTTTCACGGAGATTTAGAAGAGGAGATATATATGAAGCAACCAGAAGATTGCCAAGCCAAAAGTAAGGAAAATATGGTTAGCAATTTGAAGAAAAGTCTTTATGGCTTAAAACAAGCTCCATGGAAATGGTATCAAAAGTTTAATTCCTTTATGATGGATCATGGTTCGAGGCGAAAATATGTATTTTAAAAAAGTTCTCGAGTAATAACTTCTTCATTCTTCTTTTTTATATTAATGATATGCTAATTATGGGTCAAGACATTGGTAGAATCCAAAAGTTAAAGGAGGGCTTATCTAAATCTTTTGATATGAAAGATTTGTGACCCATAAAGTAGATTTTGGGCATGTAGATAACTCGAGATAGGAAGAACAAGAGATTGTGGTTTATCTTAAGAGATATATATTGAACGAGTGTTAAAAAGGTTTAATATGTGGAATACCAATCCAATTAGCATGCCATTGGCATCACATTTTAAGCTTTGTAAATATGCATGTCCCTCAATAGAAAAGGAGAAATATAGCATGTCCTTTTTTCTACACTCATCTGTAATAAAGTCCTTGATGTATGTAATGGTGTGCATTAGGCCAAATATTGCTCAAGTTGTTGGGATGGTAAGCATATTCTTGTCAAGTCGAGGAAAGGTTCACTAGGAAGTAGTGAAATGAATTCTAGGATACTTGAGAAGCACATCTAAGTGAATTTTGTGCTTTGATAATGGTGAGCCAAGTCCAGAAGGTTTTATAGATGCAGATGTGACTGAATATCTTAATAGAAGAAAATTCGCTTCAGTTTTTCTATTCAAGTTTACAAGGGGAGCAATCTTATAGCAATCTGAGCTATAAAAGTGTGTGGCTTTATCTGCAATCGAAATAGAATATGTTGTTGTAGTAAAAGCTTGTAAAGAGATGCTCTGGTTGAAAAGTTTCCTTTAAGAGTTGGATGTGAAGTAAAAAGATTATGTAGTATTTTGTGATAGTCAAAATGTTATTGGCTTGAGCAAAAATACTATGTATCATTCTCATACATAGCACATAGATGTCAGATATCATTGGTTAAGGTCTGCGATAGAAGAGCAATAATTAACGTTGCATAAGTTTGATGCACATTTGAATGGTGTTGATATACCGACTAAAGTGGTTCTTAGAAATAAACATGAGCTTTGTTGTAAGCTTACCGAGATGTATATCAAGTAGATAATGTAGAATAACTTCTCTTCCCCATATTTGTGCTAGAGGGGGAGATTCTTGAGTGTCCAACCCTATTTTGAGACTTTTAGTGATTGTAAATAGCCTTATGGTTTGTGTCTTGACTTACACAACTGTGTAGATCAACCATGTAAGTCTCTACAAATGTGTATAAGATGCATGACTGTATATGGAGACCATATAACTCTCTATGACCATGTATGTTTGAAAATAAGACAATGCTACTATATAAGTGACATAAAATTTTATTTCGTGACATAAAAGAGAAAAGGACACAAGAATTTACAGAAAGTACAGTCACAACATCCAAAAGTGAGGGAAAACATAAAAGGCAAAGAGTGTTGTATTCTCATCCTTGTGAGAATGTTATGGGGATTGTTTTTGAGTGATTGTTGATTATGATATCAACTTTCAATTCAATCCTGAAACTTAGTGAGTCAACTTATTATTTTGGGGGTGATAAATCAACTTCTCTAGTAAATCCTTATTGAGTTTAATGGATTCATTTATTGATTTGCCTCATGGTTTCATTGTTTAGTTTTTTATTCGCATATTTTCTATTGCTACAACTTGAAGAGTTCTTTTTTGGCATTAATATTTGATTGATCTTTTAGAGAGTTGCGTATTTATCTCCCAACAACTAATATGATTAGTTAGTTGTATTTTATAACTACTAAGGCATGTTTAGTGAGTCTAATAGTTGCTTTTCATTATCAGAAGACTTAGATTGATAGTTAGTTTATGTTTAACTCACATAGCCTTTTCCTTATTCTTAGTTTGCGTTTCTTACATGTTTCAAATAATTAGTTGTAAATGCAATATAACTACGATACGCTTCTTGCGTAATCTATTAAATTACTCAAATTACTTTAAAGTGTCTTAAAAGTTAGAAAGAATGGTTTCTTTTGTTTGCTCATTGTGTTATGCATAGTTACGAGGGCTTCATATAAATAAACATATATAAGATATCATTAAAAAAAACTAAATCGATTCGACTGATTCAATATAAAAATTTTAAAAAGTTTAATTTATCAGTTTGGTTTATCTTAATAACTTGTTATTAAAAATTGATTGATTTATTAATTAATCGACTAATTTTTATAAACTAATTGGGTTTTAGAAACCAAAATTAACTAGATACTTCTTATTTGATAGTTTCATTCTTCAATTAAACTCAAATCTCTTTAATAAGGAAATATAGTTTCCTTCTTTAATCCTATTTTACGTTATTCTATTTTGTTCTATCTTTATTGTCTATCGATTTTATGACAACATAATACTGGTTAAATCTTTAAACCTCTAATCTTTCCAGTTTAATTTTTTATCTGATTTTTAAAATATTGTATATAAATAAAGAGTGCTTAATTAATATACATATTAATTGGAATTATAGGAATTGCATGCAAGTTATCATAAATATACGATTGGAATTATAGGAAATGCATGAAAGTTATCATAAATATACGAATAAGCAACAAGCATTAAGTTAGTTATGGCAGCTTCAACAAGGAATTATAAGAAATGCATGAAAGTTATCATAAATATATGAACAAGCAATAAGCATTAAGTTAATTATGGAAGCTTTAACAAAGAAAAGGTAACAAGTTACATATTTTAGATTCTCAGGTCAAAATTTTGAATCATACTCTAATATTTTTCTAAAAATTAAGTTGTTAATATAGAAATCCGATATAATATGTAAACTAGACAAGAAAGAGGGTTGAATTATGTAATCTTTTCGAAAATATTAATCTTTTGAGACTTCTTGAATTTCTTTACAAAATTAAAATAAGTACTAAAATACTTTGCTAAAGTTGATAAGCAATGCAATCGCAAGTAATATTATCTACTCGCCTAACACAAGAAAATTAAAAGATAAGGGTTAGAGAATAGATGTTGTGATTTTATACTGATTCACCCCAAAGCTTGGGCTACATCTAGTCCCCAGAGTTTTTCTGAGATTTCACTATACTCTTCAACTTTACAAGCATTCTTTCAACACGTAGAGCCTCTTCAGGTCTCTCACACAAAGTATTCTCTATCAACTATATTAGCCTCTCCAGGCTTTAGCCTTCCTTTCTTTTTCTAAGAAAAGTATTTTTGAGCTTTCACGTTACAGATGTGTTTGCTCACTTTTTTTGCACTTTGAATACAGAATTTTTGCTAATATCAAAACGTTCAAGAGTAATTCTCTATCGCTATGTAGTTTTTGACTAGAACTAATATTTATAGCCTAAGTCTCCAACTGTCTTCTTGATAACTACTTCTTGATTATTCTAGAAATAGTTATTAGTTGAGTCCTGTAACTAACTCCAACTAATTAACCGACTGACGTTCTAGAATATCTTCCTTTTGTATCGTCTGTAATAACTTTCTTCTGTTACTACATTTCGTCTGTTATTCCGCTTCGTCTTATGCTACTGCACTTCGTCTTATGCTTCGACTTCGTCTTATGTTTTGTCTTATACTTCGACTTATGTTACGCTTCGTCTTATGCTTCGACTTATATTGCGCTTTGTCTTATGTTGCGCTTCATCTTATATTGCGCTTTGTCTTATGCTTCGACTTTTGTTGCTTAAGTGTTACTTATATTTATCTACACACTTAACAAACTCATCAAAATAGTTCACATATTTCTAAGATTATTATTATTTGACTGTCATCAAAATGAATAGAAGTGAAGTCCTCTTGACTTAACAATTATGACATTGTATTTTAATGTTTTCAAGATAGTACTAGTAACATCTTAAACCCTAATATAATTAGATTTTTGACATTTCTTAGTAACTAACTTGTCAACTTACCTTATGTGACATTAAAATTGGATAATTAGACCACTAAAAACTGACGTAGTTTTGGAAACAATGTTGTTAAACATTGGTCAAATGTGTGATTTGTATCAAAATGTTCTTAAAAAGGTACAAGTAAACTTCCAATATTATCTCTACTACCAATTTTACACCTATTCAATGAATGATAAATATAATTTTAATAACATTATGATATAAAAAGATACTAGAAATAACAATTGTAAAACATTGAAATACATAGTGCTCCTTTAACCTAGATTTTAATATGTAATTAACATCAATAGGAATATGTTACTCATGTCTCTATATATCATTTATTTGTATTTATTTGTTTAAAAGGATCTCAAGTGTTTAGGATTGACATTGTGACCCAGACGCGAGCCTATCCATATGAAAGTCAACAAACAAAAGTTTAAATTAATCAAACTTTATGTTAGACTCATAAATGAGATATTTAACCCAATTAGAACAACTCGGACTTAATTCAAATTTGACTTCAAATTTAAAAAATTCAAAAATCTAAGAAAAACCCCTAAATTTGACCAACTAGAAGTTTGATCAAGTTTGATCTTAGAGTCGACAATCCAATCCCTACAGATTTTAAGTTAAACTCTAGCCTTTTGGTGAAAATTAGCCCACTACCATGCATGATGTATACAAAGCTAACTATTTATTCCCAATCATCTACTCATAAGAAATTAAATTCCTAACCTTTTAAGATATAGGCATTACCTCACACACCTTCCCCTCCTTAATTAAGAAGTTGCAACTAGTACTTCTCATAGTTAGTACAAAATTCTTCTCAACAACTTAAACAAAAATTAGGGGAAGCATAAGGTCCCCTATTATAAATTATAGGAATGAGAGAAATAAGCAATCTTGTAATTCTTTATAAGTATACATATTATATACAAGTTCTCATAGAAACTCCAAAAGATAAGAGAGAACAATCTTGATATTCTTCTGGGTCATTAGTTTTGAATACATAATATATAGATATTTATAATAGCAAGGGTTAACATATAATATAGTTTGAACTAATAAGATCCAATATTTTCGTTATTTAGAAATTTTCCATTATCTTATGCTTGCTTAATTAGTTTCATTTAAGATATTATGTACATTTCTTGTAATTTTATACTTAGTTTGCAACTTTTTAAGAACGTAAAATTGATAAGGTATCAATGCTTTGCCCGGGAGCTTGATTTCTTAATTAAAGATATCTTTTTAAAAAATAAGTCAAAATATTATAAATTTATTCTTCATTGTGTTTTTATGCTGACATATCTCAATATTAGTTCATACTATGACTGTTATTGTAATATTTATCTGCTATACCAAATGGTGAACCTAAACGTTAAGAGAGTAACTATGGATAATTATATAAGCTTCAAAAGATTACACATTCTACACTTAAAGATCTGTTAATTGTTATTTCAATGTACAAAGAAGAAGAAAACCCTTTGGAATGGGAATGTAACTGAATACGTTAATTGCTAAACATATTCACAACTTGAATTTTTTAATATATTTTTCATGCTATCGTGACTAAATTTGGTTGCATATGCCTTTAATTACTTTGGTATATGGGTAAAAACTAAGAAAAGACATTAAATAATTTAAGTATAATTACAAAAATTTCTTTTTGATTTATTTATATTTTTAATTGCTATAAATATTCCTCTTCTTTTTTTTCAAAGAGCAACTATCTGGCGCGTTATAGGCTTATAGGATAAAGATTGGCTCACAATTTACTGACTATATAAAGCAAAATCTAGATTTTGAAGAATAACCCTTTTAATATTTAGAATATAAATCATTTAACATTTTACACAAAGAAAGGTTTCTAATATTGTTAATATGAAACTTCTTTTGGTAAATTTTTTTCACTTATCATTATGTCCACAAAATTGATTAAGTAAAGCCATTAAGCAAGAGAAAATCATCCATTTTCATAGATAAATTGGATATAATTTATGATAAAAAATATTTTATTCCTTAAATTTGATCAATTTGTTAAAATATATGTATTATCAATTTAAAATATGATGCATATTAAATATCTATGTTGATACTACACCTTATTAGCTAATTAGATGCTTAAATATAAAATTTTGATTACTATAAAGTCTCATTTATCATCTAAAATAAAAAGTTTAATATGAATTATCTCTTTAAGTTTTTTAAAAAGATAATAAAAATGCTAACTAAGTTTATGTTAGCTAATAGCTACTCAAAAGGAAACAGAAGTCCTTATTAGCTAAGTTGACTTCCAAATACCCATAGTTATCCCCTGACCTCTTCACTATTGCTCTGAAAAATCCAATAAGATTAACCACTTCCAAGATAGATTCCTCAGGATCTTTCAAGTTCCATCATAAGTGTAGGGAGTTTAAGATTAGCAATTTAGAATTTGCAGATATTTAATATTATTTTATGTTGTAGATCCCAATTCCCTTCAATTATTGGTTAGCTCCCCCAATCAATTTTTCAAAATGTTTGGACTAAAAGTTAATGCTCAGAAAAGTAAGCTCTATATCTCCTTTGATGTGTCTAATGCAACTATCCTAGGTTCTACATCTAGTCTTCATGCCCACTTTGCTCCTTTCAAGTATTTAGGAATACCAATAACCACGAAGAAACTAAGGAATGTAGACTATATCCCTCTGATTGAATCTGTCAAAGTTAGAATCAATTCTTGACAAATTAGATTCATCTTAAGTACTGATAGGTTGCAATTGATTTCCTTAATTATAATGACCATTCATGTCCACCGGAGCTCTTATATAATCCCCCCTAAAAGGCTAATTAAAGAAGTGGAGAAACTTATTAAGAATTATTTATGGACATGAGATATTGATAACTCTTTAAAAGCTATAATTAAGTGACAAGACATGTGCATTTTGAAGCTGGAAGTAGGTCTGGCAATTGTTTCTATTCGAAACATGAACTCAATCACATTGGCCAAAAATATTTAGAGATTATTTAATGATAAGAAGGACATATGGTCTAAATGGAGGCACAAATACTACCCATCTAGCACTTGCTTTTGGAGAATGAAAATAAGCAAGGAACACTCTCAAAGTTTAATTAAAATGTTAAAATTGAGAGATCAGCTGGGTTCTTTTAAAAGTATGGTAGGTAAAGAAGATCAGACTTGGTTCTAGTGGGACGATTGGTGTGAACTGGGTCCAACACACCTTAGGAAGGAGTTGAATTTTCTTAAGTCGAGGATTCCTATATATACTAAGGTTAATATTATCATCTATGGTGGTATCCGGAGTTTTAACTTCAAAGGAGCTTCAGCCTTATTAGTCAATCTACCTACTAATAGTCTTAACTACTATAAACGAGACCATGTCATTTAGTTGAGGGATGTTTATAATAGATTCGTAAGTAGATCTTACTTAAACATATTTGGAAACCGAGCCCAAAAGTCTTTTGGTATAGACTCTCTTATTCCGAAGGCCTTCTTTACTATTTTATTATGTATGAAAGGAATATTAAGCCTAAAGTCGATGTTATGGCACAACTGACCCTTTATGCTTGCTTTATTAGCTAATAGTTGAATCCATCTCTTACCGAAAACAATTTTTTATCATATAAGGGTAAAGTTATATACTATTAAACTTTTTTAGACTCTGCTTTAAAATAAAACTTTAAATTGGGTGTGATGATAACGATGAGTTGAATCCATCACTCATATATTCTTCCAATGTGATAATCCACAGATTCTATGGTCCACAATTCAACATCTAGCTATTTTGCAACAAGAGAGATTATTCTTTAATTATGCGATGGCATAGTGGTAGAATCCAAAGTATGGGATAATAAGCATACTTCCTCAAAATTGTATTCTCTTGCATTGTTTATGTTATCTAGCGGGGAAGGAATAATAAACTGTTTAAAGAGCTAGCCTTAAATAAGTATAATCTTGCAGCTAAGACAATCTACTGTATCAGAGAAATTCTCATAGCAAAAAAAAGGATATGTAGGCGTTAACACTCAAATGAAGCATAAGTAGGACTTATGAAGCAGGTAGGAGAATATTTTCTCAGGTTGGAGACTAACTACTGGGCAAGGAGATGCAAATTGTCAAGTATTATATGAAGGGAAACAATTCATCAAAGAAGGAGATTCAGAGCACTTCCATATATACTTTTTTACGTAGCCAATATATTCAACTACCTACACTGTATGATTTATACATACATGCATCTCATCCTTAACCTTTATAAAATTTCAACTATTCTAGTAAAAGAAAGGCTAAAAGTAATGGTTATCGAAGTCAGTTGGTGGAGCCAGAATCTCAAAAATCGTAGTGGTTAATAACTCCTCCATTCCAATTAAGTTTTATACCTAGAACACATAGGAAGAGGTTACTATTCACAATCATGACATGCAAAGAAGGTTTCATGGAGAACAAAAAGTAGTGTCAAGGAAGAAGTTAAACATCCATGATTAACCAACATGCAATCTGGTTAATCAAACTCTCGCATCACTTCTAACTGGTTTGAAAATGGAAAGAGTGATATGACATCTGGTTTAGACTCTTGCATGTATTTTGATTCTTTTGTCCTCGCCCTTGTAACATGCCCAAATGGAAGAAGATCCTTTTTTCATTGCCATGGGAATGCTAGCTCTAGTCAGATGGAAGAAAGTAACAAAACGGTTGTTAAAGGCGCCAAGGATTTGACATTACTGCAGCTCCATGTTCCACCTGGTTAATGAAGTTCTAAATTTCCATCCGTTGTTATGTTATTATGATTTGGTAGTTAACTTCTGCTGTATTGTATGCTAAGGGTTCCCCCTGGAACATCTTTGTCTCTGTAACTCTATCCTTCTTTATTAATTCAATTTTCTTTACTCAAAAAAAAAAAAAATTGCCCAAATGTGTGGGGCACTCATTTGTTTGCTTCCACTTATCCTACAAGTCTAAGGTTTAATTGACTGTGTATGACTTGTAGCCTCATTTCTCTGACAATCTTTTATAGCTTGGTTGTATGACTTTCATATATTTATTAATTCATTATTTTCTTTAAAAACTCTTTATTAAGATTTGGAAATAATAACCCTTGTCATATTTTCTTGTAAATTTTTAAAATAGAATAGATCAAATAAAGGATATAGTTTATAAACATTTGCATGGGATTTTTTTGTTACATTTTATTGATATGAATTTAGGTATAATACATGACCTTTTATAATGAAAATTTTAACAGAATCAAAGCTATTTGAATTTGTTCCTATCGAAAATTTCAGCTATAAATCCCATAAAATCTTAGCCACAAATATCAATATAATTCCATATGATATTAGTTACAAGCTCAAAAAAAGTATATTCAATCATCTTCAAGATTTGACTCTTTCTTAATAGCATAATGTCCAACTTTTTTTTATAGAAATATCAACTTCAGTAAGCCCTCTCAATTGAATAAATGCAGATCTTTCCATTCATCCGGGATAATATGGTTTGCTTTATTGGACAATGCCTTGGTATACGGTTGATTTTATATTTGTGATAGAATTAAAGGTTTCATTTATCTTATTTATTTTTGTTTATTTAACTATATAAGATCATATACCTAAAATGATATAAGATCATATGCACTTATATATCTAAAATGACTTCTATTCTGATAGAGAGTCAATATTATAGAGATCTAAAAAGAATTCTTGGAAGGCATGCATCTACCATGGAGACGGAAGTTATAAGTATATCATTATAAAAACTAATGTGCACAATACAATTTGGTTTAATTTTATGACCTTTATGTATCTTCTCTTTTTGTTTCTGTCTTACTTTCTTGTAAGTATTTAGTAGTTGGTTTTGTAATTTTAAAGTTATACAATGAAAACATAATCAATATGCAACTAGTTTAGTTATCTTAAGTTTTAAAAAAGAAAAATTAGAAACTTAAGGGATCGTTTGGTTCCATTTATATTTTTCTGTTGTTATTTTTATTTTTATTTCCTGTTTTTGTTTATATTTTTTCTTTAAAAATGAAAACCTGTTTGATTAAGATTTGTAATATAAGAACTAAAAAAAACATGCTTAGTTGAGATTTGTAATAAATAATTGAAAATAAAAACGTATTTGGTTTTATTATTTTGTTTCTATTTTTTGTAATTATACTCTTATGTGTAATAATTATAATACAATGCATTATATTTTTAAATTAATTAATTATCATTATAAATGAAATTAAATATATACAAATCAAATATTATTAAAAAATTACACATTAATTGTATATAATAAAATTATAAAAATTATAAATTAAATTAATTTGTTCTAATCAATAAAATATGTCAATCATCCTATAATTCTTGAAAACATAATGTACTATCATTTACAAAAAGAAACATAAATCAATTAGAAATAATATAATCACTCCATATTTGTCTAACAATTTCATCTCGCTTCCAAGACATACCTCAAAGTTGTGCTGGAGTGATATTATACTCCACTTGAGAACTTACATCTTCATTTTCACTTTCCCTAATTTGTTCTTCATTTTCAACATAACTTTCAAATAATTCATCACTTTGTTCATACATTCTAATATAGTTGTATATAACACAACAAGCAATAACGATGTATTTTTGTTTCTTTATATCATAACTCAGTATGTTTTTAAGTATAGAGAATCTTACTTTTAGAACGACAAACATCTTTCAATAATATTTCTTAATGAAAAATGTCTGTAGTTAAACAATTCTTATAGACCTTGAGGTCTTCCTCTGCCTCTATAATCTCGTAAATGATATCTTTCACCTTGATATGGTGAAAGAAATCTAAGTATATTAGTGTAGCCTGAGTCAACCAAATAGTACTTACCTAACATAGAAAGAACATAATATTAACAAAAAGATATTTAAAATGAATCATAATTACTATGTTTATTTAAAATAATATAATACCTTGTGGAGGCATAGGAAATTGATTCACTAGATTTGTTACTATTTCAAAAGAACTCGAGAGTCATTTGCAGTACCTTCCCATCCAGCCATTGCATATGTAAAATGCATGCCAAATGAGCAACAATACATAATATTTTGGGTTGGATTAATTCTTTTGCCCCTGTATGATATTTGTTCTTCGGTCAGAATATGTGCATCAATATGTGTACCACCTATTACTCCTATACAATCCTAAAAATTTTAAAATATATTAAAATAATTTTTAATCATAAGGGCATAATTAAAATAGTAATTAAATATATAAATGTACCTAAAAATATGGAAAGAATTTTGAGTTATGTTGAATTTCAGGAGATGTCTTAGTAAAAGATGGTGAAGTAATGACTCTTTTTGCAAGACGATTAACTGTATATAAGACTTTTCGAAAGTACTTCGAAATTGTTCAGGTCGAATGTTGAAAGCGGTCTGCATTAACTCTAGTTGTCTCACTATACCTATAGTTACCAAGAAAATTGCTACTTGTTCCTCCATAGTCAAATGATTTGCTGCCTTTAAGCTTCCTAGACTCTTCAACTCATCACATAAGCTCAAGAAGATCATATTTCTTATTCTTAAGTTTTCATAGATCCTTGTAGGAATCCTATTCAAAAGTTCTAATATCCAATCATGACCTGGTAGAGCAGAAGTTCTACATAGTTGCTTTTGTAAATGACAATATTTGTTCTCTCCCCCAGCTATAGAAATAATGATTACCTTCTTCCATTCATCATCAGAATCTTATTCGAAATCTGATAAGAAATCAATCTGTCTACAATGTTAACATTAAACAATTAATAAAATATTCAATCAAGTATATTTAATCAAATATATAAAAAATATTCATACAAAATATAAACTTAAAATAAGTCAAATATTCATACAAAGTGCAAACTTAAAATGTTCAAAATATGGAATAGTGCTTAATATAATAATGTCAAATCAATAAGAATTCGATATGCAATAACATGAAAATATAACTAAAGCGACATAATCCAATCCAGCTTCCTTGTTTATGTCATCTTTAAAAAAAATCCCTATAAAGTGGAGAATCATGTAAAGCCTTTACAATTTTTTCATATTGCACACCGTCAATACCTAATTCATCTAATGAATTGAGACATTCTATCATTATGTTAGACTTTTGAGATTTATTCTCTGCAGTGGATGATATTTCACTCAGTTTTTTCTCAACTAAATCATTCTTCCTTCTTAGTTATTCAGTAAGTATATGTAAGGCTTCTTCTACAATGTTAGAATGTGTCTTCTTTACCTTCTTGTTCTTAGGAGACTTCTTTCTCTTAGACGGAGAACTTTTATCTTGATTTTCTTTTCCATTATACAAGTAATCTTCATCAATAACATTTCCATATTCCTCTTCTATACTATTCGATGGAGATTTAGTTGATGGATGTGCATGCACACCAGTTACAATAATATCTCCAAAAATATGAAACAAGTCTAAAAATTCCTTACATCCTTTGTTCTTGAATCTGTGAGCCATTTTATGTACATATAATGATGAAAAAGTTATATAAGGATGAATATTATATAATATGATATGTTAATAAAACAAAAGACATATTTTAACTTAAATGGATTTTCCCAACATTTATTTGTAGCATTAACTTTACCAGTAAAAGAGTTATAACTGATTCCTGTTTCTTTGAGTAAATTCTTGAAATTCTTCAATCTAGTCCTTAATCCATTATACTTATTCTTCAATTAAATATCAATATACTCCTTATTGAATTTTGTTTAAAGCCCTGTTTTAATATTCTTCCAACCAGATTTGGAAAAGATAGTAGTCATTCGATTTCCCTTCTTCACTTCTTCAACCATCAAGGAGATTAAATACATCTTTATAGTATCATTACATACCCCATCTTTTTCATTTACTTCCATACAATCATTATAATCATTCATATTGATTAAGCCTTCCATCACTAAATGTAATAGCATAAAATTGACATCAATTACAACAATTTTTACAAAGTATTAAATGCTAAATATAATTTAAAATAAACATGTGATAACCATAATAATTTTTTAAAAATATTTGGTGTCTAAACTTGTACACAAATTAAATTTTTCCTTCATTTCGGCTTCAGCTTCAGGTAATAAGCCACTTCCACAGGATTCACAAGCAAATGCATTTAACATAAGTATGGCTACATATATATATCAAATTCAACAGGATTCATAAGCAAATGATTTTAACGTAAGTATAGCTACATATATATCAAATTCAAATAACATACCAATGCATTTAATGTTTCAGTTCTCCACGGTTATAAGCAACAATAAGCTATTACGGGAAGATAACAATAGGCTTCACAATAAAGGATGTGAAGAACTCACGTACAACTGCATAATGTTTCGGTTCTCCATAATAAGCTATTATGTGAAAACAAGAACAACTTCACTGTTAGGATTTATTCTAAATATATCCTATCTTTATTTTTGGCATTTTTATTGGACATGGGAATTACCATAATTCTTGAAGATGTGCTTTAATTGGAGATTGCGTATAGACGATTGTATTTGTTTTGAAATTGGATGTTGCTTGGGATTTGAATTTGAGTCATACTCCAAATAACCATATAAGCAGAATTTTCGGTGTTAAAGAATAAAAGGATCTTTAATTGTCCTTGTTTGGAAAGGAGTCTATCAAGAGAAAACCTAGTAAGTGTGCGTGTGTTACTAATATTGTACAGGTCATGTGTAACTGAAGTAGTTGACCTGGGCTGCGCATGTGTTCTGTTGCATTTGTGAAGAGAGTTGGGTATTGCGCAAGGTTTTTTGCTGCTGCTCTGTTTTTTCCTTTGATCCTCTATTTTTGAGCTGATTGCGTGGGGGTCTTGGTGCAGCTATTTTTCATTGTTTTTATCTCTGACAAGTAGTCTAAGTATTATGCGAAGTTGCTAATTTTTCTGGTTCCTTGAAGTTGTCTATTAGTTGCGACACAAAGGAGATTTCATTGTTGATGGTTGCATGACGTACTTGTGCAGCGGCGTGTTCATGTCCGTGGACAACTTCTGAAGTAGGAGTTTATTTTTCTTGTTTTATTTGTTCTTGCTTTTGAGTAAAAATAGTTAGAAAAATCCTCTGACGAGGTTAACACGAGTCGGTCGTGTTATCGGGAGTGAAGATCTTTCACAGGTAGTTAGATTGTGGGTTAGTTACCTAGATTGAGTGGTACGGGGTTAGATCAATCTTGTATAATTTTTGTGAACTACAGTGAAAGTAATCAATCTGGGTGAGGGCCCCACAGACGTAGGCAAAGTTTGCCGAACTGCGTTACCAAACGTCGATGTCTTCGTTATTTAACTTTCGTGAGATTTTACTTTGCTTGTGTGAAAAATAATTTTAAAAAAGTCTGTAAAATATTCATAAATTAGGAATTTCAATTGGTATCAGAGCCTTGGTTACTGGCTCAGAACTTGGTAGCAAGTTAGTATAGATCTTAGATTCGTAGACATGGCTACAAGGGAAGGCGCGTCAATTACCAGACCACCACTATTGGATGGATCAAATTATCCATGATTTCAACATGTGAAATGCACGCGATATTTAGTGCCGTCGATGAAGGACGCTTCTCCATGATTTCAATGTGTGAAACAGCAAAAGAAGTCTGGGATGTTTTGCAAACCATTCATGAAGGATCAAAATCTGTGATATCTTCGAAACTACAAACGCTAGCTATGCGGTTTGAAGAGCTGAAGATGGATGAACATGAGACTATCGGAGACTTTCACGAAAAATTGAGAGATATTGCGAATCAAGCTCATCAATTGGGAAAGAAGTACTCCAATGTGAAATTAGTCAAGAAAATACTGATATCGTTGCCACCAAGATTCATTCCAAAAATTGCAGCAATAGAGGAGGCTCATGATATTGATAATTTGTCATTGAAAAAGGTTATCGGCATTCTCACAAATTTTGAGATAAATCTCTTAAGGGGTAAGAAAGAAAGAAGCAAAGGATTGGCACAACAGGTGGAAGCTGGAAAGAATGTGAATATTGTGGAAGATGAGTCAGATGAGAATGAAGACATGATTTTTCTCACTCAAAATTTCGATAAATGGCTGAAAAGAATGAAGAAAGACAGATCTGATTCCAGACAATAAGATGGGAGTTCATCTAGTAACAACCCAAGACAACAAGTCAAAGCACAAAAAGGCAAACGAAAAGCAAGAATGATTCAGTGACATGAATGTCAGGGGTTTGGTCATATTCAATCAGAGTGTGCTAACACATTGAAAAAACAAAGAGGAAAGTCCTTCACCACCACCTGGAGTGAAAATGATTCTGAAAGTCCAATTACTTATTTAGCAGCAACTAAGAAGGAAGTAACCGACAGTAGAACAGGGAGAAATTTTGAAAGTTTTAGAATTAGTTTAGCTCGAGATTCAACATCAGACTATGACAATGACAGAAGTAGCTGTGATGATAAAGTTGGAAATACCTATGAGAATTAAAAGGCTTTGTATAAGAAATGGTTGAAAATGCAGAAAAAGAATGAGAGTTTGAAAGAAGAGAATCTTCATCTGAAAAATACTATACAAGAATTAGAAAAGAAGCTGGCAATGACTTCAGATGAACTTGGTGACGTGAGAATGAAATTAGTAAGTACTGAGAAGGGATTGAGGATGTTGAATGGAGGCATGGAGAAACTAAATAAGCTGATTGAAACCAATAAGGCTAAAGGAAACTTCGAAGGAATCGGATACAAAGGAGAGTCTTCGAAAGTTAATTAAGAAAACTTTGACATATTCAGATCAACCCAAGAGATAGAAGGACCGAAAAAAGGTAGAAGATTCATACCCACATGTCATTTTTGTGGGGTGGTTGGGAACAAAAGGCTGAGATGTTATCAGCTGCTACAAATGTTATTTGAAAGAAAGCAAGGCCGAAAAGGTATGTATAACTCACAAACTTTTCAACTTCAACCTGCAATGTCTAGATATTCTTGGGTGAAAAGAAGTGAATTGCAAGCCCTCGTAGCAAGTACATCAATGAAGGCAACATTACAACATGGCTGGTATTTTGATAGTGGGTGTTCACGTCATATGAAGGGGGAAAAGACCTACTTGACTGATTATCAGATCTGTATGGATGGGCATGTGACTTTCAGAGATGGAAAGAAAGCTTCCGTAATTGGTAAAGGAACATTGTACGTAGATGGCTTCCCTCCTTTCAAGAATGTGCTTCATGTCGATGGGTTGAAAGCAAATCTGGTAAGTATAAACCAACTATGTGATGATGGGTTGTTAGTTAAATTCACAAGTGATGAATGTAGGGTACTTACTCAACAAGGTGAATGCATTGTGAGTGGCAAGCGATTAGCTGACAATTGTTACATGCTGCAAGTCATAAGTACATGCAAGTCGGCTGCTCATGAAAATAACATTGAGTTGTGGCATCAAAG